>JAQHUG010000008.1:12441407-12453027 GCA_028555095.1 Dicrostonyx torquatus
ACATAGATGACTGTTGATCTATAATTCTTAATACCTATCTAACTTAAAGACTAAGACAGTAAACAACTGTGCAATAAAAGAGGACAATGACCTCCAAATGTAAACAAGTATAAATATCTTGATCAGAGGTAGAAATATATACTGCAATATGGTAAATATATATCAATACATAAACAATATATAAGTATCTTAATCAGAGGTAGAAATGTACACTGCAATATGGTAAATATATATATCAATACATAAAAATATTTTAAACAGGTAGAAGCATGCATGCATACAATATTCAATATAATTTAACTTGTATCCATATACAAGAATCTATATCAATGTAATTGTCTATAAACAATAACTCACAAATACCAATCTATTATCCCATCAGTTTGTGAAAACAGAACTCTGGGACTGGGTGGGGATCTCTAATTCAAGGGTCTGTTGATATATTGCAGATGTTAGCCAGAGAACAGACTAGGTTCTACAATAATTTTTTGAGACTCACAACAACAAAAATAGGGAACTAGTAGCAATAGGTCCACTGGGCCAGATCAAAAGTCATTTTTTTTTGATAATAGAATTTGAGGGAGGTATAAGCTGTGTATATAGAATCTGCCTGCCTAGAAATTAGAACAGTATTATGCCAGATAAACAGTGTTTGGGATTGGAAGGCATTCTGTGAGGAAGGAGTGCTGCTCTGAATTGGTATGTTACATGTGTTTTGTGTAGGCTGATTTTTCTTTGGGCCTCCAGCTCATAAATAAAGACATGGTGACTTACTACTAATTATGAAAGCTTTACCTTAGCTTAGGCTTGCTTTAACTAGTTCTTATAGCTTAAATTAACCAGTTTATATTAATGTATGTTCTGCCACATGGTGTTTCTCATCTCCATACTTACTGTCCATCCTGCTTCCCCTCAGTAATTCTCTCTCTGCCTGGAATTCCCACCTATGTCTCTTGTCTAACTGTTGGCCATTCAGCTTTTTATTAGACCTGTCACAGCAGTATGTCTTCACAGTGTACAAATATCCCATAGCAGCTATGGGCTTAGTAGAGCACTGAGCTGGCATCAGGCATGATAGATTCAAGTCAGCAGTTTCAGCATACAACCAGAAAGGAGCCTCTGCACCAGTGACTTGATTTACTCTGTGTTTGCTTTGCACGCCTTCCTTAGGCCTTTGCAGTTGAACTTAGGATATCCAGAATTGTTATTTCATCATTGATATATACATTTGGGGGGCAGTTTAGTGAAAGTATAGTTTCATTAACCTAAATGTGCCACTATCACTTATAGAAACCACCAGAATCCCCTGCTTTTCATGGTCTAGGCCTAATTTCCACTGACCTTGTGATTGCAGTGAATCGACAGTTGATTGATTTGCTTTTAGAGAATCCTGGAATGGCACAAGATTTTTTGTTGTTGTTTATTTTTTGAAAAGACATGTCCAGTTTCTCTAAGTTTTATTATTTATTGTCTTGCCCCAGTATATTGCAAATGATCCTTTTTGCTGTTTGATTTATTTAGAATGTTGTAATTGGTGTAGTTAATTTGATGCCAAGCAAGGGTAGACTACCTTATTACTCAGTGTGCCTTTCCTCTGGGTTTCTGCAGGGCTGGAGGTCCGGTGGGTAGATTGCTACTTTCCCTTCACCCATCCTTCCTTTGAGATGGAGATCAACTTCCATGGAGAATGGCTTGAAGTCCTTGGCTGTGGAGTGATGGAGCAGCAGCTTGTCAATTCAGGTAGGAAAGAACCCTGTACTACATTTACAGGTTTCCTGGAGGACCTGCCTAGTCTCATGTGACCTCATTTGCATAATCACCTACAGTTGTGTCACCAGGGGCAGCATCACCAACCCCTCCAAGAATGCCTGTGAGACCCATGTCTGATGCTGTGTTCGTCATTCCTCATTTTGCAAATGTGTCTTATCTTTGAATTTCCCCTTGTCAACTCTTGGCAGCTAAATTTGGATCTTAGGATTCTGCACTCGTTGGGAGCATTGGGGAGGGTTTTGTAATTGCCCCAAAGGCATTTATATATGTGTCACATGAGTGCAGTTTGTCTTCCCAGCTATTCAAGAATAAAGCTAATATATAATCCTCTTTTGTTGTTATTGCATTCAGTTCAGTAGCCCGAATTCAGGAGAGATTTTATAACTATACTACAGCACAAAATAAAACCACACAGGCCCATGATACCTTGTTGCTCCCTGCTGTCAGTAAAGGTATTACCATCAAGTGAAAGAATCTGGAAAGACATGTAGCTAATTAAATTCTAACCAAACTTGAGAAAGCTCTTTGCAACTCTTTTTCTTAAGGACCATTGCCTAATAGAAATGATACCGTTTAAACTTGGTTTCAGAACTGTGCATTTAAAAAATATGACTTTGAATTTAATTATGAAAGAACCTTTTTTAAGGCTAGGAATATAGCTTAATTTGTCAAGGCTTTCCTAGCATGCATAATTCCCTGGATTTGATCCCTAGCACTACTTAAAACTGTACATGGTGATGTAGGTCTGTAAACCCAGTACTCAGAAGGTAGAGGCAGGATATCAGAAGTTCAAGGACATCCTCAGCCATGTAGTGAGTTCAAGAGTAGCCTGTGATACATGAAACAGCCTCAAACACTCTAAAATAAATATGTATATGCATGTAGATATGTACTGTGGAGTCTGATGTTTTTGGTGAATGTTGAGAGACTAATCAGTGAAGCACCAAACAGAGAGGTACTGATGTGGACTTTTACCTGCTCAGTGTCCCATACCCTCTGCATTTTGACCCTGGAAAAGGGGCATTTGCTTTGTGGTCTTAAAAGGCAATTTTGGATTAGATGCAGAACCCTCATTTTCAGTGTAGACAAGAATAAGTCATTTCCCGTTGGACAAACTATGACTGAGGGCATGGTACCAGTTTATGATGAGGTGAGACTGGAGACAGAAGGTGACATGAGTGTTGGAACTGTCCTTGGGTAAGAGGCTGAATGCCTGGTCACTCTTTTTTATTCTTGCTACTGAGGCCTGCTTCATCTGCTAGTAAATCACTAAAATGATGAATTTTGAAAAATAAAAAGAACTCATTCCTAAGAAGTGGCAGGAGCTCCAATCTCTAGTCTGCTTTTTTGAGGATATTTATGGGACAGAGAAGTGGGTGGTTGAGAAAGAGAGAAGGGACTAAATGCAGGGTAAGGGAGAGTGAACTGATCAGTCTGCTGTCTGTGAGTGGTTGTACACATGGCTCTTTAAAAGATGCATATTCAGGAAATGTTGATATTTGGTTTTTCTGAAGGTGGAGTTTTGGGTATTTAAATGTAAAATCACTCATCAGAGAACTGTGTAGATCTGAATTAAGGCTTAATGCCTTCAACCTGGTTGTAGTAGCCCAAAGTTTTCCAGGTCCTGGGCAATGGCTTAAACAATTGGCATGGCTTAGGGCAGTGATCACATCTCAGCAGCGTTACTGTTAACAAAGCTCGCGGTTGTACCATGTTAATATGTGATTTCATGATTGATGACTGATGATGATGACAGCAAATGACTCGAAGCCAGGGCAGCCTCAGAATCTATACAGGCTTCCCCTGGCTTTTCTTCTGCAGAGAGTGGATCTCTGCACATAGCTAAAGGCTTCGTAGGCAGCTTTCAAATATATGAAAAGCTGACTGAGGATGAAGGGTAGAAATAGAGCCTGAGAGCATAAGTCCTGAGTGGCTCTGTGTGTTTAGAAACTTGGGCTGATGGTTAAAGCTATGATCTGCAACAGCTGAATGTATGGGGCACTTTCCTCATGTCCTCTGACCCTGGTTTTCTTGTAGTTGAAACAGACACAGGAATATCATGTTTAAAGTTCTTTTGTCAAAAGAAGTTGAGGTAATGTGTGAAAAGTGTTTAACAAAAAGTCTGACATACAATAACAATTTAATAGAGATTAATTTCCCATGTTTCAACATTCAGAATTTTGCTGATGGTTCTAACCGTTTATCAACAGAGGGACTCCTTAATAGGGAGTATTACAAAAGTTGCCTTTCCACGTTAGAGCCTATTTCCTACTGCGCAGAACTCCTTCTTTCATTATCTGTATTTATCTCTGTGTCCAGATTCTTATTTGAATGGATGATATATTTATATATGGAAAGATAAGCAGAGAAGGAAGCCTGTAGACACGGTGTTAAGTGTATTAAGTCTAAAGTAGTGGTTCCCAACCTTCCTAATGCTATGACCCTTTAATACAGTTTCTTATATTGTGGTGACCCCCAACTATAAAATTATTTTCATTGCTACTTCATAGCTATAATTTTACTACTCTTATGAATTATGTAAATATCTGATATGCAGGGTATCTGTTATGTGACCCTTGTGGGGTTTATGAGCCACAGGTTGAGAACTTCTGATCTAAAGGCTCCTGTGTAGATGACTTCAGATGCTCCTGTTTCATCTCCTGCTTCAGATGATTCTGTTACCCTCTCGGTACAGTTCGCGTGCCACTGTACCATATGGAACAGAGCAAGGGCCTGGAGATTGACAGGACGGACACACAAAGAGACCTGGGTCATTTGAAAGGAGATGCCATTTATTGAACTTTGTGGAAATCCTTCTGTGCCTAACTGCTGCACAAGGAATTCCCCCCAGGCAGGTGAGAAATTGCCACACCCAAGATGGAGTAAACAATGCCCTACAGCTAATCACTAGGCTGGGGGGAGGGGCAGAGGGAGCACAAAAACAAACAATACATTTCAGCTGGCTGACCAGAAACTGTCCTCAAGTAACCCCAGGAGCAGGGGGCAGACCAGGGCCCCTGTGACCTTCTGTTTCTTTGTTTTTAAGCAGAAGATTTGAACGAATTCTAGGTTTTCCCCCTAAAGTTTCTTCTCAAAGGTCCAAAGCTAAGACAGAAAACATGGCTAATTGACTTGTATCAGTTGTTCCTTGGCATCCCTCATTCATAAGTTTTGTGATATTTCCTCCCACAGTAATTGTCTGAGACTAGTCATTAATGGCCACCAGTAACACTGCTGTTCTGGAAGTTGAGCCTTACCAGATGTCCTTGAAAATAATGACAAAATAACAAACAAGAATGAAGCAATGACCTAGTGATGTGTGGTGCTCAGGTTGTTGCAAAGCTGTATGCATGAAATTTAAGTATCTTATAGAGAGGGAGACTGAAGCCATTGAGGAAGAGCTGATATTATAAAAGCAAACCTGAGAGGATTTGCTGTTTGGACTTGAAGTTATGACAACAAACTTCTGTGTTCTTCAACTTGAATGTGTTTTGACATCTGTAGGTAGACATTTTAAACTATGTGGCTGGCAGTCCTAACCACAGACATTATTTGCTGAATACAAGTGATTTTCTTTTTTTTTTTTTTTTTTTTGTGATTTTATTTTCTGAATGTCGGCATCCCGAAGAGACTGGCAGTGTATACAGCATCCCTGTTGTTTCACCATGCTGTCTCCCTGCCCCTCCACGTGTTCTCCCTTTCTTGGTTCTTGGTTTCTGCTCTCCCTTTCCACTCTGTATTTCTCCAGTCCTTCCTCTCACAACAGAGAACTGAAAGAGAGAACTTTGTTTTATTTTGGTGTTTTTAAGATCAGGTCTCATGTAGCCCATGTGATCCTTAAACTTGCTGTATAGATGGACTTTGAGTTCCTGCTTCTCCTGCTTCGTCCTCTGCATGCTGAGATTACAGGTGTGCAGTACCATACCCAGCTTAAGAGAAAACTAGAAACAACATCATGATACTGTAGCAGTTTTAGATCTTGTAGAAGATTGGGTATGTGCCTAGATCACCAGAAAGCAAAGATGCCAATGATGAGGCAGTAATGGTTAGTAGCAGACATCATCTGAGCCCTGATTATGCACTACTATTTCAGAACATATGCTTTTTATGCCGTCTCCTTTATAAACATGCAAGCAAATCTCTGAGCTAGATTTTGCCATAATCCCCATTTTTTATTTTGTCTATGACAGGAGAATCTGATCAAATAGCTAGCTTCTAGTACTTAACCACTGCCATGGTGTTTTATTTTTCAACTTGACACAAGCTAGTTTTCTGGGAAGTCGGACCTCAATTATGAAAATACATCCATCAGATTGACCTGTGGTTAAGGCTGAGGGGCATTTTTTTTTTTATTAAGATTGATGTGGGAAGGCCAAATTCACTGGGCTGATAGGCCTTGGTTTATAGGCAAACAAACTGAACAAGCCAAGAGGCGCAAGCTAGCAGGTAGCATTCCTCCATTCATTATCTCGGCTTCAGTTCCTGTCCCCAGGTTTCTGCCCTGAGTTCTAGCCCTGACTTCTCTTTATGAAGGATTGCAAAATATAAAATGAAATAAACCTTTTCTTTTCAGGTTGCATGTTGTCGTGGTCATTATCACAGCAATAGTAATCAAACTAAGAGAGCCACCAGGTTATGCTACCCAAATAGGGAAGTGCATGATTTTGCAGAGGTCAGAAATTGATTTGGATTAACCAGTTTTTCCTAACATGAAATGAAGAATGGATACCAGTGGAACAGATGGAGCACACTTGTTTTGTAATCAGCTACCTTAGAAGCAGGGCTCTGCTACCTTGTATGTCATCTATGATACAGTGCATATTCTTTTTCTTAACATAGTTTTTCTGTTGATTCTTTTGGGAATTTCACATCATGCATCCCAATCCCCTCACTGCTGGTCCTTCCATGTACACCTTCTACCTTTGCATTCTCCCCCACAAAAGAAGAATAAACCCACTTTGCTCCTCCATCTTCGCTCCCTCTCCATCACAAATCCTTTGTCAATGTGGCCTTGGGAGCTGCTGTGTTTTGCACAGTATACCCTTTTGCCTGATCTGCTTTAATTGCAAATGTTCATTGCAATAAGTTGTCTGTCTGGTTCACAGCCTTTGTCTTTTGGCACACTGTCAATACTGGACCCTCACAAAACCCTTCTTGGATAGATATTCTTGCTGTTGTCCTGAGTAATGGAGATTTGTGGTTATAACTGAGCAGAACTGGTTCCTTCATATATTCCAACAGGTCATAGATAGGTAGATGTTGGAGTGGGCCAACTCAAAATACTGGATGATAGGCCTGGGTGGTAGCTGAGTTGGTCAGCCAAGACCCCTGCTAGCACTGCCCCTCTTAGGTAAAGGGCAGGGCCAACTTTCCTGCCTCTTGAGGCCAGGGAGGGGCATGGCCAGCTCTCCCAGGACCAGTTAGTTTATTATGGCCCTAGATTATCAACGTGGCTTTAGGCAGTAGTCCAGATCTCTGGCATCTGCATGACCTTTGCTGGTAACAAGGACCCGGGACCACAACACAAATCCCAGCTGCAGTAGGGCCGCAGTCCCAGACATGGCCGTGGTGGCAACACAGACCCAGATATCCCATGACCTCAGGTGTCACTGCAGTCCTCTCGCATCAGCCTGTTCTTCACCACTGTCATGTCACCAGTTCTGCCTCTCTTCACAGCACATGAACTGCTCTGCTTGCTTCTCTTTCTTTCTACCAGACATGTACTCATTATAGTGGCACCCTGCCTGTGCTGCCCGGTGGTGGCAGTGGTCCTCTGGCCACTGTCTCTACCCCAGATGACAGGCAGGCCTACAATGCCTATTCTTAAAGCATGAGATGAGCTTGCTTATGTGCACGCGCACTCCAGTTGGTCTTGCTATACATGTTTTTATGTCTAAAGCCTGTGTTTTCCAAGTGCCTCACAGAATTATATTTTTTCTCATCTTCCTTGTGTTCTATATATTCACTGTGACATTCAGGCTCTTAGACTTAGTAATTGTGTTGTGAGTGTTGTCTATTCTCCTGATGATTTGGCTAACCACCTCATACCCTCTGGTGCTTTGAGGATAGTATTGAGTCATGTCCCAGTACTACTCAGTTTCTCACTGGGATGACTCAGGCTGATTCTATTCATAAGGGCTATGGGATTCAAACATCTAAAGGCATCATCAAGGGATGATGACTGAATGTGATCATGCTAGGAAGGAATTTCTCATTCATTGACACCTTGTGAGGTTCCGAAGATTATACATAGACCAAGACAGAGAGAAAGGTCTATGGTTGAAAGTAACTTAAAATACTGAATCTATATCTCTGGTGGCTAATCATGCTTGTCAACATGACCATGTCTGGAATCAATTAGAACCTAAGCTGTTGGGTACACCTGTGAGAGAGTTCATTAATTGGCTCATTTGAGGTGGGGTAGCCCACCTTAAACCTGAATTACTTGAGGCCAGGAGACCCTATAGATGGAATTTTCTGTCCTGCTGGTCCCACAGCTGTTCAGTCCCAAAGAAGCAAACAGAGGCTTATATTAATTATAAACTGCTTGACCTATTATCTCAGGCTTATTATTAACTAGCTCTTACAACGTTATTAACCCATAATTTTTGTCTATATAGTTGACCACAAGGCTTGGTACCTTTTCTCAGTAAGGCATTCTCATCTTGCTTCCTCTGCATCTGGCTGATTACTGACTCTGCCTTTCTTCTTTCCAGAATTCTCTTAGTCTGGTCACCCCACCTATACATTCTGCCTGGCTACTGCCCAATCAGTGTTTTATTAAACTACTAGTAGTCTCAAATCTTTACAGTGTACAAGAGCATTATCCTATAGCATTCCCCCCCCTTTTTTTTTTCTTTCCAAAACAAAAACTCTGAATCTAATCTCCTTTGTTTAGTTTTTTTTTCCTGGCCAGTATCCATAACAAGACCCACCCTAAATCTGGGCCATAACTGCTTGTGGAAGTCCACACAAAAGGACATGGGAGAAGAGAGCTTTCTATCTTTACCTGCTTGCCCTCACTGTCACTGGCAAATTCATCTATGCCCTTCCTGAGTATTCTTTCAACGGGATTAGAGCCTCCTTTTAGATTCCAGCATAGTCTGAAGACCAGGTGAGACATCCAGCCACATGTGCCAAACAACTGTGAGGTTCTTGGCCTTTCTGTCAAGACATAGTGATTGTTGGACTGGCCAGACCATAGATTGTCAGTCACTCTAATAGATCTCCTTTTAATATGAATATTCATTGTATCAGTTGTGTTCCTTTAGAGAACTCTTGGCATACAGTTTCCTTGCCTCCTTGTTGAATTGTAAAAGGGGCTCTGGGGAAATCTTTGTTAATCCATTCATTATCAGTTTCTAGTGCTATACAGTTAATGTTTGCCTGCTTGTGTATGAAGTTTTTCTTACAGTCTTTCTAAGGCTAATAGGGAATGGAACCAATATTGTCCCTTTGAGACTGCTATGACACAGAGACATAAAAACGATAATGGTACCATGTGGTATTTGTAACAAAGGAATGAGTAATAGGCATAGTGAAAGAGGAGAGGAAGGCTTAGAAAGATTATCAGGAAAGGCTCAGAATGTAACATTTGATGTAGAGGTTGCAAGTGTGTCTCAGGGTAAGTCAGGTTCCTGTTATCTTTGGCATCACTGCTGCTTCCCAGTTGGTCTTCCTCTTGTGCTTTCCCTGTGTTAATGTGAGGCTTTTTCTTGTCTGTTTCTCTTTGATAGCTTATCTATGTAGTCTCTGTGTGGTTTAGTGTTAGGTCAGTGATTTAAGTTAATCAGCTTTTAAAGATAATTAGCCTTGGTATAGCCTTGGCTTGTTAGGTACACTTGACATGCTGTTTAATAGTTAGCATTTTAAAAAAATGCTAGGCAAGGTATTAGATCAGGAAGTTACATAAATAATAAAGAATTCCCTTTCCTTGTAAAAACTTACAACATGGTACTTTGGATCCAGATTATCCCCTAGAGCTCATGTATTCAAGGACTGGTCCTCAGGCTGGTGCTATTAGATATGGGGTGTATTAGAAGGAAGTCAAGTCATTGGGGGCATTCCCTTAAAGGGGATTTAGGCTCCTTCCTGTTTCTGACCTCTGTGATGTGAGTAGTGTACTCTGCCACATGTTCTTATCGTGGTATGCTACTGCACTCCTAGTGTAAAACACCAAGCCAACTCACCGTGAACTGATAACCTGTTACGTCCCAAACTGTGAGTACCACAATGCTTTGAAAGTGCTATGTTTGGGATAAGCCAAATATTCCCCTAATTTTGGTGTAGGTGATGTCATAAGCGCAGTGAAGATGAATAGTATTTTCGTCAACAGCATGTTTGCTCTTGATCTTTTTGTGATCTGCCCCACATCCAATCTTGTCTTGCTACCACTGATAGCTTCTGCTGTTTCATCCTTCCTTTTTTAGTATGTTCTGTAAATGTCATATGGTCAGTATGTATTCTTTATATAATATGGCTTCTTTCACTTACAGCCATTTTGAGTTTTCCCTCTGCTAATATGTCAGTCATTGCTATATCAGTTCATTGCCTTTCATTTTGAATACTATTCTGTTGTGTAGCTACACTTCAGCCTGCTTACCCATTCTTTTTTTTTTTTTATTTTTTTTTTATGGATGCTTGGATTGCTCCCAGTTGGAGGCAGTTAAGTATGAAGTTGCTATAAATATCTATGTATAAGCCTTTGGGTGGACTTGGTTCTCTTTTTGAAAAGAAATCCATAATATAATGTTTAAGTGTCAATAACATCCAAATAATTGCCTACTGTTGTTCACCTTTTCCATGCCTGCCAATTTTCTTCTTTTAGAATTCTATTAGTGCTGTGAAAAATATGTCTTCTGCTGTGATTATGGAGTTCTATACTATGTCCTTTAATGCTGTCAACTTTTCTTCATATTTTTTGGTATTGTTTTAGGTGTATATATTTGTGCATCTGCTGTGTTTCATCCTTGTGAGATCTACACCTTCTGTAACAGGAGGAGTAGGCTGCTTGTTGTCCCAGCCGCCCGGCTATCTTACACCCGAAATAATTTGACAGAAACTGTATTCATTTAAACACTGGTTGGCCCATTAGCTCTAACTTCTTGTTGGCTAATTCTTACATCTTAATTTAATCCATTTCTATTATCTGTGTATCGCCACGTGACTGTGGCTTACCAGCAAGATTCTAACCAGCGTCTGTCTCAGGCAGGAGATTCATAGTGTTGGCCACTCTGCCCTTCCCAGCATTCAGTTCTTTCTACTCTGCCTACCTAAGTTCTGTCCTATCAACTAGGCCAAGGCAGTTTCTTTATTATCCAATGAAAGCAACACACAAACAGAAGGCACTACTACACCAACCTTCCTCTGTGGTAATTCTTTCTTGAAGTTTATTTGTATTAAAATATTGTATATCCCTCCTCAATTACCTTTTTATTATTATATTTACATTTATTATTCCTGGCTCCATGGAAAACCTCATAATTCAACATGTATTTAGTTCTTTCTAGCTCTTTTCCCTTGGCATTTCTTACAGGCTGGTGATAAAGGTGTGCTTTATTTGAACACACCTTTCCTCTTTATCTGAACAATATTTTTAATGAATATAGAATCATGGATTGATAGTTTTTTCCTTTCTCTCAGCAATTTAGAAATGTTGTTTTTATCTATGGTTATATGAAAAGCACAAAAATTTAATTTGCCTAATAATTGTCTATCTCTACAGTGTTTTCTGTTTTTTATTTTCTTAAGGTACTTTCAAGATTTTATTTTTGCATTTTTGATTTTCAGAAATGTGTTTTCATATTTTTAGATATAGTTTTCTTTGAATTTATGCAACTATCTTTTTTTC
>JAQHUG010000008.1:12454372-12466962 GCA_028555095.1 Dicrostonyx torquatus
TCAAGAATGCTTGCTGTGGATCATATTGTCAGGTTTTGACCTGCTTTCATAATTGACCCCTGTGCTTGCTTCCTTCCCGGAGTCCTCTGCTGGCTGTTTTGTGTACATGTCCAGAGCTTTTGTTTTTAATCTGAGAGAGAGGTACCCCAAAGTGACCTGCAGGTGAGATGGTACAAATGACCCAGGTTAAAGGACAGTTATATGATACACATATGTGAGTATCATGGATGTATGTGGTTGTATTGGTGCCTCTTGAATATTGAAACTGTCAGTGTTATTAATCAGGATTCAGACTAGTGTACTTCTGAGGCAAAGTAAGTGAAGGCTATCTGAGTTCAGTCGGACAACCACCTTCCCATTTCTTTCTTTCACCTCCCTCAAACCCTCTTGCTGCTCTTCCACAAAGCCCACGAGTATATGTCAGACCTGTGTGCACTTATTTGTTCTTGTGTATTTTCAGACTGTCTGTTTATAGAGGTCTTTTCAAATATGGACATAGTATTTCTCCCTTTTTGAAACAGGTCATCATCTTTTCTGATATAAAAACATTCTGCGGTAACTGAAAAGAATAAAGTATAAAAAAGAGACTGAAAGTTAATTCCATAGTCACCTAAACCAAATGTTTAAGTCTTAAGCACATAAATAAGTGTAATTATCACATGCTTCTCTATGGAATCACATATTTCATAAAATTAGAATCACTCTTTAAATATTATCCTGTTTTGTTCACAGTGAACTTGTCATGAATATCTTTCACTGCTGAATATGATCTTGTTAATAATCACATGGCATTGTGGTCATTTCTTTCTGGCCACTTTCTTATCTCATCCATGGACTGTTGAAAGCAGTCTTTGTTCATGTGCCCTAGATCACTCTTTAGTATGTGTCTGGGGTGAGTTCATGTAAGTACAGTCTGTAGCTCTTTTATCTGTGCTACACATGGCAAATACATGCAAAGAGAAAGCTCTTGTGTTTGGCAGTGTTTCTGTTCCAACCGTGCTCGTGGGCAACACTGAGCTTGGTCAGTTATTTACTCTCACAATAAAAATGGTGAAGACATTTTGTGCCAGTGTTATTCTAATTTACCTTTTTCTTGTCACTAGTAGGGTTGAACATGCTTCCAGTAGTTTCAGTCAGCAGATTTTCTGATGCCACTTGAAAGGATGCTAGGGAATTTTCATGCTTCTTTTTATTCTCTTTTCTCAAGTAGACTTTTACTTTAAGCTCTGTTGGAAATACCTGGATTTCCCCCGGTGGCAGCAAAGTCTTCACTCCTTTTCTCTTCACTTTCCTGCCAACAAGCAGTATTTTGTACTTTGTTACTACCTTGGATTTTATAGTTTTCACAGTACATTAACCTGGTTGTACATTTTTAAGAGTGGAGTAACACTGTGTCTCATTGTATGTAGCTGTGGTGCATTTGTTTTGCACTGTGTAATTTCACTTGGTGTATACACCATAGTTGTCTCTTCTTAAAGCATACTGCTGATTGTTTGCGGTTTTGATTGCACATGCTGAAAACACTCTGCCTCCGCGGGTGCACAAGACAGAGTTGTAATTGCAAAGTTAGTTTTGAAGAACATCTTCAGGGTTTTTCTTGTGTTTGTGTGTGTGTGTGTGTGTGTGTGTGTGTGTGTGTGTATTACCAGATTGTTAGCTAATGTAGTTTGCTTGTTTTGTTGTGCCACGGGACTGCATTTGAAAGCCCTCCTTGCTTACTCTGACCTTCACCACTTGACCCTGTTTTGCTTCACCTGTCTGGGGAGTGAAATAGCTTACTGTGCTCCTCAGTTACCTGGCTCGGAATATGGCTGGGTGCATTCACAATGTTTGTTTGACATTTATAATTTTTCTCTTCATTTTCTACTGGGGTTTAATCTTCCGTTTCTTTTTCTAAACTGGTTGGTAGGCTTTTTACATTTGTATCAGATATTATTCACTTGTTAGTTTTATGTATTGTAATATCACAGGTTTGTGACTTTTTTTAGTTGCTAGTTTATAAAAGTAATATATATATATATTATATATATATATATAATGCATATAGGTCTCCCTTGAGTATTTTTAGTTTTCTTTATGTCGCAATAATTCTTTAAAGAAATCCCTCTCCAGGAACTGTGAGTGAGTGGAAATCGACCGACTCCATGCAGATTACCTCTCGGCTTGTCATACTTAGCCCGGTTAGCTTTGTGTCTCTCATGCTATTGTCCTGCCATTCATGTCTCAACACTGGCATTCAAAATAGTTAATCCTCTCAGGCATCCACCTCTGTCTCATAGTGTTCGGTCAGATTTGGTCCCACTTTCTGTGACAATTTCTCTCGGTCGTGATGGTATATTTTAGGGTGCTCTTGCTTGATTAGGAATTATAGCTTGGTTCATGTCTGAGGTTTCCATTATCCCTTTTGCAGGGGATTGGATGTCTTGCCTAGCAGAGTTTTTAATGCTCCCTAATCCTGTCTTTAATCCTGTCCACCCTCCAGTGTCTCTCTTGCTAGTGTAAGAGAGAAGGTTCCAACTCTGGCTTCATACTAGGGCATGTGTTTTTTGCAGCAGTTCTGCTGTGTACTGCATGCCTAATGTTGGCAGCTGAGTTTCTGCACAATGTACACTTGGGAAATGGAGAAAAGAACCCATCTAGGATTCTTATTTTCATCACCTAAAGTTTTGTTTTTGGTGACTGTATAAAGTAACTGCCTCTCAGTTCCCCACTCTTTGCCATCCATGTGAACAAATTGATGAAGCTGACTGGAAAGTACCAGTCAGAAGTCTGTACATTTGGCCAGTTGAGATTGCTCCAAGCTGTAATTTCATCCAACCATCTACTCCTTCCTTTATTCACTCATGTTGCCCAGGGGCTTGATAGCATGTTCTGCTGTGGAAGGAGCATATTTCTCTGTCCTGCTGATTTGGTGCTCACCTTCTTGACTGGTTTGGCCCATAGGATATTAGCAGGTGTGGTAGGAAGATAGACTAGTGCTTTGGTGCTGCTGTAATAAGGGAACATTCCTCGTGCTGGTTTTTTAGCACTGAAGGGCTCATACAGTTCTTAGTCCAGCTGCCAGGCCTAAAGCCCTGCCCCGCAGATGCCTGCTGGTTGTTTCATGCCTTGAGATTTTTGTACTGTTTTGTTGTCCATCACCAGTACTGAGTCACAAAATGTACTTGGTGGCTGCATTCTGCGTTCATTTGCAGCTAACTGAAATCTTGAGATTCTCTCCTCCAATTTCATTTCACAAAAAGTCCAGGAGACCTCACTCATTTTTTTCTTAGGCATTTCTACCTTACTTTCTTCTTTAGTTTAGTGGAAAGGATGGTTGAAAAGAATGGGAGTTTTTCTACTTCGTTCTCACTGTACAGCAGTCACTGAAATATTGTCTCAGCATGAGGTATAGTTTTGGTTCTGTGAACTAGACAGGAGTTAGCAGTGCAGTTTATCTGGAGAGTTGCACCCTCAGATGTTTTCACATGCTACTAACATGGAGGATGTGTTAGGTTTTGGGTAAGCATTCCTTAGAGATTAGTATATACTAGGACTGGGATATAATTAGGAGGTGGGGCCTACAGGGGTTTTCAGGTCATTGTGAGCATGCCTTTGAAGAGGATGTTGGGCCCTAGCAGCTTCCTTTGCCAAGTGACCCTACCAGGAGATACTGCCTCATCACAGGCCCAAGAGGTGGTGGGGCCAAGCAAACGTGAGTTCAAGCTGCCAAAATAAATCTTTGTCCTTTCTAATTTGATTTCATCAAGTATTCCATGACAGTGATAGAATGTTGACTAACATGGTATGTGTCTGGTATAATCCTCTTCAGTATTTGAATTTCACCATTCACAGGTAGAAGACTTAGAAATCAGTAGACTAGTTGCTTCATGAGAGCAGGATGAGTTTTGCTTTTGATTGTTGTGATGTTTCGAGTCCTAGGTCAGTGCCTAACACATCATTAGTACCTGTACACAAATCCAAAACGAGTGGCAGGATAGACAAAAGGGACCTCTTGCCCCTCGTGGTAATGGGTAGGGTCTTTTCCGCTGCTAGGTTCATAGAAGCAGAACAGTGGGAAGAAAGGGGACCTGTTTTTCCAGGTGTATCCTCCTTCTACCATTAGCTGCTCCACATGATTCTGATTGTAAGCGAACAAGGGCTTGGTGTTACGACCTGGCTGCTCTCTGGGCTGTAGGTGTTGGGCAAGTCATGTGAGCCTCAATTTCTTCACTGAAAAATGAGTGGCCTAAGACAGTGTGTCTAAGCCGGGCAGTGGTGGCGCACACCTTTAATCACAGCACTTGGGAGGCAGAGGCAGGTAGATCTCCGTGAGTTCGAGGCTAGCCTGGTCTATAAGAGCTAGTTCCAGGACAGGCTCCAAAGCTATAGAGAAACCCTGTCTCGAAAAACCACAAAAAAAAAAAAGAGAGAGAGAGAGAGACAGTGTGTCTAAATTTCCTTTAAACGCTCCAGTTCTAGAGTTGGGCTTCTAAACAGCCCCGAGTTGTTAAATGTCAACTGGCCTCACATTCTCTTCTGTATTATCATGTGGAAAATTGTAGACCAGAAAGGTTTTGTTATATATGGCCAGCTAAGGAGGTTTCTTTTTACCCATTAAAGAAATTCTCAGAGATAAAACAAAATAGAAAAACTAGAATGCTCGTATAATTGAATTGTATGTAAAGTATTTATGGAGCCCTTGCTTTATGGGAATCTCAGCAGCTTTGCAGGCGGGTGTGATGTACTCCCAATAGCTAAATTTTATTTTCTCCCCTGCAAAAAGGCAATTTTAGAGATTTAGGAATTATTTATGGTATTGTGAGGATAAACACAATCTACTAAGATATTTTCTTCTATCTTTTTTCAGTATTCATTTCTGTAATTTAGGCTAGAAGCAACATCATGAAATGGTCATGTTTATGCTTAAGGAGAGGGGTGAAGAATTGTCATAAGGCATAATTTTTGCTATGTTTTAAAATTATGACTTGTAATTGGCATTTTAGGATTTTGGTATCATTAGGTGTGTCTACACATGCACGCACACAGTGACGTTTATTAGTTCTCAGTGTTGAAAATGATGTGTGGCAGGCTCTGTGCTAGGTGCTGGGCACAGGGAAGGGGAAGTATCTGCCTCTGAGGGACAGACAGTCCAGGAGCGAAAGTGATGAGGAAGCCACAGTGTCCATGTTCCTGTAGGAATAGTTGAAACAGAAACTGGCTACTGGAGAGTTTGTACAAAGTCATCTTTTGTTGGATTTGAGGCTTGAGGTGAGCAGCAAGGTTGAATAACTGGTGATGTAGGTCTGATCTTCTCCCTATGCAGAGTATTATCAGGAGCGGAAGGCAGTTGTGCATGTTCTAGGGTGATTGATGCATAGGACCTGCTAGGGTATACCTGCAGATATGGGGAGTATGTTAAGGAGGGCAGCATCTAAACAGGGTCAGAGTTCTTTATTTTTTCTTTTTAATATAAATTTTACTTATTATATAGGTATTTTGCCTGCATAAATGTCTGAATGTGCACAGTGTTCATGCATGGTGCCCATGGAGGCCAGAAGAGGGCATTCGATCCTTTGAAACTGGAATTAGAGATTGTTGTGAGCTGCTGTACGGGTACTCACTTAACCACTGATCCTAGCCATCAGCCCTAGGATCAGTGTTTGAAGGGCTTGGCATGCAAAGCAAAACGCATACATATCATAGTACTCATCTACTGAGAGAACTTGGGTAGAGAGACAATGAGGAGAGATTGATGTTGGCAGTCTGGCTTTGTTATAATATGAGTATAACCATCTCTAGAGGATAGAATACCAAGTGGAAAGTCTAGAAATATGCATGATAAGACAGGGGTGAAAGTGACAATGGGCAGACAGGGAAACAAAGTAGCAGTGTCTTAAAGGAAACAATGCAAATTGACAACAGTCTGGGCATGATAATAAGATACAGATTGAAGGATAATTTAGTTTCAGTTGTGACTTTCCCAAGAATAATGAACACATAAGGCTTCCGGGCAGTGCCACAGAACCACATAAGTTGCACACACCTCTTTGACGTGGGATTCTCCTCTGTATGCTGTGAATATGTTTTGTTACCATTGGTTAATAAAGAACCTGCTTTGGCCTATGGCAGGGCAGAATATAGCAAGGTGGGTAATCCAAGTCAAGAAATAGGAAAAAAGAAGGCAGAGTGAGGGAGAGGTCATGTAATCACTGAAGAAGAAAATGCCAGAACATTACCTTGTAAGGCACTATATATATATCACTATATATAGTGATATATAGATGACTAGAAATGGGCTAATTTACAATGTAAGAGCTATCTAGGATCACACCTAAACTATTGGCCAAACAGTGCTATGACTAATATAGTTTTGGTATAATTATTTGGGTCTGGGCAGCTGGAAAACCAAAGCAAAGTCTCTGTTTGCACCTCTTCTCCCTCATTCTGTTTCCTAAGTCCCAAGTGAGCACAGCAGTTTTGTCTTTGCTGAGTTTTTGGTTTTAGACTGAGGGGTCATTGGAGACCAGTTCTTCCCTGAACTTCCTAAAGTATAATAAAATTCACTTCCCACCCAGAGTTCTACGGATTCGCACTGGCTGTGACCTGCACAAAACCTGGGTGTACCCTGATGGAAACACATGTTGTCTAGTTGGCTCCTCTTTCTTCCAGACTATTGTTCTGGCTCTTTTTGGACAGGTTGTCTGGGTATGTCTGCCTCCTGGAGGGCTGTTGGTGATCTGCATTAGCTGGATAGCACACATGCCCCAAGCTGATCTGAACATGTCTGAGAACAGCTCCATTTCTTTGAGTCCTGGACTTTTTAATTGCATAATTGAATTAAAACCAACCTAGCTTGCTCTGTGGTCAGTTTTCTGAGCCTAACACTGCAAAGACTGTGCACTGGACTCCTTCAGCAGTGCAGTGGTGATACGTGGCACAGCAGAGAGCGGTTCTGTGCCTTTTGGCAGCAGCTTAGTCATTGCCCCTGCAAGTTCTTGATGCCTTCCACATTGTCGTTTTGTCCTCATTGTCTTTTCTAGAAGGATTTGGGAAAAGGTTGGCTCCTCTGATGGAGACTTAATGTTCTGATCTGATTGTAGGTGCTGTAAGAACTGAAGGACTTCTTAGGTCATCGCTCACCTCTGTGTTTGTATATGTAGTTTGCTTTTATTCTGAGCTTTTTGTGTATTTTCTGGAAGAGTTTGTATTAATATACATATAAAAGTCCTATATTTTTGTCTCATTTGTATCTCGCCACTTCACGTATTCAGAAATAAATGAAAAAGCCACCAAATGTTGACTTCCAAGGCTTTATTACCTCAGACAGCTTCATTATGCTTGTAGAAATCTAGTGTGCTTTGAAGGAATTAATCTAGCCTCGCTTGCAATCTGTATATGTTTACATAGGATGAACAAACATTGCATATGTTTCATGAAAATTCAATTATTCCTGTCTCCAGGAAACATGTTCTACTTAGTATTTAATTCTCAAGTAAGTCAGTATGATGGTTCTTGAACTGTCATAAAAGTTGGAGATTTGGAACACATTGCTTTGCTTTTCATGATTCATGGAGAAATGGCTAGTTGCAGTTTCAGTGGGGATTCTAATCTGCATCTGAGCATATAGGGACATTTGTCTCTATAGTGTTGGGCTCATATAAAATCCTCGTAGATTTTTCTTAAGACAGATGGTTAAGGATGATGCTCTCGTGTTTAATGTTTTATTTTGGAATATAGAGTGATGTGGGATTTCAATTCATTTAGCCAATGACTTTTGGGACAGTAATTCCCCCCCACCCAAAAAAAGGGGAACATCTACTGTGTTTGTATATGCTTCATTCTTTAGTTTGTTCTGTGGACAAGGCAGAGTGGGATTTGAAAATAGAAGTTATCAGTGAGGGGTATGGCTGTCTCTTCTGATTGCTTTGACCTGACAACCAAGAAGGATTAGTTTAAATGCTGCTCTTCTTTTAAAACATTCACAGAATTCTGTACTTGACCCTAACACATGGTCTCCTGCTGTCTACTTTTATATAAATGAAATAATTATTTTGTAGACATTCCTGTTATGTAACACTTTCATATCTTTTATAGTTATATGCTTGACATTTTGCAATTTACTTCTACAAAACTCCAACCTCTATGGAGGTAAAAACCATACTTAATTTTTCATTAGCATCTGTAACATTAAAATGCATCAAAGAAAATAGGGTTAGTTGTTGAGGTTCAGAGACTGGGTGGGTGGGTGAGGTCACATACTGGTTGAGAGGAATAGAGTTTGGCTATGGATAAAAGTTGCTTGGAGACTTTAAGGAAAGAGCTAGGCATGGTACTGGAGCAGGAGTTGAGAATACACTGTGAAGAGTGATGGCTTTGCCTCTGGTCATGTAGAATCCATGCTTCAGGATTGGGAATGGGCCACTGCTGGAGTTTTTTTTAGACAGAAATCATGGCAAAATAGAATAGTCTGCTAGGTCTTTCCTCCCCAGTTTCTGACCATCTGACTTTGCTTAAATTTTTTTTTGAGATCTGCTTTGTTGTCCAGGCTGATCTGGGTTTGGGGGTCATCCTGATTGGTTAGGTTTACTGGCATGGACCACCACACTGGGCTCTCCTGTCTCCCTGTTGTCTGTTGCTGCATTTTGCCCCCCTCACCCCAGGGAACTCATGAATATGCAGCACACCTGCTACTCAGCACATCCCAGCAGGACCCTGGGAATTCCTCCTTGCTTGCTTGTCAAACTGTGCTGGTTTGTTTCTTCTTTTGCTTTTTCTTTATTCACTAAACATATAAGAGATCAGGTTTCTTTATTTCCTTGTCATCAGGTCTTCACACGTGCCTAAGCTTTACTAGATTCTCAGTAGATATTTGCCGAGTGAGTGAATGGATAGATAGATTTTGGCACAAAGCTTCCTTTGTGGACTTGAAAGACAGATTGTATGGAGCAGAGCTGGGTGATGGATATTGTTCTAGAACATCCACAGTAACCAAGGGGAGAAGAGATGGGAGCTTCAATTACAGCATGGCAATGAAAACTCAAAGGAGGAGATTCCTTCTGGAGAGCTGGGGAAGGAGAGCTGCTGGAACACAGGCAGTGAACAGATGTTGTCAAGGGCTGAGGGAGTTGAGCAGTGGGAAACAGACCTTAGAAACTGATCATGGCATTCTCTGGATGCTTTCTTGGGGGGCCACAGGCAGCCACCCCCTGTGTTCTGATTAAAAGTCAGCCTAATTGTGAATTAACTGCCTTGGTTTGTAAAACAACCTTCAAAGGCTGCACTATGGAGTAAATCCTGGGACTCTAAGGCATCCTTTGCTTAAATGTTATTTACCGATTTCTTTATACACAATTTTATACATTAAGGCTATAAGGCAGTGACATCTATTGATATATATATATATATATATATATATATATATATATATATGAAATGAGAAGCAGGAAATAAAGGGGTAATAAGAATAGGAAGATAATGAAGCTGTTACAGTTTGCAAAGAGACACATTTCTCTGTGTTGCTACAGAGAGACATATATTTGCCTTTCAGCTCCCCATAGTAAAGGGAAGGGGGAAACAATTCATTAATACTATCTATAGTGTCTGCAAGATAAAAACTCTTTCAGGGAAATCAGCGTTTTTGACACAGAAAGCCGAGGAAAATTGTCCCCTTCTCTGTGAGACAGTACATCTTATAATACAAGTAATGTGACATTCAGAGCGTTCTTCCTAACACTCCCCACACTTCTTACTGGAGTGGTAGGATTTGATTTTCTCTGTGTGACACATGAGGAAATTAATTGTGAGCTACCTCTACAGCCCCCATCTGCAATTCTCTGTTTCTTGTCTGTTACCTCTGTCAGTCAGTTCTTGGTGAGTATTGTGTGTGGCAGGTTGCCAGGTACCTCAGGAAACCAGAGCCTGCAAGCCTTTCCAGAGAATTCTGGCAGCCCTAGTGACCAGCCCAGGCATTACCAAATGGAAGGTAGAGTTGAGTAACACACACACACACACACACACACACACACACACACACACAATTTGTATATCTTATAACTTATGTATCTTCTTATTTATACAGGAAGCTCCAGATTCTTCTGCTCGCATACTTAGATTTAGGCAATGTTAGTTTCATTTGGAATTAATGCATCTACCATCCATTCCTTGGACTTGTGGACACGATTTTCTGTTGTCATTCCTAAATGCTAAGCTGTCAACTAATTTTTATGTCCTGATTAACTTTGCTTCATCTCCAGCTGTATGTACTGTTCTACAGGGAATGATGTCATAATGGTGGTCTGCTGGGCGTGGTGTTTGCCTTCTCTCTGCTCACAGGCACTGTCAGCTCTCTTGTTAGTGCTCCAGAGTCTGCTGTACTCTGGCTTTGACTGTCACGTAGCCTCACAAGCCCACCATCCCCTTGGCGTGTATGTGGCATTGCCACTGAACAGCATTTTTGTTTTACCTTCTTTGCTGGGATGGCGTTTGTCAGTCAGAGAACCCTGTGGGTCACCACCATCCTGCCTCTCTGTATCCTCTACCTGAGCACCAACACTGAGTGATAACTGCGAGCATGTATTTACTAGTGTCTCTGATTCTAACCTCCCTTGTCCATCACTGTAGAGCCACAGGAGCAAGGGTCCTGTAGATTTTCCTCCTCTGATGCCCTCCCCGCTCCAGCAGTGCCCATAGGGTGTGGTACAGATAGAGGTGCTACAATTGTTTATAAACAGTGTCACCATCGCCACAGGGTTCCCTTCCCTCCTCATTCAGAATTCTCTTGGGGATTTACTTGTTCTTTACCCTGCAGATGGTTACAAAGGAGCTTTTTGATTTTTAAATCTTTGCAGAAGATTCCAAAAAGCTACTCCAAAGATGACACAAAACTCTATTTATTGCCTTTCAAAATATATACACTTTTAGTGCCAAGGGAGAATTTTTGAAGCTTGGATATGCGTTAGTCTCCAGGGAGCCAGCAGGGAAGGCCAGACTGTGAGAGTGTTAGTCGAGGAATGTCTGATGTAGCTTACTGAACAATTTCAAAGAAGAGTAATGGAGGGAATCTCAGGAATTCTAAGCAGCAACATTGTAACACAGAGAGTACAAGGCTTTCATTTCATTGACTCAAAATCAGGTGGTTTCACCCATCCTCCAAATTTATTTTTATTACGTTAGTATTCTGTGTAGTGCCACCTCTAACCATTTTTAGAGTAAAATTCTTTGGAGATCTATAGACTCCTCCTTCCTAATTTCCTTGCTCTTAATTATAGGGCATTGAAAGTACTTTGGCTTGAAGATGGAGCTTTCTGTGTAGGATCAGGCAGTGTGGACCCAGTTAAATCCACTAACACTTCCACAGCTGCACTGCGTCTTAGAGGGAACTTTTGACAGCTCCACAGTCCAGTTCCTTTAGGACTGCTATATTCTCAGATAACAGTTGCCTCCATGAATCAAGCCTTGTTCATTCATTAATGAGTATTGTTTGTACACCTACTGTGTGCTAGATACTATCCCAGGTCCTTGAGATACATTAGAATGCAAACAAGTGAACTTTGTTTTCTTCTGTATTGTATTCTTGGAGTATTTGGAGGGCTTAATGATATTTGATTAAATATTATTTTGTATTTATATCATTCATATTAAAATACTTTGTGAATGAAAGAGTGTGGCTAGAGAAGGCTTTGAGTGAAGAAATGGGTAGGCAGCACTGAGAAGTGGCTAGTGGATATGCTCCCCTCCTGGGCATTTTCAGTAGTGAAGGGTTAGTGGGTCAGTGAAGAGTCACTGAGAAGTCAGGGTGTTTCCTTATCCCTTTCTCTGTCCCTCTTCTTGGCGGATATGCTTCCAGCACAGCAGTGAAGACAGGGAGGTTGAGGGACAGTGTCTCTTGCTGTTGGACAGCTTTCAGCTGCAACATCCAAACATCACGCTCCCTCCTTTCCTCTACACGTTTCCTCTGCTGTTGTGGGTAGACTAGCCACTCACTTTCCCCCATCATTCCAGGCGCATGTTCTCCATCCCCAAGCCATTGTGTACCTGTTGTCACCTCAGAGACTTCATTCAGTGTCATGTCTACCTACGGATATCCCCCACAGTTAGGTGTTGAATGGTAGTGCCACCAAAGCCACTGACTATTTCACCTCTGCAATCAGAGCTTGTTTCCCACCCTAAGCCTCTACTGCCTCTCTCTATGCTGTACACAGATGACTAAGTTTCATTGATCAAATATTGGATCCTCTTCCCAACTGGCTAAAATTGTTAAATGGACTCTTTCTATAATCTCCTGTGATATTGATGATACTTTATCTCTGATTTGATTGAGGACTTTTGAAACTCAATTTTTAAGAGCTCCTTGACAACAGGTATTTATTTTTTAGTACCCTTAAGCACCTAGTTGCTGAATTTGAGGGGTGGAGATAAGTACATAGTTTCGATATTCTGGCTCTTTGTGGGGGGTTGTAGGGACTAAGGCTAAGAAATACAATAACATTTAGATAGGCTGATGTCTTGGCCAAAGCTAAATATTGGGGAATATAGTTAAATGATCAGAACGAAATTTAGTAGTTTAGGAACATTATAATTCTAAAAATCTCCTATATCTCTTCCTCCTG
>JAQHUG010000008.1:12481985-12535027 GCA_028555095.1 Dicrostonyx torquatus
ATCTTTTCATCTGGTGGTTCTAGAACATATACTAATCAGTGAGACCAGGTAGACACATTGTCATTATAGAATGTGAGGGGAAAGGCAAGTTCTTTTTTTCTTTGTTAATTCTTTGTGTTTGTGATGGAGTCATCACTCTGAATTTTCCCAAGCTCTTTCCTGGGCTGTTAGTAATAATAACCAAGTTACTGGTGTGTGGCTTTCTAGAGAACTGTTATATTTAGCAACCTGTCTATTGTTATCTGGATCTTTCTTGTTCCATTTACCAATCAGTAAATACCTTTTAAGCTAGAGTTTTGTAAGAGTGCATGGTAACAGAAGTGAATCCCAGCATGGGGTTCAAGCATGGGGAAACTGACCTAGAACTAGCAGCAGAGGGCGCTCGGTCCCTCGTTTCAGAATAATGGAACCTGCAACAACTATCTTTTTGGAGCAGCTAAACATGAATTGCTCATATTAATTAAGTTTTGCTAAGACCTTGTTCCATAGCAGGGGCTAAGTGCCTTAGACTAAAGTGGATCTTATTTTAACCTTGGGAAAACTGAGTATAATAGGGAATTTCTTGAAATTCTGCAGGAGGAATAAAAATGAAACTTCATGAATCCTTCTCTTGCCTTTACATATTCTGGCTAATGTGCCAAATATCCATTTTCTTTAGAAGACCCCAAATGGAAACCCCAGGAATTTGCATTTCTTCTTGAATAGTTTCCTTAATGAAAGGTGTATGAGACACAGGCTTGAAACAAATCAGTGACTTGAAACATTGTAGCACCTACTTGAAAATTAATCCTTTTTGTTAGATAGCTAGTGCCTCTTTGCTTTTAACCAACAAAGACCCTTAAGAAAAAGAAAATGAAAAAATAAATAGCATTCCTCCAGCTCTATTGCCTAGTGCAGGCGGATCATATTCCCTGTGATCTTGTTCGCTCATATTATGTGCTGATTAGAGCCAGCTTCAATCAGCTGAAAGATTCCCCAAGGCAGGGTCTCATCCCACCAGTACACATGGCATGCCCTGTCTGACACCAGGGCAACTTGAGAATTGAGCCAGAGATGCTGCAGTGTGGTGCAGCAGATGCGCATTGGTGGTTGCCATGGAGATTGCTAATACTGCTGAAACTCAAAGAAAGGGCACTTGCCACAGCTCAGGAGCCTGTGTGAAAGTGAATGGAAAACAAGTGGAATTCAGAATAGGCCCTCAGCTACTTGTCCCACATGGAGTTTTAATTTCCTTTCCTTTCCTCTTCCTTTTTCAGAATCTAGATTGAAAACAAGGCAATGTCATAAGGCACGCTGAAGCCCCTCGGAGCTTTCGCAGCCTGACATATCCTTGGGATAAGTGTGCATTAACAAGGAGGCATGACTAATAGGACTGGGGTTGGGGGCTGGGGTGAGGCATGTGGCAATCCTTCTGGAGCCTGTGGCCCACTTGTCACTGGGGTTTACTGGGTACCTTGGGATTTGTCTGCAGCATATGTGCTGCTGTTAATGATTGAAAAATTACCACAACAATTAGTTATGGATCACTGAAGGCAGGGCCCCAAATGTGATGGACAATGTGATTAAATCCATGTATGTGACAATTAACTCTCCTGCAGGTTTATCCAGCCGGGGAAAGTGCCCTAGGGGTGAGAGCAGAGTGGGATGAGAGGATGGGGAAACATGGTGATAAAAAGGAGTAGGAGAGACGAAGACTGCAGAATAGAGCTGATGCAGCTGGCACTATCGGTTTTTAATCTGATCCTGAATTAATCACGGTTTGATTAATCCTGGTTTTATTGCACCTTTCTATTGCCCATTTATTTATATCTGCCTTAATTTGATGGAGGTGTGACTGATTAGATTCTCCTCGTACCATGTTTTTGAAATTTTAAATCTGTCTCTCCATTGAACACAATGTTCTAGGTGGTCCAAAGTGCAATTATCTTGTAAAAGCTAAGCAGGCACCAGACATTGCATGGTGTGAATCCCCTCATGTATCACAGCTGAGTAACCCAGAATAAATATTTGTTTGTTCAATAATGTGCCTAAGCAAAAGAAGCCTGTTATGTCAATCTGCTTGGTTATTTGGAAGAAACAAGACCCCGCCTCCCAAAGATTGTAAGAGTAATACAAATTTAATATGTATCACAAGAAAATTTTGTGTGCTAAGGAAGAAAAAAACATTTGGATGTACTTATCTTCAAATATATTTTCATAGCATAACAACATAATATTTGTCATCCAAAATCTATGGTTGTATGGTATTTTTTTAAGCAACATGCTCTGTTCTTTCTTGTTATCTATGTTTGCTTATAAAACATTGCACTTAAATAATACCAGGGAGGCTGTGATGCAAAGCAGCATAAGCCACGCCTCTTGTTTTCTGCCCCATGCTCCTGGGATGTGCTATTTGAGTGTCAAGTTGCTTCACTGATTCAGAAGTCATCAAAAGTTGCAATGAATTTGTATATGCATGCTTGTACACAGTTTTCTTTGCAACATTCCTTCTACTTAGGCTGTTGCTTTTCTTTAAATCGAATGGGAAAAGATTTTCTTTTCTTTCCCACAGAGTAAGTTGGGTTGTCCTTTTATCCACATTTTATCACGACCTTCCCAGGTACAGAAACATAGAAAACTTATCTGTAATGATGAGGCAGGCAGCATCTTCCAGCACAGTAGTGTTAAAGACAAGCATCAGCCCCAGTAGAGGCCTGTTGCCCTATGAGATCTGCAGAATACAGTCTAATTGCCGATGGTACCACTCGTATGAACAGATAGATGATATGGAACTTCAGAATCTGTCTCCTGCTAGTTGGACAACTGTATGCTCTCATGTAACCAGGCTCTTTATGAAGATTGGAAAGCACTTACTCATGAAATGGTATTCTTCCCCACTCCACTCCATTCTTGAACCACTGTTGCAGCTTAGTACTCATTAATAGCAGTGCTACCATCTCTTTCCATCCATTTTGTTGGAAATTTAGTGAGCAGTACTGGCAGGCAATCTCTATCCATTTGCTTGTTTGTCAAATTGTTATTTCATTTATTTATTATTTACCAGACTGTTTGACATACACCAGGCAGTGTGCCTGGCGCATGCAGTGGCCATAAAAGTGGAAAATGAAGTCACAGACATTTATGTCTTGCTGTAGGCAGAGTATAGAGACAGATTAAGTAAAAAGAACTGTATGCAAAGTGGGAATTGGCAACCACTGCAGAAGTACACTAGATCAAAGGATGTCATTGCTTCATACAGGAAAAATGACTTTCCCTAGACATTTGGGAGGTTTTCTGGTATCAGTCTTTGAATAGATTTTTAATTCACCATAGCCAAAAGCCAAAGGTTGGGTTTTTCACCATTTCCTTACATGTTTTGAACTGGTATACAGGATGGAAAAGAAATATATATTAGGCATGAATAGTACAATGATTTGTTTGTGGTGTTGCTTCAACCACAACAAGGTACCAAAAGTTGACTTGAACATGTGTAAGCACAGATTGGGTCCAGATAAGGGAGGATAGTAGGCATCAACCAGAGCCTGCACTGCCTTCTGCAGTCAGTGAACTGAATCGCAGTAAACTGACATACAAGTAATTATGTTCTGAAGCACATGCTCCCAGAAAGCTGCTGGCCCTCGGAGGCCTGCACAACTGACCTCTCACTCCATCTCTTTTCATCTTCCTTCATTGGTTTCTGAGTCTTAAATGTCTGGCCTTGCTTCTCCCAGCGTGGGAGAACACTGCTCTAGGGCTTTGCATAGACACCTCTTTGTCTTTGTTCAGGGGTAGTTCAGAGAGCATCTTTTGTTTCTTCTGTGCCCTCAGCCTCAGGTGTCTTGATGTCATGGGCCCTGGGTAGTTGTTCCCCTATTTTTGTTTGTTTGTTTATTTATTTATTTTATGTTGTCATTTTGCTATTTTGGGGGTGCTGTTCCTATCTCATCCAGGGTAGATTCTGATGAGTCAAATGGAACCAAAGTAATTTTTCTTTTGCCAATAACTAGTTTAGTTACTTCATGACCCACATTTGGACCAGAGTGAGATAAGAGGCTGTCAATCAGAGACTTTGGGAGAAAATATCCTTACTTCTGAGAAAGCCATTGGGCGATGTGCCCTTTCATATTCTGGAAGTTGAAGCTGATGGGACAGTGTTTGAATCTGGTGACTATCTAAAACCAGAACTTGGAAAAAAGTGGCCCTAGAGAACTTAAGAGTGTAAGGGATTTGGTGAAATTGGCCCAAAACCCTCTTCATGGTCTGAGGATCATTTCCATCTCAAGGCTCTTTGTCAAATACTTTGATCAGAAAGCATTTTCACTGGTGGATTTTCTTAATATTTCCCAGCTTTACGTTCTTCATGGGAATTAGCAATCTGTGAGTTATCCTGTTTAATACTTATTGTCACTCTTGATAGAATTTAAGTTTCATTTGAGCAAGAGCTTCTCTGTCGTGTTGACTATCAAATCTATAACTCTTAGTCAATATGAAGATATCAGTGACTAGCCAATAGAAATTTATTGGATTGGTGGATGGATGGGTTGATGGATGGATAGATGAGTCAATGAATGAAGTGAAGCAGGGAGGTGAATATAAATACCATGCAGGGCTACTGCATATGACTGGTGAAAAGTGGTTGTAATTGCAGAGATGTTCTTCAGAGCAGTGCGAACTTACTCATTGGAGTTGTAGTACATTGGCGAAGAGCTGGCCAAAAGAGATGTCCTCCACCAGAGAAGGAAAGGCCTTTTCTCAGCAGGCACCAAGAGTATTTGAGAGGAATGGGGGATGCAGGAAGAAGAGCACGTGCTATTCTGGAGAAGGAGGCAAGTTTTTGAGATGTAGACTAGTTCAGTATCACTTAATATTATCTGTGTGGATACCTAGATGTTTGCTATTGAAATTTAGGCATGAAGACACCAGTAGAAAAATGCCCCTAATTATAATCAGGGCTGGCAACCAGTGTTCCTGGTTCTTATGTATGACTTGGTATTGTGTATGAACCATGTCTTGTTTATTTTTGTATATCCAAACCTTGATTGAATATGCCCTCAGTACTTTGTATATGATTTCATAATTATAATTAGCAATCAAGGCCTGGACTAGTGACTCAGATCTATAATTCTACCTACTTGAAGATTGAAGGCAGGATGTTTGTAAATCCAGTGTTTTCCTGGACTGTAGAGTTAGTTATTCAAGTTATGTTCTACAACTTAGTAAGATGCTGGGGGGCTGGAGAGATGGCTCGGAGGTTAAGAGCATTGCCTGCTCTTCCAAAGGTCCTGAGTTCAATTCCCAGCAACCACATGGTGGCTCACAACCATCTGTAACGGGGTTTGGTGCCCTCTTCTGGCCTGCAGGCATACACACAGACAGAATATTGTATACATAATAAATAAATATTTTTTTAAAAAAAGATTCTGTATGAGGGCTGGGGACATAGCTCAGTGACAGAGAGCTTGCCTACCATGCAGGAGGCCCAGTGTTCAGTCTGGAGTACTCCAAACAAATACAACACAAAGACAAGGAACCTTGACTGTCCATTCTCCCAAGGAATGGTAATCCTGAGAACGTGTCTTCGGAACCAGCCTTTGCACTTCTGCATTGACCTGCTTTAGGCACTCTCTGTATCATCACACATTTTATTCCTTTCCTGGTACTCCCTACTTTCCTGAAACACTACTTATTTGCTTCTTCAATGAAAAAAAAAGTCATTTCTATTTCTGTAGCATCTTCAAGACAGAACAAAGCGATGAGGACCATGTGCTCCTAAGTCAGCATGCTTGAGTTTGAACCTTGTCTTTCAGGAGATTGACCTTGATCTTATTAATTGACCTTTCTAAAATTCAGTTTACTGACCATTATAATTAAGTTTTATGTGTAGTTAGGTGCTAGCTTTTAAGGATTAAATGAATAAGTTCATGAAGATACTTAGACTGTGCTTAGCACACAAGGACTTCCATGTTTAATGTTGACCTGGCACATGAGTGCCTGCAGACATTGAATCCACAAGGTCTGACATTAGCTGCAACAGAAGGTTCTGTCAATTTTCTTATCTACACTCATAATTGGATATTACTTAACCTGTCTCTATCGGTCAGCTGTTTCCAGTTCTAGGTAAATTTCTAGAATGCAGAAATAGATGAGTATAACATTTCTGTGAGACTTCTATGGACTGTTTTCTCACTGATATCAACCCTTATTCTCACCTGGAGAATAAAGACTATTCTATTCATGAGGTAGGGTGTTTAGACATAAAGGCTAAGAATCCTTAAGAACTGGGGCTTCATCCATGATTAATTAGTAAACTGCTTTTATACCATGCATAGGATGCTCAGTTCAAGCATTAGTATTGTCCCTGTCCCACCAGAGAGAAAAAAAAAAAAAACTCTTAATAAGCAGTAGCAAAAGGATGAGTAACATATAAGACCTCAGTTTCCTAGACACTAGCTGGGGGTGTTGATCTTTTATTTCCAGCCTATGCTGTCAGTGTTCTGCGTAAAACCTAGGTGAGAAACCAGCGTTCACACTACCATGGTGTTCTCCGGCTACCTTACTTACATTGTGAAAATGGTGCTATTTGGAGGTAGAGTAATACTTCAGTGTTGATACCAGTTGATAGTTTGGGTCATCTTAGTATGAGTGCTTTGAGTGACAAGACACTGACTCGTTCATTTCCTTTTGAAGAAAATATGCACTGCCCCTCTCCCTCTGAGCACAGCTGAGGGTGCTAAGGCCCATGAATAAGACAGAGTCCTTATGCTTCAAGTTAAGTGTGTTTACAATCTTTCTCTGGTCTTTAAACTTTGAAAAATCTACATGTCATAGCTGTTATCTTTTTGTAGTGTTTGAAATATAGTAAAGTCACATACATGATTTGTCAAATAATATAGTTAAATCTTTGGGGAAGTCATTTGTGTTTGAGCCCCTGACAGACTGAAGATACTATGAAGCCTTGTATCAAGTGAAAGGCTTGGACATTTGGATTGATTTTCTGGATGCAGGTCTTCTACTTGATCCCTTTGTTTGAAAATCCTCACTGTGCCTATACCATTTAGCATGCTGCCTATGAAATGTGTTAGATTTACCTTCTCTTTCTTGCTGGCATAGTTTTGTTCTGTTCTATTAAAAAACAGAACTATTGTGCCCTATTTTAAATACCTAACCTTAACCCTGCCTAAGAGTGAGGCAGCTTGACCTAGAGTATTTGAGGAGTATGGAGCCAGAGTTGAGGTCCACAAGTTCTCTTAAAAAGCTGAAGGAAGGTCTGCAGGTATTCATCTTTCCTTGGCTGTTTGCAGGATAAAGTCATTTCTAATACATAGTTGTTTACCTTTCAAATTTTATTACTGTTCATTAGCTCTGATCTGTAAATGATGTATCTGTAGATATTATAGCTTCTTATAATGAATGCGCTTACTGCACAGATCTATGCAGATGTAAACAATTGCCAACATCCTCATCATCAGGAACCTTTGTCATTTCAGCTTCTTCTGATTGGAAGACCTGCCATAGTATACTGTTTCTGAGATGGCCAATCTCAGTCGTCGACCTGACACATGTGAAAAGAGGGAGTGGCCATCAGATTGGCCTATGGGCATGTTCCTGGGACATTTTCCTGGATGATAATTGATGTACACAGACCATCCATAGGCAGGTGGACCTGGGCTGTAAAAGAAAGATGACTGAACACAAGCCAGGGAATGAACCAAAGATTTCCTCCATATGTTTGTGCTTGAGTTCCTACTCTGCCTTATCTCAATGATCAGCTATAACCTATAAGATGAAGTAGATCCTTTATTTTCCCAAGTTGTTTTTCTTGTCCATGCTGCTTATCAGAGCAACATTAAAAATAAGCTGGAACAGATATTTAGAAAGACCACAATTGTGTACCTGTATTGTAGTATGTAGTTATAGTTTTAATTGTTTTTTACTCTTAATCTCTTGCTTTTCCTACTTTATAAAATAGTCTTTAATATAGATATGTGTATGAAGGGAAAAGCATAGTATGTATAGAAGTCCGTGCTGTCCACAGTTTCAGAACTCCCCTAGGAGCTTTGGAACATGCCTCCATAGATGACCTACAATGCCCATGGGGCAGCAGCTGTGCCTGGGCTCTCATGGTCATGCTACCGCCAAGACTTACCCAGAAATGTCTGTCTTCTCCTACCCTCCCTCTGAGCTCAAAGCCTTAACTTGTCTAACAGTGAATCAGACAATGTACTGTATCGGCCATGCGGCTCTCTAAAGGGCATCTCCTAAAATCTCCTCAGAGGCCCTTGTGAGCAAGCAGCACAGAGAATGTGATCTGGGTCGAAGAAGAATGCCCTTAGTTATATTTGTCTTTATTTGAACACATCTTCCCAAAGTGTAGATTATTGACTTGATATTAACCTGCAGAAGTATTCTAGGAGAATGATTCAGGGTCCTGTCCTCAGACTTGTCTTGTTCATGATTTTTATCAATGACTCTGATAAAGACATGTTTATCAAATTGGCAGTTGGCACCAGGCTGGAAGGGATAGCTAATATGATTAGTGACTTGGTCCTGAGTCAAGATAATCTTGATAGCCTGAAATGTACCAGAAATATCCCAATGAAAAATAGTAAAGTTAAATATAAAGTCTCCAGATTAGGCTTAGAAAATTAATTGCACAACTCCAGGATGGGGAGAGGATGTAATTTGTCACAAACTCAATTTGAGTAACTTGTGACAAGTCTGCTGAAGAATGTAGGGAATAATTTGGAAGCATGTATGTAGACAATGAAAACTAAGACCAGGCGTAGCTCTTCGGGTTGTTGAGACCCCCACCACCACTGCAGATGTTCTAACAGTGCAGGATTGCTGAATCACATACATACTTTAATGACTTAAGGAAAAATAGTCTAACTGCAATTTGAAATATGTAATTTATGAACACATTCTTTGAAATGGAAATGAGTGTTTCAAAACACATGTTGAACTCTGAAGCAGGATAGCCCTTTTCTCTGTTCTGCCTGACTTTTGGTCACTCCAGGTCTCTGCTATGTCTGTAACCTAAAACATGGTCACCAAACAGCATCTTTCTAAGTTGAAATCAATCCCACCTCCTTCCTCCTAAGCGAATCTGTAAGATCTTCTGAGGAGTTTAAAAACAATCAAACGTGTGTGTGTGTGTGTGTGTGTGTGTGTGTGTCAAATTTATTTCACAAAATTAATGAAAATACTCTGTAGAACTCTTCTTACAATCAGACTTTAGCAGTGGTCACTGGAAGCAGGAAAAAGCAGCCTGTCCTTTATGTGTCTTACATCCTTTTTTAGTCCCTCACTCCCTGGGAAGAAAAATACTCTGGCACCAGTACCCTTTTGTCTTGATTCAGAATGGATACCACCTGCTCCCAGAGCCCAAGGGAGCTTTCCATGTGTCTCCCTGAGGCATGACACATGGAGATGTATACAAGGTGCCAGACCAGTGTGCTAAGAGGAAGGGGAGGGAGGCACCATGCTGTAGCTCTGCATAGGTTAAGCCACACCCGCATATTTATTAGCTAGTTAAGCTTGTTCATGGTTTTGTGAAGGGGGAATAAAGAGACTTGGGTCTTATTACGAAGCTGTCAGTTGGACAGTGGACTGGTTTAATTACAGCCAGTTTCTTTTCTTCTTCATATGCTTTGAGTCCACTCAGTTTGTATTATCGGACTTGAGAAGGGGAAATGGGAAGCTGTTTCTAGCTGTTTTTCACTAGCTGTCCAGGGTTTATACCCAACAAATTGATTCTTTAAAATAGACAAAAATTGAATCTGATTTCCCACCATCACATCCAATGCCTCTAAGAACATAGTCTTATTTATTGGTTGCTTTTGCTATGCTTAGCATCATGAAAACTTCGAGTTTACCCAGACCCTTTGCCAGAGGATTGGAGGCCTCTGTGAATAATCCTGTGCTCTGGGGGTAGGAGTGGGGGAAGAAAGTGGAACAGCAGGTCCTGGTGGCATAGCTCCCTTGGTTCCAGATATCCTCCAGGTCAGTCCAGGATCATGGGGCCTGGCCTGCATTTCCCACTGCAAAGGTAGCCTTTGGTCATGACTTCTTGCTCCTTTTTAAGTACCCATGTTCATTTTTGGAAATTTCTTTTAAGCGTGGAAGAATTATCCAGAGACTTTACTGGGGAACTGTTGTTCCAGAGTGACAACTAAGCTTGATGAAGTAGAGAGCAAGCAAAGCCAATGAAACACTGGACAGTTTTTTTATTTATTTATTATGTATACAATATTCTGTCTTCATGTATGCCTACAGGCCAGAAGAGGTCACCAGCCCTCATTACAGATGGTTGTGAGCCACCATGGGGTTGCTGGGAATTGAACTCAGAACCTTTGGAAGAACAGGCAATGCTCTCAACCGCTGAGCCATCTCTCCAGCCCTGGACAGTTTTTCTTTGGGGATTAAATGGAAAAATACCACATTTTAAAAATAAATATAGAAAATACCTTGTCTGTCCAGTTTTGTATTTCTGGACTCTTTGTCATTTGGTCCACATCATTTTCTAGTTATTTTGTCAACATTTTCTTTCCTAGTGGTAAATAAGATAATGTGGTTATAAGTGTTATGTTAGATTTGATGAACTAGGGTTGTTTCTACCGGGGCCTGTGTTGAGCTAAGTAAGAGGCATGGAGAGCTCTGTAGTCCCTAGTTACGATTCTTGCCTCTGGGTCCCTTTCCCTACCATTCACTGTTGGAAAGCAGAAGCTTGGGATCCTCAGTTAGACTGTGTGTTGGGATGCGCATGCTCTCTTTTTCCTTCACTAATGAGCAGGCAGTGTGTGTGGCTTCAGTTTTTGCTAAGAGAGTGGTGGGCCCTTATTGAAATGGAAGCACCCCTGGCTCTCTGGCAAGAGAGAGTGGAAAAGCTGAGCCCCCATCTTCAGCATCCCCTCTGGAAGGGCACCGTATTCTTCAGAGGTGGCTAGAGTTCTGTGACTGCAAAGTGTCCCTGGGGGAGTCCTGTCCCACCTCTCCCTCTATGCACACATACTTGATGGTGACAATAGAGGCTGTTCTTCCTAGAGGAGGAAAGCCCAAGATCTCAGCTCTTCTGTGTGTGCCAGTCAAAACTGCCAGGTATGTGTCCTGTGACCAGGTTCTTCAGCCTCTTTAGAAACCTGTTTCTTGTGCATGGGTAGACTTGGAGATCACATCATGTAGATGTGAGCTGCAACTCACGTTTCTCCTTCACAAAATGGGAACACTTGGTGCTGAGACTGTGTTTAATAAACACAGGTAAGGAACATAGAAGCATGATGGTGACAAGTTCTGCAGAGGAGGACAGTATAGATCTTAGCTAGGATACCTTTCAGTCTGCATTTTTGTCTTAGCTGAGACTCAGACCACTTAACTACTATAATGGAAAATAGGAAGGTGCTCTCAAAGGTCTTGCCATTTTCACATTACTAAGATTTAAATGGAGACAGGTGCTTAGTCTTTCCCCCTAGGAGCTATGATTGTGGTGACCTAGACTTCTATAGTACATGTTTTAGACTGTGTAGTCTTTGACTATCTCTTTTATTCTTCTTTTAATTTTTTACATTCTCTTTTCTTCTGTGTGTATGTGTGTACATGTGCTTGCGCATGTGTACATGTGTGTGCTAAATTCTGGAGCGTGGGTCACAGATAATTGTGAGCCGTCTGAAAAATGGGCTGGGAACCAAACTTTTATTCTCTGAACAAGTGACAAGAACTCTTTCCCATTGAGGTATCTCTCTGGTCCTTCTTTTTCTTTTAACAATATTAAAGTCCTTCCCAGCTCACAGTCAGCATCGGTGAGGTGGCAACCTGTAGTGTGCCTGCTACTGTCCCAAGGTGCCCTTTCCAGTCCAGTGTGCAACCAGTAGCCACACATGGATGTGTAAATGTAAATCAATTCATCTTAAGCTGAAATGAAAATTCAATTCCATAGTCCTTCCTGCCACCTTTCCTGTGCCTAGTAGACATGTGTTGGCTGGCAGCCAGCATTTAACAGCATGGCTAGAGATCATTTCCAGAACATAGAACAAGTTTGCCTGGGACAAGCCCTGCTCTCACGTCCCCTGGAATCTTATAGTGTTCACCGTCCTGTGGAATCAAGCTGGTTATTTATTCTTTCTGAGGCTTTGTTCCCTCAACTATAAAGTAGAAATTATTACCTTACCTCTCTCAAGGATGTGGTCAGGATTTAATGAATATAAATTACTTACCACAAGGGCATTTACACTTGGTAAAGGCTGGCTATTAATATTATAGACAAAGACACATTTTGGTTACTGTTAATTGTAGAAAACATCATCATCATCAACCCACTGTGTTCTACAAAGAATAACACAACCCTTTTTAACAGGACATTTGTGTAGTAACAGGGTGTAGCTTTCTTTGTGTTTCATTAGCTGGCCCATGAAAGGGAAGTTTTGCTATAAATCCTGCCTGGACTTCTGTTCTGTTTGTCATTTCTACATCTTCTTTTCATTTAACCTTCTACCAGGTAAGTGCTCACTCCGGTAATTTTGAGAAAAATCCACAGTAAGTGTTTGTTTGGCTTAGTAGTAGCGATAAAGGTTATCTCATGAGGGAGAATACTCTGCAATTGGGATTACAGAGTAAATTATCGTTTTACCTTTGCTTATTCAGAATTAAACCCATCACTGTATTGATTGGCTTCTCCTGCCATGCTATTATCATCACTTGTTGCTGAGCAACAGGCTTCATATCTATGTAATGTGGTGTCAGCCAACCAATTTCTTTGGGCCATGGTCCTGAAAGTCTGGTACTTCTCTTCTTCCATCCATGGCTTTTGTATCATCTGTGTAACATGAGGGGCCTGCTCGTTGGGGTTTCTGTCCTGCCCAGTACCCCACAGCCAGCAAGCCCCAAAGAAAATCACACAGAGAGTCTACATTAGGTTATTAACTGATTGGCCCATTATCTCAGGCTTCTTACTAGCTCCCATAAGTTATATTAACCCATTGTTCCCATCCATGCCAGGCACATGGCCGGTACCTTTTCTCAGCTGGGACAGGGACACATGCTGCTTCCTTGGAGATCTGCGCAGGAATGCCAGCGAAGCTTCCTGCTTCCCAAATCTCCTGTTCTCACCTCTACTTCCTGTCTGGTTTTCCCGCCTATACTTCCTACCTGGCCAATCAGCATTTATTTAAGACATGATTGATAGAATACCGAATTGTCCCGCACCACATCTGAGTATATAAGCTGCCCAGTGGGAACTCACCCTTTATCATTAAGGTCTGTCCTCACTGAAGAAAGTTCTTGGTGTTCAAATACTAACTCTATCAGCTGATGTGATGGCTCATCTTCATTGGCAATTTGACACACCTGGGGGGAGTGGCGTTTAACTGAAGAATTATCTTATTTGGAATGGCGTGTGGGCACGTCTATGGGACATCCTCTTGATTGCTAGTTGGTGTGGGAGGGCTGAGGCCTCTTTGGGTATTACCTAAGTCTGGGAAATTTAGCTAACCCTGATCTAGGATGTGATCCAGTAAGCAGTATTCCTCTGTGGATTCTCTTTCAGTTTCTGCTTGAGATCCTGCCTTGAAGTCCCTCAGTGATGGTCGTAACCTGGCATGTGAGATGAAATAAACCATCTCTAACTCTTAAATTGGTTTTGGTTGTGGTGTTTATCACAGCAACAGAGAATAAACTATGACAAATGATAATGATTGTTAGCAAATGAAGCCTTCATTGGTGGATTTTATGATTTATATATTCAGTTATATGATTTATATATTCTATGTTATGTCAACTATTAGACTATAGAAGGTCCCCATTGTAGATTAAAAAATGAAGGCGACTAGACATTGACTGTTCATGTGCATACATGATTATTTGAAGTGAATCACAAAGTTGGATATCTATAAAAAGATGTCACTTAGCTGCAAAGGCACTTCACACACAGACTTCTAGTTTTTTTGTTGTTTGCTTTGCATTGCTGGTATTTTGTTAATGGCTTCTGGGCATGGAGATAACTTCTTATCATCATAAGTGGGTGGGACTGAGGGTCTCCACCCAGCCCTTCCCAGCTGCCTGTGGTATTGGATAGCCAGATCCAGAATTCTCAAAGAAGCTATCTAGAAACAGGCTGAGGAAGTTAAGTTTAGTTTGAAACAGTGACCCTATGTCCAGGGACAGTTAGTAAGAACCAGTCTTTAATAACCACTGGCAGTCATGGTAGCCACAGCTGTTGTTGCTCTGCAGCCTCATGCCAGTTATCACACTGAAGTGTACTGCAGTGTCTCCTGTTACCCTTCTATATGACACTCCTGTGCCATTCCCATCTCACTGGTGATGGAGCACTTAGAGAAGGAAACTTGTCCAAAACCCATGTGTTAATTGTTGGCAAGCTGTATTCAACTCCAGGTGGTCGGATGGCAGATCTTGATGTCTGGCCCACACAGGGGTCTGGGGAGGGGGGGAGGTCTTCTGTCATCTGTGTCTCCAACTGCTGACACAGGTTCTGAGCCTCTGCTGGAAAATGAGTGTTTGGGCTAGACATTTGCTAAGTCCCTTCAGTTGGTGACTTGCTGTGATTTTTTTTTTAATTCCTAGAATCATCAGCCTTATTTCTGCACAGTTCTGTTTACAGCAGTTGGGCTCCCTGTGGGCATGTGCTATGTGGTCAGATTCCATGAATACCAAATGAACAGACTGGCTCTCTGTATTCCATGTTGTCAGGAGCTGGTCAGCTGGCCTGCAAGGCTAGAGCATTTTCCAGGGTCTAGTCTCTTCCCAAAGAAGCAGCTTTCTTTAAGGATGCTTCCTGTGGGATACTTTTCTTCATCAGAAAGTAGGAGTTGGAGTCAGCTGTGTCCTCAGACAAATGTGTTTCCCATGTCCTAGCATTAAACTCCCACCCTTTGTTTACCTCTGTCCTTCAGTCTCTGTTCCAAACCTTCCCTTGAACAAAAGTGACCCCCACCCCCACCCGAAACTCAAGCTTCAAGGAAGAAAGTGCCTACATCCATTTGTGAGGATCCTCCACAGGCTGTTTTCAGTCAGTCTGCCATTCTTTGCCTGGTACAGTGCTCTGTGCCAGGTTTTGTATAAAGGAAGGACCCAGAATTCTCACGGTGCTACCGGTGCTTAAGGATGCAGGAAAATGAATGTCTACTATGGAACTACCTGAATGTTTCCATATATCTGATTTTATAGCCAGAATTATTTGCTCTGTAATTGTACTTGGCAAAGACATTTATAGAAAGCTGCATCCAGCACTGGAGAAGTATTATGGATTTTTGTTGGTTGGGTTGAATGGCACATTTAGAATTTAGTTGTAGACTTGTCGAAATGTAGGCCCGTCTTTAGGATCTTGTGTCTTTGCAAAGCTTTAGCCATTGTCCATTGAAATATCAACAATTCTGATTTCTGTTGTATCCCCTGGGCCTTCTTTAGCTATGAATATCTCATATCTGGTATAACCTAGTATGAACACACAATTTCTTCTTGATCTTTTCACACACACACACACATACACACACACACTTTTCCAGAGACTGACTTTGTGTAGTGTTTTCATTTGTTAAGTATTACTGACCTTGCATACGAGGCACTTTTCTAGGTACTGGGTATTAAGCAGTGAGTAAATCAGGGTACACTGCCTTTTAGAACTTAGTCTGGTACTTAGAGGAAACTAATAACTAAATGAGTAAGTTATGTTATCTGGTGTCTTCAGATCCTAAATGACATAATTTAAAATGAAGCAGGGAAGGATAATAGGAAGTTCTGGGTGTGGGAGTTGGGGTGGGTGGGTATATTTCAGTTTAAAATGGGACAGTCAGCAGATGCCTCCAAGTGAAGTTGACATTTGATGTTTCAATGGTATTATGATAATCTTTTCTTTTTACTCTTATTGATTCTCTGTAGATTTTATGTCATGCTTTTGGATTCCACTTATCTTCCTGTCCCCTCACATCTGCCTTCTGCCCTTGCAACCCCCTCAAAACAAAGTCAAATTTAAAAGAAAAACCAAAGACAAAACCAAACCAAAAAAAAAAAAAAAGGAAAAGAGAAGAAGAATTTTGTCATAGAAGCTGTAGTGTGGTCCATTAAGGCACAGAGTCACACAGTTCACCTTTTAGTCTGTTCATCTTTACTTTTAAGAGTTCATTGCCAGGAGTTTTTGGTCTGCCTCGCGGCCACTGATTTCTGCTATGCCACCAATAATGGACTCTCACTGGGGCTCCTCTTGGCTATCCTGTTGTCCTGTGTAATGAGATCCTGCTGTTTTGGATCTATAGGTTTGTCCTCTTCACATGCTCCAGCAGTTCATAGATTCAGTGGATGTTGGGTGGGCCAACTCATAGAGCTGGTTCTGGGTCTGGGTAGAAGCTGGGCTGGTCAGCTGGCTAGCTTTCCCTAATCCTACCTGGATGAGCTAGCTCTCCAGCACTGCCTTGGCCAGCTCACCCAATGCATCCTACCATGGGATCCAGTTCCTTCTACTGTAACATGCAGGTAAAATGTCCCATAGGTATTATGATATTTGAAGGTCCTTTGATTCTCCTTTGTCTTTGTCCATTGAGAAATTCAGTTAGTTCTACTAGAATAAAATGGCTTCCTATTCTCTCTCTTCATTCATGGAGCCACGACCTCTGTGTAGGGTTTTATCGTTCCTCCCTGTGCAGATATATGAATCTGCAGCAGCTTTGCCAGTTACTTGTCTCTTTTAAATTTGATTTGTAAGGAGAATTCATTGCTGTTGTGTAGAAGGGCTTTGCATCTTATATCTTAGTAAACAGATGGTGAGAGTTTTGTACATTGTAATTGTTATGACCTGCTACTGACTTCTCCTACCCCTTTAAGAGACAGGCCCTGCCCACTCCCCCCTTCCTTCCAGGCTAGCAAATTTTCCTTCCACTTCTAGCCTACTTGCTTTCCCTTGGTTCCCCCCCCCTTTGGAAGAGGTGGCTTTGCCTCTTCTCCTATCCCCTACCCTCTCTCTTACCCGCTGCCACCCACTCCACCCTCCTGGGACCCACAGAAGCCTCGGGTGGTGAGGTCAGTTGCCCCTTGTGGCCCGCTGCTGCCCCTTAGGGAACTGAGCAACTTTTACCTAAACCATTACAGTAATAGGCTTTCATCCTTTTCTTTGGCGTTCAGATATTATGTTATTTTGATTAAGCTACTTACATAAACTTAGAATCAATTTCAAATGTTCAGTCTGATGAATTTTCTTAAGTGGATACATAATATTTATAGTATTTATAATTTATATCTTGACATAGGAGAAAGCTCTCACATCCTAAAACATGCTCTGAAGGTATCTCCTTCCTCAACCTCACTCCTAGCAATCATTGGTTTAATTTTTATCTTTATTTTGTGCCTTTTGTTGAGTTTTGTATGAATGGATTTGGTGTTTGCTTACTTTCTTTCACAAAGCATTTTGGGGATTCACTTGCTATGTGTATTAATATTTTGTCCTTTATGTTTTCTCAGTATTATTTCATAGTGTAGATGTTTGGTAATTTTTTAGGCATGCATCTGCTAATGGCTGTTTATAATTCTTCCAGCTTAGAGATTTTAGGTGTGGTGCTGCTGTGAACATTTGTGTACACAAATTGGTGTGTGTGAATACATGTGTGTGTTTCTACTCCCTGTGGCTTGTCCTTGCTGTGCTTTGAATGTGGTTTGCCCTTCCCAAAATTAATGCTTAAACTGAATTCCCCTTCAGAGAGACAAGAGACTTAGAACCTCATCGGTAATGGTGTTTAGAGTTGGGGCCTTTGGGAAGTTGTTAGCATTAGATGAAGTTCTCAGGGTAGAGTTTTTGTGATTAACTTTCCAGGGAGGGAGGGAGGAAGGGAGAGAGGAAAGGAGGAAGAAAGGAAAAGAAGAAGAGAGGCAGAGAAGGGTGCTAGGGATTGGCTTGGGTAAGAATGAACATAAACCAGAATCCAGAGGAATAGACATTTACCTAGTCCTTTTTTTTCTTACCGTGAAATGCCCTGTGCCATCTCAAGGCTCTAGTAGCTAGAGCCCATCACAGACTTGGAACAGAGCCACAAACTCAAATGAACTCATTTTCTTTACAATTTTTTAATATGATTAATTATATAAAATATAATTTGGTTAGTTTTCAAAACATTCATATGATTTCACTGAGCAGTGATTATGAGTGGTAACTAGCCCACAGAATGGCATTGCTTGAGCCCAGTTTGCTGGGCTTCACACCTCTGCTGAGTCTCCATGTGCACAGTCTCTTTCATTGCTGCTTGGTGCTGTGATCATCAGCACATTGCAAAGAAGTGGTGTCTCTTGCCAGCAACTAATTGTTGCATATCCACTGTCCCATCCTAGGTAAGTGATTGTTTCTCGGCTCTTAGAACTTCCAGCTTTTGTTTGTTTCATACACATCCCATCTGTCTTTTCTCAGTCATTTCGTGTTTGATAGTTGAGCCGTAAGTTTTGTCCCCATCATGATTTTATTTTGTTTCACTAGTCTTTTTAATGACCATGGCCTCTGTACTCACCAGCTGTCATGTGGTTAGTATTATTCTTCTAACATCCCAAAATCAAGCACTAACCAGAGGAATTGTATTGGAATGAAAAGTTAGCTAGATTGCCAGTTTCCTAGCATCCACTTCACTAGATTGTTGTTTAAAATTGATTATGATAATGTGTGCATTAACTCTCCCAACTGTAGAGATAAAGGGTAGCCTGAAAAAACAAATATATAAGCATTGACTAGACTAATTATTGCTGGTTTTGTTAAGAAGGGCATTTCCTTACAGCTTCGTGCAGATTTTGATTTATAACAACAATACTATCTTATCTGTGAATATTTGTTTAGTATCTGCTCTGTATTAATAAGCATTGTACCAGATCTATACATACTGATGTTGGCGGTTGATATATCTTCTATAAATTTTGATTAATTTTCTATCCAACAAGTATTTTTGGAGTTTCTACTGTGTTCTAGGCAAAGTGTTACATAGTAGATCTATGAAAACAAGTAAGCTACTAGCTCCTTCTTGGAAAGGTAGACATGGAGTTTGGGCATGCCCACAGGTTATTGCTGGAAGCAGCAGGAACTTTTGCCAATCAGGAAGTGGCTCCTTGCAAGCTCCTGGTTAGTTTTGCTTGGAAATGGTAGGGAAAGCTTTCTGAAAGATTTAATACTGGGCAGAATCTTGAGGGCCTTGTAAAAGTTAAACAGACAGTGAGAGTGAGGAAAGAATATGAGTGGGACAAGGCAGCAACAGAGCGGTCTCTGAGAACTGGTGCCCATACTCCTACCTCCATGCTGTGGGAGGCTGAGTGCTGCTGGAACTAAGCCTTTTGGATGTTACGGGACTGGACTGTATATGATATCAACCCATTTTATGTTTGTGGACTCTTGGCTGTAGTTCAGCACTGACCCAGGCTACTTAGGTTAACTTTATTAGTGCATTTGCTTCCATTTTTGCTGACTGTCAAATGCATTCGTCTCTATGTAATTTCATTATTTCTACATCTTCGTTATATAATTGGCGCTTGTTCCGCTGTACCCTGAGAAGGCACATTAACTTCATCTAGTCTGTGTTATTAAACCAATTTGTTCTTTTCCCCACAGCCTTTTGTGTATATCATTTGCTCAGTGACCAGAGCCAAGTTGAGCTGTGTTGGACTCAGCAGAACTTGTTCCTGACCAGCCACCCACACGGGGAGGTTTCAGCTGTAACAGTACACTCTAGGTGCCTGTGCCTACCTCTCATTCGCAAGGTGGTCCCATGTCCAGGGTCCCACTTTCTGCAGTCTCAATTACCCTAGTCACCCACAGCTGACAGGTCCTCAGTTCTAAGTTGTACCCCATTCTGAGAAGTGTAATGAGCTCTTATTTATTAAGCATATTTCTATATCTGTCCTATTTATTGTCATAATTAATCTCTTACTCTACTTTTTATCAGGTTATGATAACTATCTCTGAGCCTGATATGATTCCCTTGCTGTCTCAGCTGAGATTGCCCATCTATAAAGTGGGGACATTTATGCAGATATTTTGAGGACCAAAAGAACTTTACAGAAAGCACACAGAATGGGCATGTCTTAAATAGTTGTTCAAATTATAAAAAATATTTTCAACAATTTTTTTATAGATGCAGTAAAAATTAATGACAGGTAAACTATATTTTATGAGGTACACAGTGTATACTGAGGCATATTTTCTTTCACAAAGCAATATTCCTAGAGTTTAGGTTCCATAATGGTTTTGAAGTGAAGTCTAAGCCTTGGTGATGATACTGATTGTCCACTCTAAACTTCATAAATGAGGTGCAGCAAGGCCAGGAAGACTGCTGTAGCTGCACCCTGGTGGAACTGGAATCCTCTTCTGTCACTTGGGCTCCATACTGCCCCCTGCTTGGCATATTTCACAGGTTAGAAATTTGGACATATTTTGGGTCTTTAGCATGTTCTCATTCCCTTTGTTTTCTCCAAGCTCTAAAAATACTGTGGTTTGCTGTGTGGAGGCCACGTACACTGAGGGTGAAGGTGTCAGAAGAGTCCTCTTATGATAGATGCTTTTCATCATTAGATCCAGGCCTGCAAATCTGTCTCCCACACCCTCCCATCCTTCTGTTGGGATGACCCTTTTGTTGTGTTTGCCAGGTGGACTCCTTATTTCACTTTCCCATATCCCCCCTTCTGTATTGCCTGTATGAGTTCATATGTTTGGTAAATGAAATTTCAGATATAGTGTGTATGGAGACATGTCTTATTATTTTCATTTTTCTCTCCTTTCCCCTAGAGCTAATTCAAGGTGTCCCTGCAGTCTAAAATGTCAAAAGAAAACTATCAAGGGAGAAAGTAATGGAAAATAACTATTATAAGCTTCCTTATAGCTTAGACAAAACTCTTTCCTTTTGACCCTTTTAAACAAATGCTCGTTTTGGCCCATGGAAGGAATAATTGCTCTTCTCCCCAGAACACAGACTGTAAACGACTAGCTGCTTGGGCTGTCCTTCTGGGGAAAAAAGGTCAGCCTGAGTAGAGAACTTTGTTGTTTTCCCTCCCTCCCTTTCATTACCTTTGTGTTCTACCCACTCAAATAATAAAACCAGTTTCCAACTATAGAAACAGTAGAGGTCAACAGTGTGACTCTGGCTAATCCTAGGGGAAGTCATAGCCACCTTAAATTAGAATGTAATTTTTGCTTTGCAGCCATATTCTTCCAGCTGAAAGATGCAAATTGTCATTGGCTCCTACCTCAATTTTCTCTTTGCTTCTTTGCATTGTTATAGAACTCCCACTCTGCTCTTCTTGGTGAGCTCTCTGCTCCCAGTGGGACCACAGGAACTCACACGTGGGCCTTTGATATTGTGCCAGCTGTTTCCTATGATTAAAAGTGAACTGGAAATGGGAGCACCGCCTCTGTTCTGGGTCTCGTCAAATAGAATCATGAAAGGTCATGAGCAAAAGATTCAGGAGATATGTAGAAAAAAACAGAAGCCTGATCTTCGGGGTAAAGGAGGCCCTAAGAGAGCATGACTTCCTGAGCCTCTGGATTGGCTCCTCCAGATTTGCTCTTTTCTTTGGGTCAGAAGATCATCAATTAATCTAACCCGAACCTCAAGCAGTAATCCTGAAGTGATAGGTCCTGAAGTGCATGGTTCACTTGAGCTCACTGTTTATCTTCTCAGCTAAAGCAGTCAAGAACCAGAGGCCCTTAGTAGAATGATTTTGAATTTGAAATTTTTAATTGAATATGTTCTACACAAGAATTGTAAATAGGTTGCAACTTGTAGATTATCCCTAATTGAGTAGTTGCCTATAGTGTAGGGCTGAGAAATCTAAGGATCAGACTAGATTCCTTAGAATATCACAGCCACTGTGAGGCCATGCCTAAACAGTAGTTAGCAGTCCTTAAGGTCTGCCTGTGGAGGAAAAGTCACCTAGTTAAAATCATGAGTCAAGAATGGTCATGGTGGCTTTTTGTCAAGAGTTCCAGAACTGAGGCAACTATATTACAGGGCGTTTGAGACCATCCTAGGCTATGGAGTTAGTTTCAGGCCAGCCTGGATTTCACATGAGACCCTGTTTCAAAAACAAACAAAAAAAAAAATCTCATGAAATCACCATGCCCCAGGTTTTCACGAGTGGTCCCCCATGCTCACCACCCCAACTTCTGGTAACTTTCCAGTTACTATGAACATATGCAATGATATATTTCCTTTTGAAGGAAAGGAGGCTTTATTTATCCTTAAGCTTTCTGAAATGTTGTGCTCTTTTGTGGTTGTTGGGTAGCAGAAGAAAGTTCTTCAGAAGGTCACTTGCCATTCACTTTTACATGGTGACTCTGGTGGCAGGCATTATTGAAGTAAGTTTAAGATGAAGTCAAATGAGATCTTATGAGATTTTCAGCTTCCAGAATATTGCCAGCAAGGTGGGGAGAATTTTGGTGAAATTATTGAGTTTGCACTATCTGAAAGCTGGGCATTTTTACAGAAAAGGCAAGAGTTAGCATATACATGTCTTAATCTGTTTAGGCTGCCACAACCGTTCCAACATGCTGGAGGCATGTGGGGCGCTAGAAGGCTGAGAGCTGATTTTATATGCATCTTCCTTCTCTCCTTGGCTTGTAGATGGCACATTCTTTAGGTATTTTCCCTTTGTATATGCCACTGTCCTTACTCTTCTTACATGATTCATTCTAGTGACTTTGTTTGAAAGTTAGTTCTTTAAAGGCTCTGTCTTCTAGTGTGGTTACATTTTCAGATGCTGATTTTCAAGTTAGGAGCTTTTAGAAAGCACAGGTAGCATTTCTAGGCATTTAACAAGCTCTAATACTGTAACTTCGACTGATATTGAATGGAAAAGTATCTTCTCAGGATGGTGTTGATACTCAAATTCTTGTGTGTGAAGATTTTAAAAGTTCCATATCCCTACGTGAAAGCACACTAACATCATTATTATGTAACATATAGTAGTGAATATGATGGTTAGTTTAAGGCAAAGCTTACTGGAAAAGGTTGGACCCACCTGAGGAAAGAGTATCATTTTGTTTCTTTTTACTAGAGATCCAGAGAAATAGGCTGATCAGGTGCCCAGTGGGCTTCCAACCCTGTTCAAGATAGAGCACATCTGAAGAAGGGTTCATTTGCCAGGCCTGCTGAGAACAATGTGCTAAATGTGGGCCGAAGAGCAAGCTGAGCGGTATCTGAAATGATTGGCTGTCATGGATTAAATGTCAGAAAAATGAGTACAAAGAACATTGTGTGTTTATCTCGTATAATAATAGAAATCACAGTGTTTCACCACCACTTCACGCCTTCAGCTCCTGCCTGTATTAACTATTACCATAGTATCAGAAAGCTATTAACATGAAAAATGAATACGAGTTTAATCATTGGGAGTTCTTGCTCCTTGCAGTTCCCTAAATATATTTAAAATGTTTTATCATTGTTCTGTTCGAGAGCTTGGGATGTGGGTCATTTGGTTATCCACAGTTTCATTTGAAGTAGAGTTTTCAACCTTGTCTCTTTGAAAAATGTAATTTCTGAATTTATTTTCTTCCACCCTAAATTAGTAATTCATTGACCTTTCCTCTTACAGGAGCTGCGGCATCTGAAAGTAATGAAGTATTTTACATTATCGTTCATTGTGAATAAACAAATACTTCTCAGTCTGCTCTCCCTGGGCTGCTATAATTCAGCAATTGTAGCTAATTACCCAGCTCTGGAGTCAATACTGAGAGAGCACCACCTCCCAATGCTTTGCTGGGGGATGGGGGCCTCTCTGGGGGTGTTTAGGACTTACATATTTGTTGAGTTGGGCACTTTGTACTACTCACAGTTTCACTAAATGGAATCTAGGGCAAAGCTTCAGAAAATAGGAAATGATTAATTTTTTGATATTTCATAGTTCTAAATTGGAAATATTACTGCTGTGATAAAACAGTTGATTCCAGAAGATATGATTATCTGGGAGATGGAATTTTCTAGAACTTTATTTTTTTTTTCTCTTGTCCTTTTCACAAACCTTTGGCTGCTTCATTTTTAGTGTCATTGTTGAAGAGCATGGGCAGAGAAAGCAAATGATCAGGTGCATGGGCTGAGCCACGCCTCCTCTCTGATTAGAGAAGTTTGATGGAGGTTATTAGAACTGTAACTGTTAGCTCCTTTTACTTCTGTTTCTCCTCTTGACTTTGGGTTGCTTCAGGAGGAACCCACTCATTGCTGTGTCCCTAATGTCAACATTAGGCACTGAGTAGATGTTGGCACAGTTGAAGTTTTGATTGTTGTATTAGATTTATGATCCATATATTTTTTGCTTGTAGTTTTTTTGTTGCCGTTTTGAGAAAATAGAGCTGGCCCTATCTTGGCTGTGAATAAATTCTTCAGACTTCCTAAAAGCAGTTATTCCTTTAACTACCACCTGCACAATACTTACTGTTTGGACTGAGTTCCTGCCCCTCACAGGACAACAGCATGAAGAGAATGTCAAGATTGCTGGGTTAGGAAGAAGAACCTTCATTCAACTGAAGGAATCCACACCTTCCTGAGCCAAGATGCTCTGAACTGAAACAAGGTAGTTAACCTTCCTCTGAAGGCAGCAGCACCGTTTCTTACTGAAGCTTAGGTGAGGTGGACACTGATTAAGCCACTAATTAAATCATTAAGATGGTCTCAAACTTAGTTCTACCAAAGATACTCAGGAGCCCAAGAGACTGGAATATGCACTTTTTTTTCTTTTTTGGAAGAACTATTTTAGAAATATAGAAAAAAGGGTCACATCCACAGTGGGGTGGGAGAGGCTCCTGTGAGGTTTTTTTCACCAAGAGTCTTTGAGATGAAAGTTATAGTCCTTCAGTCCAACTACATGAGCAGTCCAACACGTTGCAATGTGATGAAAAAGAGAGAGTTGGAGGAGTTGGTTTCTAGTCATGAACATACTATTTTTATTAATTGCATCTGTTACTTTGGTGCAGTCCTCTTGGCCTCAAAATTCAGATCCATGTTACCAGAGTTCAGCAAACTGAGAGCTAATGATTCCCACTCTACAGTGTATGCATTTAAAAACTCAGCTCCCCTAAGTTGCCCATAGAGTTATAACTTTTTGTAATAATTCAAAGTAACATTGGGATCATTCTCTTCCAGTTTGCTTCCCCTGGCTTGTTGATGTCATCACATGCAGAAATAGAAAACTGGTACAAAACCAGTTCTCAGATTCTGTGTGCCAGAATATCTGATGAGCTCGTTTATTGCTCTTTTACTTTTGAGAACTGAATCTGACTCAAATAGTAGTGACTAACTACTTAAACTTTGGGTCTAGCTGTGGCCTACATTTCCTGTTCCTTTGCTGTTAGTTTTCAATTTTTCCCTGTTTGCTTCATCTTTTAGTTCCACTCCCTTCCCTATATATAAATTAATGTGAGGGCATCCAAAAGTTAGGCAGAAACAAATGGGGCAGCTGGAGCCAGCTTAGGCAACTGTTCTAAAAGCAGTGCTCTTGGAAAAAGTGTTGTCTTATGAAGACATGACTTCTACATGACTCTTTGTATCGTATCAGCAGATGTGCCACTTGACGTCTCTTAAATAGCTCATTGAGGATCTGATCCCATGGCCACTCATTCTGACTCCAGGAAACTGTAGTTAGTAAAGTGAGTATGGTATAGTGAGAAATTCTGGTATTGATCATGGGGACTTGACTTCCCAGCCAGTATGGAGACTGCGAAAGGATTCATGGGAATGTAGCTTGTCTGGGGGCTATTGATAGCTGCCAAGGATCTGGCTGAAGAAGAGTGTGAATTAAATGAGATCGGAGAAAGAAGAAAGTATTTCCAGTGGGCAGCCTATTGGGGAATCACAGGCAGCAGAGCCTGAGGCAAAGACAGGGTCTCAGTGGCAACTTACAGATAAGCAGGTAATACTCTCTTTCCTGTGTTTTCCTCTAAAGCATCTCAGTGTGCATACTTTCAGGAACTGGATGAGGAAGATAGCCATAGCTGAGGCACAGACTCTAGGGTCAGACAAGTCTGGATTTATGAGAAAGGCAGGTGCTTTGGCATAAGTCTTAACAACCAAGTCTGGGTACTCTGCCTTGGGAAAAATGAGGGAGTAGCTTGAAAGGACTCCAAGCAATTCTCTGATTCCAAGCAAAGAGGCAAGCCTAATCCTGAGGCCTACGCATTAAAGAGATGGCTAGCAGTTATGAGTATTGCTATTCCTTTAGAGGACCTGAGTTCCTGTCTCAGCACCCATCAGGTGATATGTAACTCCAGTTCCGGGGTATCTGATGCCCTTCTGGCCCCCACAAGCACCCACCTATATGTGCTATACAAACACATAGATAAGACGCAAATACATAATGCAAGCAAACAAACAGAAGACTGATCTTTATGCCTAGAAAACATGAGAATCAGGGAAGCTCTGCTATGTACGACAGAAACTTCAAGGAAGCCTCTTGAATGTTTTCTGCTTTTGTGACATTTTGTTCAAAATCCAGTTCCCATAGAGAGAAATGATGAGTTTGATCTTGCTCTTTTTAAGTGTGATGTTGTTAGAAGAGGGGCTCTTGTAAGCGTTGACTGCACTTTAGTTTTCTGGCTGCCCAGACCCGAATAATCACACAAAAAAGTATATTAAGTACAGCATTGTTTGGCCACTAGATCAGGTGTACTTCTAGCTAGCTCTTACATCTGAAATTAATCTATATCTATTAGTCTGTGTATTGCCACATGGCATTACCTCATTTTCTCCATGTCTTGTTTCCTCGGCAGCTGATTTGCGTCTGCTTGACTGGTCCTACTCTCTCTCTCTATCTCTGATTGGATTTTGCGCCTGACTTTACTCTGCTAAGCCATTGGCCAAAGCACCAATGCTAATAAAACATATTCACAGCATACAGAGGGTAATCCCATATCAGGATGTAATATTTAACAAACATGAAATTGTTTTATGCAAAGGAAACTTGGCTAGCCTTATAGAAACAGGGAGTGAAGGTTGTTGGGCAGAGGAATAGGGGAATGTGATATTTATAAATGAAAAAAAAACTCAGAGGCTTTGGGCAATACTTCTAGTACCTGAGCTTTGTATTCCAAAACAAAAAGCATAAGCCTGGTGAAGACATAATACTCATTTTATGGTTCTTCTTATTGAAGGTATAGAAAAGAACAAAGCCTGAAAAGCTGTCAGGTGTGCCTTGAAGCGAGTAAGCACAGTGATCTGAGATGTTTATTGCATTCTTTAGGAATTAATTAACTAAGAGGGTGAGTAGCTACGTATCTCCGTTTACCCAAACAGATCCAGTTCTTGTCTTTATTGTCTTGACTTTCTTACTTTTTAGGTGCAGGATCATTATTCCTGGGTGAGTTGTGGTAAGTCAGTATGAGCTTGATGGACCTTTCTTTGTTTACCCCACTCTGTAGAGCATCCTTCAGGAGCACAGAGATCATTTGCAGAGAGGTCTCACCTACCCTCTAGTTCCTTCATCACAGGACCTTAAATTTTGTAGACACAGGGGAAATGACAGTGTGCCAAGACATGGCTGGGATAGGTAGCATGGTTCTGCCTGGTAAGAGAGAAGTATTTTATACTGTCACCCTTCCAGCTGTCAGCCAGCAGATACCACCATTCCTTTCTTTTTCGGGCCTGAGCTACTGCCTGACAGTATAGTTTGTCAACTGTAGCAAATTACAGGTTTAAATGTGTGAAGGGAAGAGACCAGGAGAGCATTTGTGCTTGGAGAGTAGGGTGATGCTGAATTTTAAAGGGTATACTGAAACTATGATTTAAATTTATGATTTAAAAAAAATCATATTTTACCTATCTACCCAACTTTGTGTCCTAAAAACAAGCAGGCAAACAAAAACAGAAACAAATCTTCAAGTCCAGTGTGTACATTCTTGGATGTGAGGTCTTTGATGAGAGCCTGCTTGGTTTACCGGGAGCTACACCTTTAGAGAAAACTGAGCCTTCATTTCCCAGCTGCCCATGGCTAGAGGTGGGTTTATATGCCCAATTCCCATCTCCATGTTGGAATGTGGTCTGGCTTGGATCTCACAGGTTTGCCTTATGCTGCTGTCAGGCCACATGATGGCAAATGCTGGTGTGCAGAGGAGAAAGGGGACACTTACTCACTACTTGGGAATATGAAATCATGCAGCCACTATGGAAATCACTGTGGAGGTTCCACAAAAAGCTAAAGAACTGATCTGCCACATGATCCAGCTGTATCAGTCTTGGGATGCCCAGAGGACTCTAAATCTTGCTATAGAGTAATGTGCTTGTCCATGTTCATCATGGGCCTACTCATAATAGTCAGAAAGTAAAAGTTCCCTAGATCTTCATCTGTTGATTGGTGGAAAAGGAAAATGTGGTATATTTACACAATGGAATATTATGTTTTAATAAACCCTTTGGATAATGACCTTCTGAGTACTTTTTTAAGGAAAAGTGAATTATTAAGTTTCTCCAGAAAGCTGAATTTGACTGTCTAACCTTTCAACATTTGACATTCACATAAAAGCCTGGTGATTATCACTGACCACATTGCTTTTAACTTTATTTCTCATGAGCTGACTGACTGACATGGCTTTGTATCTGTATCCACTTCCTTTCCATGCCTTCCCTTCTCCATTTCTGCTCACTAAAGGGAGTGGTATGTATGTATAAAAGGCATAGTCTGTCTTCTGTGTGAGGTGGCGTGTAGAGAGGTAAAGTAGATTCCTCTGCTTTGAGGTCTTGTCATAGTAGAGTTCTGCCTCTTGGAGAAATATCAACCAGGAAGTTAAATTCTTTTTGCCAAGGGAGAGTTGGTTACAAGATGTCCCAAGTTAAACTCTGTACAACACAATGGTGGAAGGAGGCCCCTTGTTAATTCCTGACTGCTCAGCCCCAAAATAATCACACAGAAACTATACTATGTAAATTACTGCTTGTCCCATTAGCTCTATCTTCTTATTCGCTAACTCTTACATCTTAATTTAACCTATTTCTATTAATCTGCGTATCACCACGTGGCTGTGACTTACCAGCTAAAGTTCCAGCTTCTGTCTCCGGCAGAGCTACTTGGCTTCTCTCTGACTCAGTCTCCTTTCTCCCAGCATTCAGTTTAGTTTTCCCCACCTACCTCTGTTCCCCTATAGCTCTGCTATAGGTCCAAAGCAGTTTCTTTATTAACCAATGATATTCACAGCATACAGAGGGGAATCCCACATCAATACAACATGAAGCAAAAGGCATGAATATGACAGAGAGACTTGTAGGGAAGAAGAGGTACTGACAGGAATGGGAAGGAAATAAGTGAGGGGTGGCAAGTATAACCAAAATGTTGTTTGTACATCTATGAAATTGTCATTGTACTTGATTTTTCTCTACAAATAAAAACATAAGACCATCAGAAAAGAAATAAAAACATAGCACCACAAGTCCATTGCAGTCCCAGGACCTAGACTGAAGATTGGAAAGCACTCCACTCTAGTTCTATGATCTGCATTATTCAGATGGACAACTAGTATGCAGGTATGGTTGGGCCAGGGACAGCCTGTCCAATAAAACTAGGATACACCAGTCTGTTGGCAAATACTGTTTTCTTGGATTTGGTTGTGATAAGTGAATACACTTTAATTTTTTGTTACTAGCAGCTCTCACTGCTGCCTAAGATTCCACGTCTTACCATGCTAAAGATGGCATCCATCAGTGTTCCTAATACTGGTAGTGCTTCGTTGGTTCTCCCATGGATCTGCTTCAGGTTTAGCTAGTAAACATGGCTACTGATGAGAAGAGTCTGGGCTGCAGTGAGCGATCATTAGATAGTCCCCAAAAGAGCTAAATGGAAAGCCTCTCTGAAAGTCCACAGACAATTGAATACCAGGGAAATTTGAGCATGACAATAAATCTTCAGTGTTGTTCTTAGAATCCTAGCCTTTTCCACAGAGAGAAGTCAAGAGGCTAACTATATATTTAAAAACTAGCCCTGTCCTGGATGTTGGTGTTCTGTACAGGGCTTTGATTTTCCAATGTGGGATGACTTATTCCCAGTTTTGCACATTTGAGTGCATGCACACTGCTGTCTAGAATTTCAGATCTTTCTAAAATGGTTTCACAGAAACATCTAACCTCACCAACCTCTTTATGCCACCTGCCTTCTCTGTGAATGCAGTGCTTATAGCCTTTCAAAGACAGAGTCAGAGTTTGGCAGCAAAAAGCATGCCTTCTAACACATTTACACTGTGGTTGACAGTAGCAGGTATTTAACTCTGCTGTGCCTGGTTGGCCTTGCCATTGTTACATGTATCATGCTAGCTAATGTTTATTTATTTATTTATTTGTGTTCACAACACACTTGGGGTTTGAGCTATTATCTTTTACATATGTTGTACTTGCCCATGAAAAAGACCCCTGCCCCGCACCTCTAAGTCTGCTGTTTAGTACTTCTTGACTTGTAATGACTAAAACTAAATTTGAAGCAAATTCTTTTTCATCTTGTTACAGCTATTAATACTTTAATTTGTGTTTGAAAATTAGTTAAAAATGAAAGTTCTCAATCAAGAGTGAGTAATTGGTGGGCTAGGTTGGAAGGCTAAGGCTCTGGCATGGCTTTAAGAGACTATAAAGACCAGGCTGGGATACTCATTGTTGATGGTAATGGCTTCGAAGAGAGCCAGAGGACAGAACTGGGGCTGCATTTTTAAATCAGTCTCATTTCTCAGTAGCTCAGCCCAGCAGTTGCTGCCCTCCAGGATGGTAGGTCTGACTCTGCAGCCAGAACAGGCACATTTTGGTGGCATATGGCAAGAACACCAAAGAGAAAACAGCGCAACAGAACAAAAGGGAGCAGCGGCAGGGGAGGAAACCTACAGACTGCCTTGTTAGGGATTCTACAGCAAGGCTTTTTTATTTTGTTGGAAGTTCAGATGCTAATTCTTAAGTGTGCAGCCTGTTAAAGACCTGATGACCTCAAAGTTTGTCATTTCATGTCAGAGTCTTCTGAGCAAATAGTGATTAGTTCTGGGAACTGTAATGTGCAGATATGGCAAATAAACAAGATGTTAGTGTTTTCAAAAGCAGAGTGTACATTATGCTTCATTGATATATTTTAATTCTTCTAATAACCCACTGCTGTTATATATGATGTCTTCCAAAAGAGACTAATTAACTCTGAGTAGATAAAAGCAAAAATGTTAAGTATCTTGAACACAGTTAAGTCTGATGGAAACTTTATTGCTGTGCACATTTAGAGAAGCTTTCTGACTGGCGTATAGGTGGTCCCCTGTTGTAATGTAATATAAGCTAGCATTTCACATCTAGGAGGAGCATCATACCCGAGTCCTTGGTGACATGTTGGGTCTTTGTTATTTTACTTTATTGTTATTATCACTGAAATCTCTAAAATGAACTAAAAATCTAGTAGGCAATGTCTGTTGAGTGAGTAAATCCTTGAGTCCTGGGCAGTAGTTGCTGAACCATAAACTATGGGCAGATGTGAAGAGAGAATTATGGAATGGAGCCAGACTATGCTAGAGCCATGTGGGGTTGCAGGAGCCAGTGTGATAGTGGCGGAAACTTTGGGTGTGTGTAGAAGTGTGGACACGGGCTGGATGGGACCAAAGGTAGGAAGGAGTGAGGCTAAGTCTGAATTAAGGGTCTTGGATGGGAAATTTGGAACCTTATTTCGATGGCGACTAGGAGCATGTAGGTTCTTAGGTGTGAGTACGAGAGGACTCAGCGTGTATCCAGAAAGATCTAGAAGGATCCATAATGGGCTTGACTGTGAGGAAGCCCTCCCATGGCAAAATGAAGTCTTGGGAATTTTGATGAGTAGTACTTCCGCTAGAAACGAAGGTGTTTTGATTTGCGATGCTTTCAGGAAAAAGACGTGACAGTAGGGTGATGAATGTAAAATGTAAATCCACGGACATTTTCTGCAAAGTGTGAGCTTTTGTGGCTCATCAGATGCATCAGCTCTTTGGGCCAGTCTCCAAAAAAATCCTCACATGAGAGTAATTGCAGGGAACTCACATGAATATGTATGGTCACACATGACTAAATGACGGTAGTTTGTCAGCCCCTAAAAAGAGATGGAAAAAGATGTTTAGCTTTAGAAAATAGAAGTTCAGATTAGGCAACACACTGGTGACTTTGTAATCAAAATTTCATTTCACCTGTTCTAGACTTCACTTCCCTTGGAAGAATCTTGCAGTTAGTAACAGTGGCTTCTTTCTGTAGATGCCCTCTGTAATCTGCCTTAAACACGAGGTACTGGTGAAAGCATGACCTACAGTCTATTATCTGTATATAATTTAAGATAGTATTCCTCTAGGTGTTTATATACACAGTTTCTGCTTTTTCTTTTTCCTCAAAATTCCATTTTTTTTCTTTGTACAATGTGGAGCTAACTCTTTCTGAAGGTGACTTCAGTGTTATAATGGTGAGCCCTGCCAGTCTTGGGCTGAGAATGTTTAATTAATATTTATTTATTTTGTGATCAGGTTGTATGTGAGTGGATGTATGCAAACCTCATGAGTGAAGCTCTCCGTGGAGGTCAGAAGTGGGCGTCAGATTTTCGGGAATTGGAGTTACAGGCAGTTGTGGGTCCTGCAAATGGAACTGGGGTTCTCTTCAACAGCAGCTGGTGCTCTAAACCACAGAGCCACCCTTTAGCTCCATGGGCTGAGAATTTAAACCATTTTCATTTATATAGATGTGAAGAAGGGGCAGTAATAGCAAGATTCTTACACAGGAAGCAAACTCTAGAATTTGTCAACTTTTTTTTTTTTGGTTCAGATTAAGTTGGTATTGCTAGCATCTTTGTTGTTCTGCTTCCTTTTGTAGAAATTTCCAAAACCTTATATTTTCACAATTTTCCGGGGTGTGTGTGTGTATGTGTGTTTAGGAGTGTGGTATGTGTGTGGATCGTATGCCTACATGACTATGCCCACATGGTCTAGAAGGGGACACTGGTGCCCTGTTCCCTCACACTTTGCCTTATTCCTTTAAGACAGACTCTGTCACTGACTCTAGATCTAGACTGGTGGTTACCAAGCCCTGTCTACATCTACTACACCACAGGGGTCATAGGTATGTGTGGCCACACCCAGCTTTTTATTTGGGTGCTAGGATCTAAATTTGCATCCTCATTCTTACACAGCAAGCTCTTATATGTGTGTATGTGTACACACAGATATACACATACTCACAAATTGTAGAAATTGGGTTTCTTAGAGGTTATGAAGAGAATAATCAGAAATAATTCACATATACAGTCTCAGAAAATGATATTGCAACTTTAGGAACTTGTAACTTCACCTAGAAAATTATTGTCTCCCCCCCCTCTTTTCTTTTCTTCTGTTAGTCCTCTTGTACATCAGAATAACCTTCTATAGAATTTAATTTTAAAGTTTTGTCATTATTAGAGAGGTCTTGCACATGTCATGCCACATACATAGAGCTCACAGGACAATTCTGTGGTGTTGATGCTCTGATTTTACCTTTATGTAGATGCTGAGGAGGGAACTCTGCTTTACAGGTTTTCAGGGCAAACACTTTCACCTAGTGAGCCATCTTAACAGCTTCAAATTGGCTTCATGAGGAGTTGTTCTTCATTTTCAGACTTTGGTTGGACTCTGAAAAGCAAGGGCTTTCCCTCAAAGAGTGACACAGAATGTGTATATGATCTTGCCACACTCTACATCATGGCCTAGCTATGGCCAAGTAAAGATTGGTAAGATCAGTGTCAACTTCTGCAGCTTCTGCTGCTTCTTGTTTCTGTCGAGTATACTTCACCCCACTTTCACAGATACCTTTCTTTTTAACTCAATAATTGGGACTGAATGTAGATTGGAAGATAGTCACTCTACCTGGAGAGATGGCCCGCAGATAGGTTAGGTGGCAGCTTGGTGAATACTCACTGCACTCGGCTCCTTTGACTTCTTTCTGCCGGACAACATCCCGTCCAGCTTTTGTCCAGGCAACCACATTACATCAAGGAGCTGGAGCAGTTTTCTCCCTTCTGGCTTCAAAGAGCACTTTGTTTCTCCACTACATGGCTGTCTAGCCTTCTCGTCCATAACTGCTCCAGGCTCCCAGAGCAGTAGCCTGGGCCTTGCACACTCTGGGCACACTGCTGAGGGACTGAAAGGTTTTGAGCAGAATTCAGAGCTTTGCTCTTGTAATCTGTGGGCCGAGCACACAAAGTGGTGCTTACTGCAGAAGTAACCTGTGGACCTAGCACACCCAGGGGTATTTACTGAAGAAGCAAATGCATGTGTGAAGAGGGAAGCACAGTGAGCACTTTGGCCACATGGTGTAGGACGTGTTCCCAGCATGAGCTCCACCACCACCCTCTGGTCCTCTGGGGAATATAGTGCCACAGAACTGAACTCACAAAATGATAGGTAGGTGAGACATGATTGACTGTTTCCTAAGAGCTGGGTGTGTGTTTGGTTACTGGCTTGAGGGGGGGGGGCTCTACAGATGCACAGAGTCAGAGGCCTCACTGGACTGGAATATGATAGTTCCCTTGTTCTTCTTTCTTTATGGCTACCGAGGCCATAAAAATCAGAGCTAGCATTGCTCATTCACACCCAGGATGGATCAGGAGAATGAGAAACTGGTTCAAGTGTCCCACAGCCCACTCAGGTTATCTGGACTCTAAGCAAAGAACAAATGGAAGAGGGGATATGAGGGACAAACAAGAAGAATAATACATTCTAAGAGATACCAAGATCAAGACTTTGTATGTAAAAAGGGATTTGAGAAGAATGGAAATTTCCCTGAAAGTGAAAATGAAAAGAATAAAAGTAGTTATGGGTTGAAAAATAACCTATAAATTATGCTTAACTAACTTACTGAATAAATATAAATCATAGTTACATAAAATCATTTTATTTCATTATGCTAATGTTGATAAATTTTAATTTTCAGGTATACATGCCTAAAGACCTCAAGGCTCTTAAACACACAATAATGAAAAAGCTAATTAATCACTTATGGGCAACATTCCCAAGTAACTATAGAAACAGTTGCAATTAAGAAATAATGCCCTATCCACAAAGAATAAAAATACACACCCAGATAGGAAACTTAATTATAAGCTACAAAGAAAAACAGAATTTTGTTTCCTACATTATCTAATGTTAGTATTTCTAAGTATGTTTTAGCGGAAGGGGAAAACAAAGTAAGGAGCTTAGCTGTATGGATTGTAGGATGTGTTCCAAATCTGAGTTCTACCACTACCCTCTTGTCCACAGGAGCTGACTCACAAAAGAAGTAATTGGCTGATAAGACATGATTGACTAAGGCAGAGAGTCATTTCAGAGGCCTATATCCCTAAATGACTTTTTGTCTTTCCTATTAAATCTGTCCTCTTTGGTCTTTGCAGACCATCAGATCTTTGTTCATGCATGTCATTTTAACTATTTTTTTAGATCCTCAAGATAAGATAAACAGGGTTGTCATTTCAAGTGTTGATTGAGAACCATAAATAAAATAGGGAAGGGTCAAGGCCAGATACAGTGCAGGGGACCTGTGGCCAAGCATATATGTTCATCAGTCAGATCCTTCGCATCTATTGGTTCAACAAGTTTCAGAATCCAAGCCCTCTATTCATTTTGTGTTGATACCAGAAGTCTAATTCTGCCATAAGGGATAGTAAAAGTAGACTATTAACACTCTTTAGTTTTAATAGTCAAAATACCAACTGAAATAAGTGAAAGGGGAGGGGCCTTGATTGATTTCATAAACAGAAAGCCCATGGTGTTAGTTTATGGTGTAGCTGAATCCACTCCACACAGCAGTAGTAGCAGAGTGAATGCTGTACTTTAGGCCCTTTCACTCCCAACTGAGCTCTCTGTCTATTGTGCTACCCTTGCACTATTACAATCAATATCAGAGGAATTAAAAGGTGAAGTGGAACAAGAGCATGCCTCTGCTTGGGTTCCCAGTGATCATTTATGCTGATTTTTGCCTCTTATGACCTGCACATTCCACACTCCTTCCCGAAGCTAGCAAATACCTGTGGGCTCCTTCATTAAAAAGTAGATCATTGTTTTGTACCCAACTGTGCCTTCAGCTGATGATGCCAAACCATGTGTTCATTTCTTCACCCATGCATTCTAAAGACATGACCTCATACTGTCTGGGTTACAGATACTGCGCTAGGCATTTGGGAAGCAGATGTAAGGGACACACAACTGCATATAAAGATGGCCAAGCAGGGCACATAGCAAATATATTGTTTCATTTCATTTTGTTTTGTAAGGAATGAGTAGCTCCATTTGTTCATTCTTTTCAGGAGTAAATAAAAGTTCTAGTAGTCAGTAGGAAGCATAGTAGGCATCAATGTTGGGCATAAAACATCAGTTGTCGAGACTTGGAGAACTGCAGACAGTTGAGTATGGCAGAGGCTTCACTTGGGAAGTCTGAGAAGGTAGCCTGGTCGAGCTTCCGTCCTGCCAGGATTCTCAAAAGCTTGAATCATCACCACCCTTCAACGTTAATTCTCTAGTTATAGCTAAGTAGGTTGGGTTGCTAAAAGCAGGGACTGGAGCCTCAGAAGTCAGAGATTTGGGGGAATATTTCCTGGAAAAGGATGGATACTAGTATGCTATTGCTATGGAATTAGGCTCCGGAGACAGAGGTCAGAATTGGGTAGAATAAATGATTTTCTTAGTAAGGGAAGGAGTAGAGTCCAGGAAAATACTGGGTGCCAGGGTGGGCAGTAAAGTTATTAGCTAAGACTGGAACTCAGGAAAGGAGTAAAGCTTGTCCTTGTGTTTGCATTTCTTTCTGGGAGTCGTGCCCAACTCAGGGAAAGGCTTCCATAAATAGCATTAAGTGGTTATCAGATATTATAAAACAAGTAGTTAATGGGAATACAAACTAATCCAGAATATCATTGAAGACCCCCAAAAAGTGCCGTGTAGCAGAGGGTTGAAGAATGTCTTGAAATTATTCAAGGAAGATAAAATGTGTTCATTTGTGACTAAAACGCTACCCATGATGCACCTATCTTATTCTCAGTGCTGTGTCCCCAATCTCTTCCTGGCTTTTCCTCTCGGCCGTCTGTTCCAAAACCTCTTCAGTATCTAGGGAGGCAGTGGGTTGAGATTGTCATAGTAACTACTGTTTGTTACCCATTTGTGTTTATCAGTCTCTTTTGCATCTTTCAAGCACAGAAAATGAACACTAAGTCCTTGGAGAAAGTTGTCTCAGTCAATACTCAGGTCCTGGGCAGAGACCTGCTGGGTTTCCAGAGGGTGGAAGGCTTTCCATGTTATTACACGTTCTAAATGTTCAAAGGTAATTGTTTTTTTCAAATTAAAAAGAAAATGTTTGTGTCTGGAGAAATGACACAGTGGTTAGTACTTGCTGTTCTTACAGAGGCCCCAAGTCTGGTTCTTATCACTCACATGGCTCATAATCACATCTAACTCAAGATCTGGGGAATCTGAATCTGATGGTCTCCACAGGTACCAGAAACTCACATGGTGCACATTCATACATGTAGCCAAAACACTCATACACATGAGATTAAAGTTTTTTGAATGTTTTCTAGTCAAGGTCAAACGCTGTTGTGTCCCTTCACGTGGTCGTCTGCCTGCTCTCATGGCACACAAGCTTTGGGAGTGGTTATAGAAAAACATAAACTACATCGGGAGAAAACAGAAAATGGATTGCAAATCAGGAAAGAAAAATATGAAAGATAAGGGGAATCTAGGAATGTCCCAGGATTGCTGTGACTTTTAAAATCATTCTGTGTGGTGCAAATTTACAAACTATCCAGCCAGACTCAAATGAAGCAGAAGTAGTCTGCTAGCCATCTAGTTCAAATAGACTGCATGGCTGAAATTCTTCTCAACCAAGTACACATTTTTTAATGGAAGGAAACGGATGCTGGATGAACAGTGAGAGAGAGTGAGAAGGAGGAGGAGAGAGACAGAGAAGGAAAGGGAAAAGTGTGCTCCTCTCAGATGTGGGTAGCTAAGTCCTATACACTCTGTAATAGTAACTGGAGATTGCATAGTTTTATCTGAGAGGCCTGGTGGCACTGAAAACTCGAAGCATGTATGAACATTTTCTGTAAATGTGTTAAGGAATGAATTTTAAATCTAGAAATTTTGGGCTTAGAGAATCACTTACCAGTTGGATAAAACTCTTCTTACTGAAACACAAAGGAAAGAAAGTGTCATTTTGCAAAGTTGCTTTGCTGTGAGCAGCTCTACCTGACACTACCTTCAACCACTACAGCCCAATAGCAGCATGCCTGTGGGGATTCTCACAAGAGGCACTGTGGACATCATTAGTCCCCCATTTTCTGTTGTATACTTGGGAATGAAATAATTTGCAAGCTATAAAACTTAAGGATATGAATTTGCCTGGCAGTAATAATGATAGTAACTTTTGTAATTATCACACCTAGGTGTAATAATACTCAGGATGCAAATGATAGACCGTAAGAGAGGGGTACGCAGGACAGGTGAGGTCTACTCAGGAATTCCTCAAGGAGTGAAATACCCACGTGCAAAGACTCAGGCAGTAGCGTGGTATTGGCATCTCTTGGGAGAGCGCCAGTGAAACCTGAGTCAGCATTTGATATTGTTTGTGTTTTCTACAGTGACAATTTTGTGAATTTGTTCAGTTTTACACACCTGTGGTATTTTAAATTTAGTGTATAGCTTAGCATACCATTTTCAAATTAAAAAATAGTAACAAAAAATATCTGTACAGTAGATTTCGTATTCAGTAGCTTGCGTGGTATTAATTACATTTGGCACGGCATTCAACTTGGAGATGCACAGCCTTATGTATGTAATTTAGTTTGCTGTCTGTGTTAGTCTGGGTAATTAAGCATGAGCTGCTGTGGCAGGAAAAACACAAACTTCTCAGAATCCCAGTCACTTAGCACAACAAATGTGTATGCCCTGCTCTTGAAAATGCTAGATGAGTCAGCAGGGACCAATTGGTAGCTCAGCAGTGCAGGCCTGTTTTACTTTGTAACGGTGCATTCAGTCTGGTCCTAGGTCAGGGAAGCAGTGCTTCAGTGACATAGAAGTACGGAAGTGCTCACACCACAAGTAACACATGTCCTTTCATACCTACTTCATGGACCAGAAATATAATATGGCTCTAGGAGGATCTGAGAAGGTAGCACCGTACTTTGGGTGAACAGAATGGCTCTATGTTGTGCCATTCTAACAGATAATATTCAGTAGTGTGGACGTTCCATCTTCACTTTAGTCTTACAGTAGATCAGATCTTAGAGCACTTAAAACTCCAGAACTGAAATCTCTTGAATTCAAACTTGAATTAGAGGTACAGTGTTATCACCAGAGTATAATTGAAAGACAGCCTGTTAAAACACCGTGTATGTTTAGGATACAACTTCACATTTTTAAATTAACCACTGATATGTTTATTTAGGAGTGGTGCATGCTTTTTTTCCCCCTGACTCCATTTTATTTAAAACAGATTCATTTGCCTACTGCTATGTACAAGATTTTTCAAGAAGCTTGAAGTATAAATGTGTACAGATGTGATAGGGTTTTGTGCTGGAGATGCTAGAATTGTGCTCTTAGAGACAGAAGTATAAACCAATCTCAGATAACAGGATGGTGATCTGTATGAGGATGGATGGAGTGTGAGTTTCAGGACTTGGCATAGCCTGGGAATTAGGAAGACTGTCTGAGCTGAATCTACAAGAATAATTACGAGTCATTCTGGAGAGGAAAACAACGTCCTATAAAATGCATCAGGTACTTGCTAGTATTCAAGATTCACCCAGCCTTCAAGGCACTGTGCTGCTGTTGAGCTCATGAATGTGGCTAGTTCAAGAACATGGAGATTCTTGGGGTTGTTTCTAAGCTGCTTGCTCTCTATCTATTTAACTGAAGAATGTGCAGTGTGAGATTTTTGAAGTTTGTACATCTAGCTGATGATGGGGTTATCGGTCTCTGGTGCACAGGCTAGGATACTGTCCTGAAACCACTGCAGTCTTGCTGAGCATACCTAAAGGATATACAGGGGCAGTGATGCTAGCTCTGGTGATCTAGAGTTGGCATTTGGAGAAAACTCACTCTTGGGTTTCAGTTTTTGGTGACTGGTGGATAGTTGTATTGCAAACATTTTTCCTTTGGGAGAAACAACAATTTGATATGACTTGATGTATATTCAAAGGAGTTTGGAGTAGATAAGTCTGTGATGCTCAGGGAGGTCAGAGCTGGGCAAACCTGCAACTGTTCTACACATAGTAGGATTTTACATGGTTATCAAGAAGGAATATGGTGGAAAATATAGAAATATAGATGGCTGTGTGAGGAAAATCTATACTCAAGGAAGGATCACAGATAAATTTATTATGTATATAATTGTGATGGAGTTCATCAAGGATAGCCAATTTTTAGTATAACTTATTAAAATGTAATATTTTAATAATTATAATATCACAATTTTTAATAAAAACTATTCTTGATATTCTTACTATTACTAAGAAATCTAATTCCCAGGGTTGGAGAGCTGGCTCAGCATTTAAGAGCACTGGCTGCCTTTCCAGAGGACCCGGGTTCAAACATTCCTAGCACCCACATGGCATTTCACAACTGTCTGTAACTCGGTTCCAAGGAATCTCCTACCTTCACACCAATGCACATAAATTAAATAAATTATTTAAAAAATTTTAAAAGCAAACAAACAAAAAGTGCCATCAGCACTTTGAATTTTTCTTGGTATTTAGAATATTTTTTAGTTAATAAGGGTTGACATAATATTTGCAGTGTTTTATGGTACCATTCTTGTACTAAAGCAGAATCTCTATTTTATGGTTAAAATTTTGCATCTAAAATGTAATGCCTGAGATTACAGGGTATGTATCAGAAATCATGGTAAAATTTATTCAAAAGCTATGAACCAGGCTCTTCCCTTGAATAAATAAAAGTTTACTAGTCTATTATATTGTTTTCTTTTCTCAATAGTGTGTCAATATGCCTGATAAAGATATATTACGGAAACAAGGATTTATTTTGGCTTGTTGTTGAAGAGAGCACAGTCCATGAAAGCAAAGAGTGCAGATAGGAATTTTCGCATCTGGGAAGGCCAAGAAACAGAGGACAGGGCATACTGGTGTTCTATTTTTCTCTTTTGAGTCAATCTAGAACCCGAGGCCATAGGTTGTGGCTGTTCACATTCAGGGTGAATTTTTCTTATTTATTTAAACCTTTCTGAAAATAATCTCAGACATGCTCAGTGTTATAGCTTCTAAGTTATTCTAAATGTGGTCAAGTTGACAATGAAGATTATCTCACACAAGTCCATATTGAGTGTGGGAGCTGTAACTTGCCAAAACAAAACCAAAAGCAATGACGTTGTTCATATCAGAAACAGTGGACTTCCTGAAGCTAGGCTCAAGGGACTGATTTACATTTGCCAGCTAGTGGTTCTTATGACATGCAAAGTAATTTTAAAACAACGGTGTGATAGAAGACAGATGTTGCTCATATTTGATGGTACCGAGGAGTAAATGAGTGTTGAGTACTTGGAACACTGAATTTAGACAACTCTTTCAAGAAAAGCTTTTCTAGAAAGGAGGAAGTAAAGTGTGTCACCTGCTGAAAGATCACAAAGGGTTTGTCACAGTTGGAGGGTTTCCCCCCATTTATTTATTTTATCTGTGCAATTGTTTTGTCTGCATGTCTGTCTACCACATGGGTAACTGCTGTCTGAAGAGTTCAGAAGAGAGCATTGGATCTCCTGGGACTAGAATTACAAACAGTTGCCAGCACCATGTGGGTGGTAGAAATTGTACCTGACTCTTTCTGAAGAGTGGCTATTGCTCTGCTATCATGGACTCATGACCTGAAACCAAAAGCCCAATTAAATTTTTATAACTTTCCTTAGTCATAGTATCTTATCACATCAATATAAATGTAACTAATATAAATGCTGAACTTTTGAAATGGTCATGATTTTAATAGTTTTCTGGGGGAAAGTCTGGTTATGGAATAGGAAGAATGCTGCTAATTTCTCTAGTCATAGTTCCCAACAAAGCCAAGAAAGAAGATATTCTAAGTAGACAGCAGTTCTGTAGTTCAGAAATTCTTTTTGTTTTCTCACTATTCTTAAAACAGTAAGTCTCTAAGCCCAGTACTCTGTGTAATAGTAATATGTGAAAGTAAATCAGCCATTCTTGTGTTATCAGGTTTTATTGCCTGGTTGTAAGTGCCAATGTAGCGTTCATTCCCTTGTGTTGCATGGGTTGGATCCAGGCAAAATCTTAGTGATGAACTGTGTTGAAAGTGAATGACAAGACTTTTCTCACGGTTTGTTTTCAGTAGACAAATGGGTAGTCCCTGTCCAAACTCAGTTTTGCCTATGACCTTTAGTGAATTTCTTAAAAGTGCTGTCCAGTCCTCACCTGGCCAGTTCCCACAGTGCCATGCTAAGCTAATAACAGATTTTTGAGAAAGTTGATAATAGTTTTCTCTCTTGACCCCAAGCACTACTTTTCCTGACTCTTTGTCAAAGACTCCTGCTGGACCCTAAGGTAAGCCAAGCCTGAACATCATAAATCTAGTTCAGAGACAGAGAATAATGCTGGGTTCATTTCTTAAAGAATTTTTAAAGACCGTGTGTGTGTGTGTGTGTGTGTGTGTGTGTGTGTGTGTGTGTGTGTGTGTGTGTGTAAAACATGTTTCAGAGGACAACTTTCAGGAGTTGATTCCATACGTCCTCTACCATGTGGCTTTCAGAGATTCAACTCAGGTTGACCAACTTAGCCTTCACCACCTTGCTCATCCTTGAGGGTGTATATATGTTTGTTTGTTTAAGTTTTGTATGTAGGTCATATCTGTAATCTCATCACTGAGGATACTGAAACAGGAGGATTGTCAGGAGTTTGAGGCCACACTGGGCTATATATTGATCTGTAGGCAAGCCTGGGCTATATATTGATCTGTAGGCAAGCCTGGGCTACTGACCCTTTCTCAAAATGGGGAACAAATAAACTAACTCAATAGAATGAATGTTAGAACCATGAGAGCCAAAATCAAGCATTTGAGTAGAAGTGTGGTTACAGCTGTTGTCCTAATAGTCATGCTTGTTTGCACAACTCTGTATTTGGCGTAAAGGAAGTGACCTGTCTCATCACATATCCCTTTGCAGGATATGATTTTAAAATTCTTGTTAAGAAAAATGTGAAACATTCCCGCTAATACCGAGAAAAATATCATACACATTCAGTTGACATTACCACTTCTGAGAACATGTTAGAGATAGGAATGCAGCCTCCTACATTCCCCTCCTTACCCAGGCAGCAATATATGAGAGTCCTGTTTACTCTACCTTCTTGCTAATGTTTTTCATTGTCACATTGAAGATTTTGCCAATCCTGTTGAGTAAAAAATGATGGAGCTGTATTTTTCAAATTACCCTTGGAGTTTCTGAGAATACATAATGCATGGAAGTAAGTTTTCAAAGAACTACAGTCCCCAAAGCAGGAAAATATTGATTTAAAGTCATGATGAATTTATTACAATAGAAAATGAGAGCATATCAACGTGTACATATGTTAGTGAATTGGAATATTTTGGACATCCTCTTGGATTTTGATTGGCTACTGAATATGGATTTGGCTGCTGCCCTCAAAGAAATCAGGGTCAGGCTTCTTTGGACAGATTTAATGTCAGGAACCATTCTGGATAAAGCCAATACTAATGATGAACTCTGGTTCTTGGAAGCTTTTTGGCATGCTTACAGAAGTTCTTAGAAGTCTTTCTGGTGTAACACTTTTGTTTTTCTGGTTTGCTTGCTTTTCTTGAAGTTTCCTAGATGCTAATTTCTGAAATGGCCAAGTCCTTGGAGGCTCTACGTCCTAGAGGATTCATTTGAGCTTTAATTTTATCTAAGATTTAGTTTTTGGTGATCAATAAACAGTAGACATTTGTTTTCATTGATATTTGGTGACCTTTGGTATCTGGAGTAACAGTTGATAGTTGACACTGATGGTGAGAAACCGTCAATGTATGTTGAGGGTATGTCAATATGTATGCATGCCTTTCCTACCAAAACCAAACCAACAAGATATGAGTGCCCTTCAGCCCATTATCTTGACAGTGAAGAAGCAGAAAATCTGTGTATTGGTCTGAATGAAAATGACCTCCATAGGCCCATAAGGAGTGGCACTATTAGGAGATGTGGCCTTGTTGGAAGAAGTGTGTCACAGGGGGTAGGCTTTGAGGTTTCTGCTCAAGCCAAGTCCAGTGGCTCACTTGCTTTTCCTGCTGCCCACCAATGCAGATGGAGAACTCTTAACTACCTCTCTAGCACCATGTCTGGCTGTGTGCATCCAGGCTTCTTTCCATGATGATAATGGACTAAACCTCTGAATCTTAGCCCCAATTAAAAGTTTCCCTTTAGAAGAGTTACTATGGTCATGGTGTCTCTTCAAAGCAATAGATTTCCACCTAAGATGATCTGCATCCCCCATGGTACCCCAGTGTCCCTTGTACATTGTTTCCACTGAATTGCTGTTGGGAGAGAGTACAACCAAATTTCCTTTATTTTCATCCTAAAACAGAAAGCTACTACCAGAACAAAGAATTGTAAAGTTTGAAAAGCTTTCCTGGGTATTCTGACAAAACCTCTGGATGCTAAGAGACAACTAAAATTCTGACATAGCCAAGACTGGGTTGTCAGTCTTCATTATAGAAACTTCTAGAAATCATGATTCAACAGCCCCTCTGGGTGGCCTGTTTTATTGCATTGTTCTTTAGATTTTCAGGGATTTTATTTGTTAAATTTTAGCCAAATGCTTACTTAATGCACATTTAGGTTTTAGAAATGTCAGTATCTTAACTATTTATAAGTGGTCATGTTTTTGTAGATCTCCTCCATAACCTAAGTAAAAATTTACTGAGTTATCAAAATATTTGTAAATAATAAAATGACATTGGTATTAAGAATGTGGTACCACTCCAAGGTGATGCCACCCCTCAGTGACTTTAGATTCCTCCATTTTCCAGAATCTGAAGCCTTAGTGACGTCAGGATCGGTGAGGCCATTGCTGCACTAACAGCATACTTAATCCTGAGTGACTTAATTCACTGAATGTTTACTCTTAACTCACACTATTGTGGAATTTCCCATCAGAATCATAACATCAGAAACCTGTGACCACCCAGGTCCGTACAAGGGAAGAGAAAACTGGAGGATCTCCAAGGAACAGACCTCTGTTTGCTTAGACATCAATAACAAACCTGCAGTGAATGGTCTCAGGGTGTTTGCAAAGGTGACTGTAGGCTGTAGCTCCTTTATCTGGGAAGGAGAGTGAACCTAGGGGTGCCTTTCAAGCAGCATTTACTCTTAAGTTTTGTTGTTAGTGTGACTTAACCAGGACACTTGGTGAAGGGGACAATTGGCACTGTGTTCCACAGAATGCATTTTACCATTTTGGTCTGCCTGGTTAACACATATTATTATAGAAGTTTCATGTGCTCAGATTGGCAGAAGTGTGTTTTTGGCTTTGCCAACTGATATCTTATTTTTATCCAATGTCCTTTTAAGTTCCCCCTCCATCTGTTTTCCTTCTTATATTACATATCCATGGCTAAAAGATATGTTGGATTTGTTTGGGGAGAGTGACTTGATGTAATGGATAAAATTTTAAGATTTAACATTGGAAGAAAAAGGGACACAATTAGAGAATTAGGACCCATTAACTTGCAGTATTCAACTTCCTTTTCCTTCATGTCTGCTCAGTTTAGCATGTGCTACTCTAATTAGGATGATTGCCTGTTACTAGCATGACAAGGAAAGCTGGGGACAGAGAAGCAGTAAGGAAGAGGGAACTCAGTGAGGCCTTTTGGGTTGGAGAGGAGGGAGGAGGGAAATGGGACTGTAAAGCTGCCTTCAGTGGAGTGATGCTGTCTGTTTGGAGCAATGAAGACACTACACACACTACACACACACACACACACACACACACACACACACACGTCTTTAATACAGCACAGACAAACACCCTCCAGCTCCGCTGATGGCACTTTGCTAGTACTGGTGTTGGCCTTTAGAATTTTCCAGGTGTCATTAAATTTTCCCCTTCTTTCATGAGGCAGCTGCTTTTTCTTTCTGAGAAGGTAGAGGAAGACAGTTAGTTAATGAGGCCTCCAAGGAGGACATTTGGCAAAGAACAGTGAATGTTTTTAGCTCTTACATACCTAACATGGAGGTGGGAATGGGTAGTCTCACCTCTCTTATAGTTGGTGACTGTGGTTTGGATTGTAAATATCCTACACAGGCATGATCCTTAGGGTTTACTCTTGGGACATGGTAACAGTGCCCTGTAGGTGGTCATCGAGAACATTTCCCTGAAGAGGACTATGGAATTCCTGCCTTTCTCTTTTGCTTCCTAGACATGAGTCTAGGAAGACATGAGGAAGCAAGTTTATACTTTTGTATCCTCAGAGGTGCAAATAGTGACAGACCTAATCCTCTGGAACAGTGAGCCCAAACAAACCTTTTCATGTACGTTATCTGTGACATTTTGTTGAAGTGACAGAAACCTCACATATGGCCCCAGGGTGTGTGTTTCCTAGACTGTGGAACTTCTTGTGCTAGCAAGTATTCCACTTAGCACTTTCCTGTAATTATGTCTTTGAAATCACAGTGGTACCTACAAAGAGGCAGTATTCTGTTGGGCCTCCCAGCAAATAGTTCACAAAGTGACACCACATGCTGGAGGGAGTCCAAAAGAAGATACATTGCTCATGGCCAGGGCCAGAGCTTTTGTGTGGAAGAGAGGCATAAGGAGGTTACTGAACTCTACATGCAGAACAGACTCATAGTTGGGGCCTGTTGTTGCATGGGAAGAGGGAACTACAGAGAGTTCTAGATTCTTTTAAACTACACATAAAATGTCATTTGAGCATGAGAAGGGTTCTGAGTGTATGGTGTGAACTTTTTGCTCACAGGGAAGCCTGAGGCAAACCAGGTTTTAAAAGAAGCATGGCCATTGCTGAGTGACATGTCCCTAGCTTCCCATACTGCTTCATGATAAACAACACGAGGGTCTTCCTCCTTCCAGCTTCTGTCCTGAGCCTTTTCCCTTTAATAACTTACCAGACACCCTCAATTTCCAAATGGGGATGTTGACTCAGAGAGAGATTTCATAGGTTGTCTAGGTTACCTGTTAGTAAGTGGTATAGCTGAAATTCGTCTGCCTCCAAGGTCAGTGTTTTTAGCTAATCTACTCTTTACTAGCAGCAATAAGTAAACTAGTGTACACCTAAGCTGAGAGAATGGTGAAAGCCAGTGACTTTACTAGAACCCACTTTTCCCTGAGGTAGACACCAGGCCTGCCCAACTGGGAGCAGCTTTCTGCCATATCCCTTATGTCCTTGACCCCTCAAGAGCAGGTGCTGTCCTATGTAAGAGTCTGAGCAGGAAGTGGTCACTAAATGCACCTTTGTGGAGCACAGCAGCATTGGAATTCGTCTTTCCCTTGATGCGCTCTGCTGGGGAACTTCTGGAGGATGAAGGGTGCTGATTCATGGCCTATGTCTACCCTCGGCTTTACCTGTGTGCAGACTCCGCCTTCTTCCAAGCAAGTAGAACTGCCCTACCCCAAAGAGAATTCATCTGTCCACTTGTACAGGGAGGTTTTCCTCGTCTCAGTCTAGCTTTGAGAGCTCGGAAATTTCCAGGAAAGGTAAGAACTCAGGCTGCTAGGAACCAGAGTTTACAGTGGGGGAAACCGCATGGCATTGTTTCCCTTCAGGAACCCAGGCAACACAATTCATCAGTACTGGGTAGTACTGGAAAGTACTGGAAAGTACTTTCAGCACACACAAGGCAGAGACAGGCAGATCTCTGAAGATCTGAGGCCAGACTGGTCACAGAGTGAAGGCTAGGCCAACCACGGCTATATAGTTAGACCCTTTCTCTTAAGCATATATAGGCATTAGTAATTGATTTTGGTTTGAAAGGAGGAAGGAGTAGTTGGGATTGATCTGAATAGTGTGTCATGGATAGGGGAGCCTGGGAAAAGGAAGAGAAGTAGCCAGGCCTGGTGGTGAGCATCTTTAATCCTAGCACTTGGGAGGCAGAGACAGGTGGATCTCAATCAGTTTGTCACCAACCTGGTCTAAAAAACAAGTGCCAGGACAGTTAAAGCTACACAGTGAGGCCCTGTCTCAAGAAGGAAGGAAAGAAGGGAGGGAGGGATGAAGGAAGGATGGGAAGAAAAAAAAGGAAAAAGAAAGTGAGAAGGGAAGGAAGTTACTGAATGGTGACTCAGAACCTCTTCAGGTGAATTTCCTGTGTTCAGGGGAGAGTGACGGTCATAAGGACCCTTCCTAGAACACTTTCACTAGACTGAGACGGGGCTGATAGGCTTGGGAATTTTACACTTGCTTTGGGGTGGAGATTGTAGATGCATATGCAGTTGTAAGAACAGGCTCAGGAAATTTCTCCAAATTCCCTATGGTATTAATTGGAAAGTTAGCTGCCAAGTTAATAGTGATACAAATCCTTGATCTACCAAAGATCCTCAACTTTTGTTTGATGTCCTTTGTGTGGGTATTTAATTATAATGATTTTCTGTTTTATAGTATGTGCATTGGTGTTTGTCTGCATTCTTGTATGTGTGAGGGTATCAGATACCCTGAAACTGGAATTACAGACAGTTTTGAGCCGCCATGTAGGTGCTGGGATTTGAGCCCAAATCCTTTGGAAGAGTAGTCAGTGCTCTTAACTGCTGACCCATCTCCTCAGCCCCTCTAGTGTTTTTCTAAAGTCAAAATGCAAAGCCATTCTGTCACCACCAGGATTCTTATTACCTTTCATAACTGTGATCACCCTTCTCCCAAGCTGCTCTGCATAACCCTGACCATTGCTGATCTCTCTGTTTCTGTATTTGTATTATTTCATAATGACACAAAAATTGAATCTTATAGGAGATAATTAAGGATGGACAGTCATGGAGTCTGCTGTGTGTACAAGAAGGGATGTGTTCATCACAGTATTATGCCATGGTGTATCTCACAGCTGTCCTGATCATGTACAAATTGAAGGAGATCTGTCAATTGCCTGAGGCCCCTGGGTTCATAGAATGGTTTGGCTTTCTTGGGGTTAGTTGACTTTTTCTTATTTTTATATCTAATATTTTAACTAAGAAACATTGGTTAATATATGTGTAATGCTAATTATTGGGGAATATTATTGTAAGGAGTGTAACTTTTTGTTTATGCTGCATTTGTTTGACTCTGTGAAGTTGTGATTCTTTGCCTGTCTAAAACACCTAATGGTCTAATAAAGAGCTGAATGGCCAATAGCGAGTCAGAAACAAGGATAGTCAGGGCTGGCAGGCAGAGAGTACAAATAGAAGGAAAAACGAGGGAAAAGGGGAGCAAGAGAACAAGGAGAAGTGGATGCTAGGGACCAACCACTCAGCCACGAAGTAAGAGTGAAAATAAGATTTGCAGAAGTAAGAAAAGGAAAAAAACCCAGAGGTAATCAGGATAATTTTATTTAAGAAAAGCTGGCAAGAAATTAGCCAAGCTAAGGCTGGGCATTTATAGCTAAAAATACGCCTTAGTGTGTTATTTATTTGGGAGCCGCGTGGTGGGACCCTCAAAAAGCCAAAAGAGGAAAACATCACAACAGTTAATAGAAAAAAGTTTATTGCTATTATTCTAGTCAAGTTCCCTGTATTCCAAGATGTTATAAAATATTGCATACAATGATGGGGGCTAAGTCCTGTTAAACCTCACGATGATACTGGTCATGATCCTCCTTCCAGACCCTAATCCTGTGTACCTTATGAGGATGTGCTCTTTGGTGATGCAGACTACAAAGTGGCTTCGTGATGGTGAGCAGAGCTAAAACCAGAGAGGAAGGACCACAAACGAGGCACATTCATGCAACTGTCTTTACGCTATATGGGACAGATAGTGCCCAACTGTTCAGCTTTGGCGCAGAAATGTTGTCTTTTGATAATTAGCATGACTCCAGTCAAGGAATTATACCGTCTCTGGATTTTGTGTTTGGGCTAACATGAAAGGACACCCTTTCTCTTAGTGTAGATGATTATGAAGCAGATGGTCTAACAAATATGTAACTCAGGAAATTTCCAAGTTCTGGAGCAAACCCAGGGAGGAAGCAGTTTTCCTAAGATCCTCCTGTTGATTTCTGTTCTGTTGGGAAAGGTCAATGCCAGCGGTGAAATAGCACAATTACTATCTGTCCAATGGCATTCAGTGGTACGATCCAGCACTTGTATTGACAAGTGAGATTGGTGCCCAGGGTGACAGCTGCAGCACGTAGAGAGACTGAGATCAAGTGCAGTTCCTCCCAGCGCTCCTGGAAGACAAGCCTTGTTTCTTACTTACTTTTCCGTTGGGAGTGGGATGCAGTTTGATTTTTTTTTAAGGTTTGTTTTTAAATGTCATCTTTTAATTATATTTTGGATAATGATGAAGAGATATGCAATTTGGTTATGAGAATAAATCTTAAAAGGCTCAGTGACTCCTTTATCTGCTGCTTAAAACAACTCCCACTAGTAAAGAGTGTTTCATTAATTGTCAATGCTTGGGAATTGTGGAATTAGAATGGTTGACATTCCTTTCATCATTCACAGACTTAAGTGGCAGTGGCATTACTTACTCTAAATTAAGTTCCTTTTTTGGCTAAAAAAGATTACAACAGTGTCACAAAAAATAGAGCACTTTTAACTTTTATTTTGGAAAGCTGTTTGTCTAGTGGAGAGATGAAAACAACTGTCATTTCTTTTCATAGAGAAAGAGATGAGACATCTAATTTGAGACTTTAGGGATTCTAGCTATGGGTTAAAATGTTTGAAAAGGACATGGTTATGTTTTCCTGTCTTCCACACCTGTAAAGGTATAGGGCATTCTTCTTAATATGTACATGATGTGTATATGTGTTACATATGTGTGTATACTATGCATGTATGTGGGCGTGTGGGTGTTGATACACACGCATTAAGTAGACTGGTGAATAAATGATAACTTTAAGTGTATATATTTTCTATTTAGGCCACTGTGTTGTGTTTTATACCTGGCAGCTCCTTTTTTGGTCAGGGAAGGGTTGGGTCAAGTGACTAAGTACCAGCAGAGCAAGAAGTGGCTATTGTCTCTGTAGAAAACATATGTTCACCCTGCTGCCCAAGACAGGGCTCTTGGAATCAAAGTGTCCTGATAATCTGTGCCAAGGGGATTTCCTGAACCTCCTTCCTTTTCTGCTCTGTTGTACTGAAAGACTTTATAATATAGGGAACTCCCTGATTTCTGCTTTGTTTGCTGCTTGTGGACTTGTTTTGATAACTCTTGTTAATAAAGAAATCTAGTGATGCATTGGTGTGAGTGCAAGCATTTCCCAGCACTGGCAAGTGTGTGCAGCATCTTTGGAGTGTTTTCTCAAGCACATTTTATGGGTGTGATATACCCTGTGAGAAGCAGCATATAATGATTCCACATTTAATTGGACGTGAAAACTAATGATCACCTTAGTGTACTTTTAATTATTACCCGGTTTATTTCAGGATCAGCAGAAAATTTGGAAGGGTATATTATTACTTAAATATCTATATGCAGTTTAAGCATTTTAAAACAAAACAGAGTAAGTAATAATGTGAAAACTGCCTCTCTTGTGGGGGTTCATGCCTGGAATCCTAACACCTGAGAGGCTGAGGCAGGATGGTTGCTGGGAATCAGAGATGAGCTTGCATTACATAGTTCCAGGATAGCCTGAGCTATCTCAAAATGGACAAATGGGCTAGAAATCTAGTTTACTTAGTACACTGCCTGTCTAGTGCTCTTGAAGATTTGGTTCTTAGAACTGCATAAAAGCAGGCATGGTGGCCCATTCCAATAATCCCAGCCCTGGGAAGCTAGAATCAGAAGTATCAGAAGTTCCGAGGTCATATTTGGCTACATAATAACAACAAAAAGCAACGCTTCATTTCAAGTCATGTAGTAGCACAGTCCTATAATCCCAGCATTCAGTGGGGGAGGCAGGAGACAAGAGACGGGTGCCATTTTGGTCTCATTAGTGAGACCCTGGCCACAAACAAATGAACAGTAAATAAGTCACAGTTTCTTTCTATAAAATGGAAACTATTTTTAGTATTAAACTTTAAGGTGGTTAAACAAAACTTTTAAACTATGAGGAGCCTGACTTTTGCAGTAAAATAACTTGTTTGCAACATGTTACTTTAAAGAATTTTATACTGAAATTTGAAGGAAATAGGCTAAAATGTAAGAAAATATTTTGGGATAGTCTGAGGGAGGCATTAAGGGCATATGAATCTTGTTTGGTGACTTGAATACCACTGTATTTAGCTTTTAATTCTTAATAAACGCAGAGAGAAGCATGTTATGTGTTATTCTCATTTTTTTTAAGCTCTGAATTTTCCTGCACTGTTCTCTGTCCAGTTTGTTCAGCTTGGCCAGTGCCATATTTCTGCCTCCATTTGGCTGCCTTATTTTTGCATCTGGTTGGTAATCTCACCCCCAACACCCTGCAGTCATTTAAGAACTTTTCTGATATATTCTTCCAAACATACTTTTAAACCCATTTTAAAGTAACTCCTTCTTCCTCTATAGTCCCAAAAAAACCTCATTTTTAGCACACACAGGACTTATGGCTCTTGCCAAAGCTTACATCCTTTAGGGGCATAAGCTCTCAAGCTCCGTGCTCCTGGATTCACATCCTAGATCTGGCACTTACTAACTGTTGGCCAACTAACCCCAGTGCTAGCTCTAAGAGACATTTCCACTTTAGACTTAGAGAAGTTTCTTTGTTCTTTTTTCTATGTTTCTTTGGCCCTTTAAAACTCAGTGACCTAGGTAGCTAGCTCAGGCTTTAAGAAGTAAGGTGTATAAGGAAAGCATTCTTTCTCTGTACAGCACCAGGTAATTACAGCAATACTCATGGCAACCATTTCTGAGAGCAAGACAGGAAGATAAAAGAGAAAGGGTCCTTCATTTTAACTGTAGGTTTCTCATCCTGCCTGGTCCTGCAGCTACTTTTAAAATCACCACACAGAGACTTAATATAAATTAAAAACTATTTGGCCTATTAGCTCAGGCTTATTATTAACTAGCTCTTACATCTTAA
>JAQHUG010000008.1:12535542-12548324 GCA_028555095.1 Dicrostonyx torquatus
TCTCTCTCTCTCTCTCTGTGTGTGTGTGTGTGTGTGTGTGTGTGTGTCCAGAATTCCTAAATGCTTCCTGATCTACTTTCATTGCTATTTACAAAGCTCTATCTCTGGTGTCATTGAGACATGAACTTTGACTCTGCATATCTGCCAGGGAATGATACTTTGACTTTGAAGAAGGCAATTTAAGACACAGTTGAAAGTTAGAAGCTTATATTTGCTGTCCTTAGGGAAACTTTTGTTTTTCTTAGGTACAGAAAACCTAATCCTGTACCCAGGAAAGAAGGGCCTAGGCCAATGTGAGTTTCATGAGGCAGATGCTGGTATCTGCACTGGGAGTAGTGCACAGTGCTGAATGTGCTAAGGAGAACCCTTTTCATATCCAGTCCACAGTCTGCTCCAAAGTCTGCCTTTGGATCATGTGAAGGACTTAGTGACAGAAGTGTGTGGTGCCAAGGATATATACAGCTGCATAGGTCTCTCTCGTTCTGCCTCTGTGTGCATTGTCTCTGGGCAATGCACTGCTTGCTTTTCCTATGAGGGTCATTGTAACTAATGATGCAGGGAGGCAAAAGCTTTCATCCAGTGCCACTAATAAGCACCAGTCCTGTTAGCTCACCCAGGATCAGTTCTGTGTGCATATTCAGGTCAGATCGAGCATAAAGCCCTTTTTCGGAGTAGTCAAACCACACATAGACGCCTCCTGGTACATCTGAGGACCTCTTTTCTGTAAGCCGTTTTGCTAGCTTTCATGGCCCATGACAAAGTCAATCTGGAAACAAGCACTTCCAAAATAGAAGGTGCATAGGTAGAATGCAGTTCTCAGGTGTTCGGAAAGACCTAAGGCAGCCCCTCTAAGTTAATGTTTCAACATGAATCTAGAGAACTAGCCACTGGATATGTACTTGAGCTGTCCATAGATTTGAGTTCCAGCATTGATAAAGCCTAGATACCAATCTGTCTCTTTCCATGGCTTCATTGTCAGGAATAAAATCAAGACATACAGTGTGTGTGAAATGTCCTGGAATTGATGACATTCCATGATGGGTGCATAGTAATTGATAGGTCATTCAGTGTTTTGTATGCCAGCTATCTAGGGCACATGTTACCAGAAGTTGAAGCTTTCCCAGACTTTAAACACTTTTGACAAAAAAGGGAATATATACTTAATATAGTGCAAAAACTCATTTTAATAGGTAGCAATTTAAATTTTTATTTTAGCCCTTGGCCTTGTGATAAAACGTGATCAGTGAATAGAAAGCAGTGGGTAGGGCTGTTCCCTTACCATCCCCTGTTGTTGGGGAAGAAGGTAAACCAGAAGGGAAGCTTGTGCTCATGCCCACACACAGATTCCGCCTCATCAGCCATGGGGAGGGGAGATGAGGAGCACATGTACTTCTGCATGTTGCCTTCTCCTGTGGGTGACAGCTCCTCTGGAGTCACATCTCTGAGGTCCCCTGTGTGGCTTCAGCTGCTGGGAGTCAGCAATATGGCCTGCCCTTAACAATAAACCAGGTAGGGACACTCACACCTGTAATCCAACCACTTTACAGGAACAGGAAGACCAGGAGTTTAGAAACACTGTTTGTCTTTATAATGAGTTTGAGACAAGCCTGGTCAACCAGAAACTTTGTCTTAAAAAAAAAAAAAGAAAGAAAGAAAGAAAGAAAGAAAAGAAAATTTAAGTCACTTCTGTTAAAATGTTATCTTAAAGTAACATTTATGATCAATAAAATCTCTTGCAAACAAAAGAAAATAACTGAAAGCTTGTTGTTAAATATGAAATTCTCTGTAAGACTATCAGTTTCTATGAAGCAAGTAAAGTGAAAATGAAAAAGTTTTGAGATGTCTTTCCTTCACGGCATTCTGCATTCTTTGCAGATTTTTACTGAGCACTAGTTTTATGCTAAATATCTAGGAAGCTCCTGGAGCTGCATCAGTGATTAGGAGGCCAAGATGCTGTCCAAGGTGTCTCAGAAGTCTGGTGACCAATAAAGACTTGGGACAGTAGGAGGGATGGGAGGGATGGGGTGAGGTGGTGTTTTGTGAAGGAGCAGGCTGCAGCAGAGGTTAGCATATGTGTTGGGGGACATGTTTGTTCCTCTTTGTTGTGTGCATTTCTGGGTGAGGGTGATCGCCGAGAAGGGGACATCCAGAGACGTGCACAGATGGAAGAAGACCACAGAGTTGGGTACTATGTCACATCAACACATCAAAGTTGAGTGCACCTGTGTCTTTCCAAGGTCATAGAGACCAGAGACCATAGCAGAGAACACTTGACAGATTTATCTTTAGTTTTGTTGTTAAATGTTAAAATTACTCCTTCTGCTAGAATTTATATTTCATTGAGCATTTACTTAGATTCAGCCCAAGTTAAGTCCTTTGAAGTGAACTACATCATAGAGTTCAAAGCTGTTAAACTTTTTAAAATTGTTTTTTACTTAATGATATAAAATACTTCATGTGTAGTGAGTATATAAAGTTTGCCTTGTTAGCCTGTTTGAACTGTACAGTTCACCACTGGTTTCAAAATAGTTTCACCTCCTCCATCAGTAGCTTTGTACACATTAAGCAAGAACTCCCCAGTCATCCGTCCCACCCTGGGTGCTATCTTCATGAGTTTGTCTCTTCTAGAGATCATGCATTTTGTGCTTGGCTTCTTTGTGTAGCATACTACTTACAAAAGTCACATTGCAATACAATCTATCAGAACATCATTTTTTTTCCACCCAGTCATATTCAGTTAAATGTAAATCATGCATTTTGCTCAACCCTTCATTGCTGTGGGACAATGGTCTTGTATTAATAAGACACTGATTGGCCAGCAGCCAGGCAGGAAGTTTAGGCAGGGTGACAAGAACAGCAGAATTCTTGGAAGAGGAAACTTTGTGTCTGCAATCATCACCCAGTCATAGAGAAAGCAAGATGCGAATGCCTTGCTGATTAAAGGTACCAAGCCATGTGGCTAACACAGACAAGAATTATGGGCTAATTTAAGTTGTAAGAAAGAGTTAATAAGAAGCCTGATCTAATAGGCCGACCAGTTTATGATTAATGTAGACCTCTGTGTGTTTCTTTGGGACTGATCAGCTGTGAGACCGGGCAGGACAGAAACCTCTGTCAACACTTCATCTATTGAAATGTGTATTAATTATTGCCACCATTTGACTTGGATCAATACTACTGAACACCAGTATGCAATTGGTTGAGTAGGGGAAGGAAGAGAAAAATTAAGAGAAGGAGACCGAACACATTACTGTGACATATTATGAACCTACAACTTTTTTTTGTTTGAAGAATCAGCCTCAGGCATTGTATGTGCTAGATGAGTGCTGTACATCTGAGCTGTTGCCCTCCAACTCTAATTCAGTGACTTCTTAGGAGTCACCAAAACTACTTTTTGTTTTTATTGTTAAATGTGTGAAGTAGGTTCTCATCATAGTTTTAATTTGAGCTTCCTAGTTACTAATGATGTTAAGCATCTTACTATGTTGGCCACTTGTGTATTGGGGATTTGTGCAAATATTTGCCTCCTTTTCAATAGGGCTGTCTGTGGTTGCACTGGAAATTCCATTCTCACCTTGAACAGTCAACCTTTATCAGACACGTGGCAGATCTTTCCTACCATTCTGTAGGGTATGGTTTCACATTCCTGAAACCATCGAAATGTTGATGAAACTCAGCTTCTTTCTTTGATTGCCTGAGCTCTTGGAGGTGGAGGGAGATTTTTTTCCCCAATATTTTGAAGAGTTTTGAACTTTTAAGCCTTAAATTTAGATTTCCAACCTATTTTAGGTTTTGAATAAAGTGTCAGGTGGGAGCAGACAAGATGGCTTAGCAAGTTGAGGCAGTTTTTTTTTTTTTTTTTTTTTTTTTGCCAGGCTCTAACTACTTTGTTCTTCCTGATGCTCTGGTAAATTAAGTTTTTTTAAAAAAACAAATAGTTCATGATTGATATTTGGATATATAATTAATTTTTACAATTTGATTATATATTTTGTAATTTTGGTTATGTATTACTGAACTTCTCTGAATTTGTCAGTTCATGTTTTTCATAGACTGATTAAAGTTTTCTACATGGAAAATTCTATCATCTGTAAATAGAAATAATTATATATTGTAATTTTCAAATGAGTATCTTTTATCTCTTGTTCTTGCCTAATTTTGTGTGTGAATAGTAGTGGGGGTTACCAAACACGCTTGTCAGTTCTTCACCACTCAATATGATTTTAGCTATGAGTTATTCATACACAATCTTTTTCATGTAGAGAAATTCCATTGTGTTCTAATCATTGATAATTTATTTAATCATGAAAGAATGCTGCATTTTATCAAATGCTTTTTCAGTATTAATTATGATAATGGTGTGTTTTTCCCCCTTTTTATACTAGCTTGCTATATTACTTTCATTGGGTCTTATGTTTTGCATTTACCCTTGCATGCAATCCTACACAAATCACATTTGATCATAGTGTATAATCCTTTTAATATGCTGCTGAATTTGGTTTGCTAGTAATTTGTTGAGGATTTATGCATCTATGTTAATAAGGGATATTGGCTTTTTTTTATTTCCTAGCATGCCCCTCTGAAATTTTACTTTACTTTAAAACTCTATTATCTTTAGTTTTAATGAATTTTTCTCTCATAACTGCTGAAGAAATTTTCTTCTGGGAATTCCTTTACTTTTTTTTATATAAGAGCCAAGAATGCATACTGCTATTTGTTAGCATGGCAAAGGTTTAGAATGCAAAACTATGAAAAGAGACCATGAAAGCTTTAGTAATTACAGCTTTTGAAAGATTTATTTTTATTTGTGTGGCTGCCAGGTGCATGTGAGTAAAGGTGCCCATAGATGCAGAAGAGGGCACTAGATCTTTTGGAGTTATGGTTACAGATGGTGTGAACTACTGGGCGTGGGTACTGAGACCCTGAATTCTGCACATGCCGTCTTGAGCCATTTATTTAGACTTAAATTATATCCCTCGTGAAGACTGTATCCTGTCTCCCAGGGGGTAAATAGGCTATAGATAGAAAATTATATATGAAAGAGGAAAGACCCTCTCAGCGTCTGAGGAAAGAGGATAGCAATCTCCCCCTGTTCAGTGATGGTATTGGCTTGTGTGCTTTTTCTAGCCTCCCCCACCCTGAAATTATATTTACTTTAAATTTTATCTTTAGTTTTATAATCTTTGTTTTTATGTTGCAATCTCAGATGGAAATCTGTACCTAAAGTAGCATCTTTTAATAGACACTGGTTAATATTTCAATTCCTTCTCAGTAGCTGTAGTGGCAAGGACCATCTATCTCATAAGCACATCCACAGATTAGAATAATCTAAAACCATAAGATCAATTTTGTTTCTCTACTTTCACAGTGATCATATCTTGCTGTCTTTTCTTCCATTGCCTACCTCCTACTTTTCCTCTCTTCCCATAACTTTCCCTTCTCTGGACTCTCACACACTCTTCCTCTCATGCCGTTACTGGCCTTCTATCTTTTATGGGATGTTCAATCATTGCAGAACGGCATTTATTAGAATGCCTGGGTGCCTCTCATCACAGGGGTTCTGTTGGTAAGGTGACTCTGTCTTTCTATAGTCTATGGTTCTAGAATGAAGAGGAAATCCTACTGTAAGCTCTGTCCAAACTTGAACACCTGTCAATTCATTACAGCCAGCTATACTGAAGAGCCAAAAGATTGTCTCTGCTTCAGCTGACAATGGCAATTGTTTATTTATGGCTTGCTCTCTTTCACAAATAATTTGAAGCACGTTATAAAATACATAGAAGAAGGTAAAATAAGTAATTGAAATAATCAGGGCAACATGAAAATCAGGATATGGAAATAAACCTTGGATAGGAGTCATGTAGACCTAAATCATGGGTGTTTTTTCTTCACTTGTTGAGTGGATGTACATGATTTGCTCTAAGTTTCCACAGGGCTGAAATAAAAAGTGAGCTATTATGACCAATTATATAATGCATGGCATCCTCAAAGTTAAAAACAGCCTGGTTCTGGAGGAAGCCTTTTCTGTTCATAAGACTCAGGACTTTTCTTAGATCTGAGATCTCTTTATTTCCTGAAGCCTCCTGTAGAAGACTATGTTTGGTCACCAGCATTCCTAACAGGCTTTCCTCGCACTGTCTTAATCATTCAGTGAACCATGGTGTAGTGCCGAGTGTATTTCAGATATGTCTAGATGAAACCAAAACTAAGTGCTTTGAAGATGAAATTTATTACAGCTCAGAAAACCATGCTCTTTCTTGAAACCTTCCATGCTGATTGAGTGTCACACATAAGCAAGCTTTTACATTTTTTGAAAAGACAGTATGTCTGAAGGGAGGGGTGATTGGTACTGGAGATGTGTCTGTATTCTGTCAATCATGTTTTAAATAAATGCTGATTGGGGCTGGAGAGATGGCTCAGAGGTTAAGAGCACTGACTGCTCTTCCAGAGGACCTGAGTTCAATTCCCAGCAACCACATGGTGGCTCACAACCATCTGTAATGAGATCTGGTGCCCTCTTCTGGCCTGCAAGCATACATGGAGGCGGAACACTGTGTACATAATAAATAAACAAATCTTTAAAAAAAAATAAAAAAATAAATGCTTCTTGGCCAGGTAGGAAGTATAGGTGGGTTAACCAGACAGGAAGTAGAGGCTGGGCGAGGAGAACGTCTGGGAAGCAGGAAGCTTCCCTGGCATTCCTGCGCAGATCTCCAAGGAAGCAGCATGTGTCCCTATCCCAGCTGAGAAAAGGTACTGGCCATGTGCCTGGCATGGATGGGAACAATGGGTTAATATAACTTATGGGAGCTAGTAAGAAGCCTGAGATAATGGGCCAATCAGTTAATAACCTAATGTAGACTCTCTGTGTGATTTTCTTTGGGGCTTGCCGGCTGTGGGGTACTGGGCGGGACAGTAACCCCAACAAGCAGGACCCTCATGTTACAGGTGATTACAGATTTTTGGGGAGTCTAGCGTTGTAAAATTCCATTATGTTGGAATTATAGGTTTTGTGACTTGCTTGATGTGGTTGCTGGAAATCAAACTGCCGTCCTCTGTAAGATCAATACATGCTATCAATCACTGAGACATCTCTCCAACCCATCAACCAAACCTTTTGACCATAACAATGATGAGAATAGTCATGTTAGAACAGCCATTGGCAGAAAGCTCATCTGGAGTTCCCAAGCCTACTTCTCAGCACACCAGGATATTAGAGTAATTTGTTCCTCAGGGTTATAGGATTAAGGTTCCCATTTCCTCTTGCAGATCCTTGAGGCGTCCAAAGACCACATGGCTGTTCATAGCCATCAAAGTCCATTCTCTCTCATCTATAAAAATGGAATCTTAAAGGAGGCTAATCACAGGCATGACATCTCATTCTTTATCGGTTCTCACCACACTTGGGGAGGGCTTTCTCTAGGACATGTGCATGGAGGTGGGGCCACTTCTGACTACCATGAGACCCTGTTCATCATGGTGTTCCTTTCATGAGCGTTTTATAGGTGCTCTTCTGTGCCTTCATCCACATAGCATTTTATATAATTTCTATTCTGCCTCGTATATGTGAACTACAGCCTTAAAATTCATGACTGTGTCATAATCTGAACAGGAAACTTTACCTTTGGAATAAATGCTTTTGAATACACACTTCCCAACTGCTTGCTTGCTCTTTCCACATTCCTGAGATAGCTTATAAAACATTAAAAGTGGTATTTTTTAAAAGGTGATGTTTTATTGAATTTTTTATGTACCATATCCTACTTACAGTTTCGCCTCCCTCTCTTCCTCTCAGTTCCTCCCCACCTCACCTCTCATTCAAATCTACCCCCTTTTGTCTTTTATTAGAAAAATACAGCTTCTAAGGATTATAATATAATATAATGATAAAACAAAAACAAATACATCAGAATAGTATAAAACAAACAGGAAAAGATTTCCATAAAAGGCACAAGAAACATAGATGCAGAGACCCATTCATTCAGTTGGAAATGACATAAAAACAAAACACCGGAAGCCATAATATATGTGCAGTGGGCCTCTATGACTAGAGAGAGAGACAGAGAGAGATAAAGATAAAATTAATGAAGAAAAGGGCTTAATATGACATTATGAGACAATGAACCTACAAAGGTGCCATTGAGGTAATTTTCTGTGCTGTCTACTGTTTGACATGCAGACTACCCTTAAGAGTAGTTTGTTTCCCCAGTGAGACTCCCTCGGAGAAACCTATATTTTTATTTGCAAGTGGTTATCAATTGGAGATTACTTCTGGGTTAAGGATGGAAGCATGTGTCCAATTCTTAAAGACTTGATACTTCTTTTCAAATGTCATCCATCTGCAGTGGCACATTTTGAAGATTTATCTTTGTATAGCAAGCTACTTAGGGAGAGATCTTATCTTCCTTTCTCTTAAGTGGTCTGCTTATAGGCTACTAATGTTTGAATCAGTGCAAACACAGATTACAGGAAATCCTAATTCAGAGGCAGGAGCCAGGGGCGATGACTCGGTAGGTAGGGTACTTGCTATACTAGCATGGGGGCCTGACTTTGCATCCCCGATACCCAAATAAAAAGCCAGGCATGTATGCCTGTCATCCCAGTGCTGGGAAGATGAAGACAGGAGGATCTCCAGGACTTGCTGGCTAACCCAGTCTCACTGAGTTAGCGAATTTCAGGTTCATAAGAGACCCTATCTCCAAAATAAGATATAGAGGCTGGCAATGGTTAGGAACACTTCATTCTTGCCAAAGACCCAGGTTCCATACCTAGCACCCATCTGGCAGCTCACAACCACCTAGAGTTACAGTTCCAGAGGTTCCAATGCTTTCTTTTGGCCTTTATGAGCACTGTATGCATTTACATACATGTAGTTGACAGACATACATGGAGGCAAAACAACCATACACATAAAATAAAAATAAGTAAAAAAATAAATGAACTACAAAGGGGACTAAGAAAGGTACCTGCTGCTGGCATCTGGCCCCAACACAAACACTGCTCCTTTACACACAAATGCACCCAAATGTGCACACACATACACAGAGGGTGGGAGGGAGTGGAGAAGGGAGGAGAAACATGTGGATGAACAAACTTCCCCTTTGAATTTTATTGAGAAGTCAAGACACCCCCTAGCTGGTATGATTCCAGAGAGCTTCCAGGGGGATAAAAGTGTGATAATAAAGAAAATGTAAGATTTAACAAGGGGAGTCCATAATACTCTTCAGCCGTGCCACTAAGAGTCATTATCAGTGTTCATCAGACCACACCAGGCATCTGTGCGAACTAGATGCTTTCTTTCCTAAATGTACATTTTACTTTGTTCCTAATCACAGCTGGTGCTCAAGATCAAATTGGCTGGGCTTTTGGTCTCGGGTTAGAAAGACTGGCAATGATCCTCTACGATATCCCTGACATCCGCCTCTTCTGGAGTGAGGACGAGCGCTTCCTGAAGCAGTTCCGCGTGTCAGACATCAATCAGAAGGTCAAGTTTCAGGTAGGATGTCTATAAGAATTAGGATAATGTTGATAAAAATTGTCATCAAAATAGAGGAGGATCTTCTAATTGAAAACTGTTGAATTTTTAAATATTATTTCAGAATCCAGGGTGACAATCTTGACTATCAACTTGATGGATTTTAAAGTCATCATGGAAACAAATCTGTGGGCATTTCTTTAAGTTGTGTTGGTTTGGATAAATATGGCCCCATAGACTCATGTGTTTAAGTGCTTGGTCCATATAGAGTGGCACTATTAGGGAGTATGGCCTTGTTGGAGGAAGTGTGTCACTGTGGAGCTACGGTTTGAGGTCTCATATATGCCCAATCCATACTCAGTGACACAGTTGCTTCTGCTGCCTGCAGATCAAGATGTAGAACTTTTATCTCCTTTTCCAGCATGGTGCATGCCACTGTGAAGATAGTGGACTCACCCTCTAAAACTCTAAGCCAGCCTGAATTAAATGTTTTCCTTTATAAGAGTTGCTGTGGTTATGATTTCTCTTCAAAGCAATAGAAACCCTAACTAAGACATAGGTCAAGATCAGAAGACTCACCCTTCATGTAGATAGTGCTGTTCAAAGAGATACTGTCCTGCCTAAATTAGCAGGAGAAGAAACTGTGCACAAGCACCCATACTCTCCCCTTGCTGACTATGGACTTGCTGATATGCCTGTCTGTCTGTTGCTTCTTCTGCTATTTCCTCCCTGCCATAGTAAATGGATTATATTCCCCAGATCTTTAAACCAAAATGAACTCTTCCTTTTAAAATAGATTTAATCTATGTTTTATTAATTCTTTACAAGTTTTATACAGTATATTTTGATCATATTCAACTCCTTTCTCAATTCCTCCCAGATCCACCATTCATTCTATACCCACATAACCTTATGTTTTTATTTTAAAAAATAAATAAATAAAATAAAACTGCTGGTTTTATCAGCATCCACTGTGGTATAGTCCAGCCACCAGGTGGCACACCCTTGAAGAAGGCTAATTCTCCTTCTTCCTGCAAGTCTCCACCTAGTTAGGGATTTCATAATCAATCCCCCTCTATATACTGGGATTTTTGTCTGACTTGAATTTGCATTGGTCTTGTCACAATTTCTGAAGTTCTTATGTGCAGCTGTGCTGTGGTGTCCAGAAGGCACTGTTTTACTCTCATTATCCACTGCCTATGACTTTTACAGTCTTTCCACTCCTTCTTTGGCAATGGTTCCTCTGTTATTGGAAGAAGAAGATGTCCCATTTGGATCTGAACATTCTAATGTGAGTGTGGGTCTCTGGCTCTATCTCCATCCATCATGCGAAATTTCTATGGTGATGATCAAGATATTCATCAATGTAACTATGGGGAAAAGTCATTTCAGGCACCCTCTCATCTGCTGCCCAAGAACCTAGTTGGGGACATCCCTGTGAACACCTGGGATCTCCTCTAGAGACAAGTCTCTTGCCAATCATAAAATGACTCCCTTAATGTAGATACCTTATTCCCTTCTCCACTACCATTTTATTCTCTTCACCTTGACTAGTTTTAGGTCACCATCTATTGAAAAAAAAATAAAAGCTTCTCTGATGAGGCTTCAGAGATATACTAATATGTAGGTATAATGATATAATGGTAGGTCATTGGGAGTTATTTTAATATCATGTCCTTTTACTGTAGAAACTGTAAATTGTTTCCTAGGTCCTATGTCCTGTCTGGCCACAGGTGTCTGGATCTTCTAACAGTGTCAAATATGGGTTTCATCTTGAAGAGCAGGCCTAACTCTAATCAAATATTGTTGGTTGCTCCTGGGACATTTATGGAACTGTAGTATTCGTGAGCTTATCTAAACAGGAAGGTTGTTACTATAATTCCCAGTTTTCATATCTCAGTAAGACTGATAACTTTCTTCATCCAGTGGTATGCATAACACTGCTTAGCACTAGAAAACCATTCATTAAGGATAAAGTTTCCAGATCAGTATAAGCTTGATTTCTCTATATCCTATTGCTTTGTAGTTCAGTGTGTCTTCAGCAATAGGATTTGGAAGGCGACTAAGAGCAATGGCAAATACCTGTAATATGTGATGGTCTGTGGGACCTTACAGATCAACAACTCCAAAAGAGGTAACCCATTCCTGACACTGGGCTTTGCATTTGTTAGGCTAGGGTGTATTCTCTGTACATTGTTGCCCTGTTAGAGAGTAACTCCATTTAATATCTCTCTCTCTCTCCCTTTCTCTCTGTCTGTCTGTCTGTCTGTTTGACTTTCACCATATGTTTATAAATATATGGTTCTTCTTTTTTTCATCTTGATACAAACCTAAATATATCTGGAAAGAAGGAATTCTAATTGAGATAATACCTCCATATGATTAGCTTGTAGGCAAGTCTGTAGGGTGTTATTATTATCAGTGATTCATCTGAGAGGCCTATCCACTGTGGGCAGTGCCATCCTTGGCTAGGTAGTCCTGGGGTATATATATGAATATAGGCTGAGAAAGTGAGTAAACATCATTCCTACATGGTTTCTGCTTCAGTTCCTATATCCAGGTTCCTGCCTTGAGGGTTTTTTTTATTGTTTTTATTGAGCTATACATTTTTCTCTGCTCCCTTCCCTTCTTCCACCTTCCATTGTCCTCATGCTCCCAATTTACTCGGCAAATCTTGTCTTTTCCTACTTCCCATGTACATTAGATCCATGTATATCTCTCTTAGGGTCCTTTTTGTTGTCTAGGTTCCCTGGGGTTGTGAGTTGTAGGCTAGTTTTTCTTTGCTTTATGTCTAAAGGCCACTTTTGGCTAATATAAATTACATTTGTCTTTCTGAGTGTGGGTTACCTCACTCAATATGATGTCTTCTATATCCATCGATTTGCCCACAAATTTCAAGATGCCATTATTTTTTTCACTGTATAGTACTCCATTGTGTAAATGTACCACATTTTCCTTATCCATTCTTCGCTGGAGGCTGCCTTGAGATTTTCCTCTGACTTCCTCTTATTGATGAATATGAGCTGAGAGTTGTAAGATTAAATAAATCCTTCCTTTTCAAAGTTTCTTCAGGTCTTGGTGGTGGGTTTCTGTTTTGTTTTATTTTGTGGGGGATTTGTTTGTTTATTTTACTGTGTAGCCCTGGTTGTCCTGGACCTCACTCTGTAGACCAGACTGACCATTATCTCACAGAGATCCACTTGCCTCTGCCTCCTGAGTTCTAGGATTAAAGGCTGTACCACCAACATTCCGCAGGTCTTGGTGTTTTATCACAGCAGTATGTTAACCAAGGTTTCTATCCACCCGG
>JAQHUG010000008.1:12551887-12613245 GCA_028555095.1 Dicrostonyx torquatus
TCCAGTTGAGCAGGTGGATCTGAAGCTGTGGCACTCACCAAGGACCCGCCGCCATGAAAAGGGCGGGCTTGTCTGCTGGAGCCCTGTAGGTTTATGCTGGAGCCACCCTCGTCCAAGGTCCCAGCCCTGCTGCAGGCCAATTCCCGTGGGGAACCGCGGCCCCTTCAAAGGGGAGCCTTGCCCAGGGACACTCTTGGTTAGTGGGACACAGAAAATCCGGGGGAGGGGGAGAGGGGACCTCCCAATGGAGCAGAGCGCCTGGGGGCTAGAGGTTGTTCTTACCAGTCCAGTTTAATGGATGGATCTGAAGCGTTGGCACTCACCAAGGACCAGCCACCATGAAAAGCTCTTCTTACTCTTGTAGCTGGCTGTGTGGTTGGTAGCTGTCCCCTGGCATCCTCCTCTTCTTCACCTTTTCATGTTCCTTTCTCTTCTTTTGGGCCTAGATTTTTCCTCCTACTGATTCTCTCTGCTTGGGCAGCCCTACCTCTCTGCTGCCTAGCTATGTGGCTGTTCAGCTCTTTAGTGGACCAATCAGGTGTTTTAGGCAGGCAAAGTAACACAGCTTCACAGAATTAAACAAATGCAACATAAAATTATGAATGCAACATATCTTAGCATCATTAAACAAATATTCTACAGCATAAATGAATGTAGCACATCTTAAACTAGTATTTCACTACAAGAAGGTCTTTGTTGTTAACTATCCCTCCCTGTACTCCCTCTACTCTGATCTCCCAGTTCCAAGATTATTTTTAAGATTTTCTTCTTTCTTGATTTTTAGCACTGTGTTCTCCCAACCCACTCACCCCTGCCTTCCCATGGAAGCCCCTACCATGACCTCTTAACTTCTTCACCCAGTAAGTAATCCCAAGACCACTTCTATACTTTAAGGTTTTTGTTATAAATATTACTGTTTTTCAAGAAACCAAAGTATGTATCAGTTTCTATTGTGGCTTTGACACATGACTACAAAGTCAGAGGTTTAAGCAATATGAAATTGTGTCCTTTCCTTAATGTAGGAATCGGCCTGCCCAAAGTCAAGGTAACAAGCAGTCGATGTGCTTCCTTAGAGCGCTTCCTGGTACAATCGTTTCCTGTGCTTTTGCCAGCTCTCTAGGCCCCTAACATGAGTGTGTATCACATGGACTCTTTACCCCCTGACATCTCATCACTTCTGAATTTTTGCCTCCTTTTTAGCAGGATTCCTGTGATTCCATGGTGTTAGGAACATAGTTCAGAAAGCTCTTACCTGGTTTTTGTTTATTTTGTTTTGTTTGAGACTTAGTCTAATTATTTTGCCCTGACTTTCTTTGAAGTGGCTGTGTATACCAGGCTGTCCTCAAACTCCCAGATATCAATGTGCTTCTTGGAAGGCATCCATGTGATGAGAATTAAAGTATGCACTACCATGCCCATCCTGTCCCGACCTTTCCTCTGTAAAGGCGTAGGAACATATTCACACTTCCAGGGTTCTAGATGTCTTTAGGGAGCATATTTGCCTGCCACTCTCTCCTTTTAACATAAAATTGCTTGCCATCAACTCTGCTTATTTTGTTAATGGCACTTTTTTTTATTATTTTCGTAGAATTGCCATGTTTCTCTTCATAAGAGGGACTCAGAGTGTCTTCACAGAAGCAGCTGTTTGTATTCCTAGAGAACACTCTCTCCCAGACAAGAGGAATAGAGATGCTGAGGAGAGCCTTCTTTGGCTGTGATCTTACAGCTTATGACTTCTCTGGCTAGAAACCTCCAGAACCCTGTTGTGTGAGGCCCAGGTTTGTCTTATTATCTTCCCTTGGGCCCTCCTGACTTCTGCCCCAAGCTCTCTTGACCTCAGTAGTTGTATCCTCTGCAGGCTCCTAGATGTAAGGGTGCTCAGGCTGCTAGGGCAGTCTCTGATTTAGAGCACCCTGAGGCCTTACCTAGGAGACTCTTGTAATACCTTGAGAGTCATTTCTTAGACCTAGTACGTAGGAAACTTGAGTTAGGTCATTTTAAGTTTTGGTCTCAGCATGCATATTTCGATCAAAGACTTTGCCTATGGCAGCTCTCTTCAGCCCACCTGGATAAAGCTTGAGATAAGTGGATAAGCAATGTGGTTGCTTTGTCATCCAAGTGTCCTTGCTCTGCACAAGAGCTCTCTGCCTCCTGCTGCAGGGCCCAGGCCCAGGTGCGTCCATTCAGTGTGTGTGCCTTTGTGGGATGTTTCTCTCAATTCCCTTGAAGTCACACTTGCATGTTAGTGCCCTAAATTGAATGCAGAGTAAATCAGCTTTTATATATCCTTCACAAATTTTAAGACAATCTAAACTGTGAGTTTAATATTTAGCCCTATATATAATACAGAATATTAATACATCATGTGTTTTACATAGCTTGCTTAACTGCCATTAATTAATGTCTGTCCATAGTAGCTTAATGATTATTTGGCAATAGTGACTGTTTTCTTTTCTGCCAGATGAGGGGTCTTTGCCTTCCCTGAGTGCATACTATACTATTCCTAAACCTGAGTGATGCTCCTTTTGGCCTTGCTCTGTGACATTATTAAAGTTTCACTGCCTTATCCTTCTCAACAGCCCTCTGAATTAAATATTTATATTCTTCTCATGTATACATGAGGAAATGAGCCCATTTCCATATCAGCCTTAGCATAGTATATTACTCAGTCAGGTTTTCAGGGGTCTATTTTTCAAGCTTAATTGTCTTAAAATTCATAGATGGATTTATTCACGGCCAAATCATATGGTATATATATCTAACTATATAAACTATCAGGTTTATTAACTTCCATTTTTAATTAATCACAGCAAACCATAATATTAATGATTCTCAAGTTTTAATGTATAGATGAGTCACCCATGAAACATGTTAAACACAGATCCTGATTCATTGCTTCCATGTAGGAACCAAGAGTATGTATTTCTTACTATCTGCCTGTTGTTGCTGGTGCCACAAGCCCACAAGCCACACTCTCTGGGTGGCAGCAGACCCTCTGACCAGGGATCTGAGCCTTCCCCTTTCAGTGCACTCCTCTTGTGGATTTAACATTGCTTTTCCATAAACAGATCTATAACCCTTTTTCTTGCCCTATGCCTTTACTTTTTTTAGAATTTTGGTTACACTCTAAGTTTTTCATGAGCCACTTAAGATTCCTTCCTTCCCTCCCTCCTCCCCCTTTATTGGTACTTGCATCTCTTCTTTATCTTTATGCTTAAAGTGAAGAGATGTTAGTATTTAAATCAGAATAAATATCAACTAGAGATGATGAAATAAGAAGTTTAAAAAGAAATTAAATAGACAAAGACTTTGATATTCAGGTGCCAGAAAGTGGCAGCTGCAAAGGTTTCTTGTATCATCTCAGTCTTGTCAGAAGTCTGCTATGCCTAGTCACCAAGGGAAACTCAGTTTGTCTGTGCCTTCCAATGGCAGAAATCATCAGCTGTGAGTTCTGGCTCTTTTTCCCTTGTCTATCTATACTTTTCAGTGGGCATAATTCAGTACTTAGTTCTTCTGTGTATGATTATAATGTATTATTTGTGTGTGTGTGTGTGTGTGTGTGTGTGCATGTGTATGTGTAAGTGAGAATGAGAGATACTTACTGTAATGGTCTTTCCTGTCCCTTTAAGAGACAAGCCACACCCTCTTCCTCCCCTGTCTGCTGAGGCAAACCCATCTTCAGCTTCCAGCCTGAGTCCCCCCCCCCTCTCAAAGGTAGCTTCTGACTCTTCCTTCTCCCTACTTCTCCCTGCAGCATTTTACTTAAACCATTACACTTGTAATGTAATGTGTAGGTGGAGTCCAGAGAGTTGCTTCTTTCTTCCCATTTTAGGTTCTTGGGTTCCAACTCAGGTTGTCAGGCTTGGGTTAAAATCACTTTGACCTACTCACTTTCAGCCATCTCACTGAGTCCTGTCCATGACTATATTAAAACTTTCTAAAACACTTGACACTTGTTGAATGTCATATGCAAACCATGATTTAATACTTTGCCTATTTACAGCTTTGATGCACCCCAATGGGTTAGGTGGATATAAATATATTTTGTAGGCATAAAAAAAAAAAGCTCAGTACCAGCATGTAAACCTAGCCATAGTAACTCTACTACTCAGTAACAGCCAGAGATTTAAGCCAAGCTTGAGACCACACAGCTGCTGTGTACACTTTGTGAGCTCTATTTTTACCTATAACAAGGTACTAGTAGACATGGAGACACTATGGTGAAATTCTTAGTTCCCAGCTCCACGGTGTTTCCCATCTAGATGAAGAAGCAGATTCACTGAGACACATACGGTACCAGAGAGCAGTGGTGGAACTACATCAAGGCGATTGTGTAGTTATGGTAATATTAACCAGAGAATGTGAGGTCATACTTTTCTTTTTCCTTTCTCTAATCCTTTCTTGCTAGTTAATTCTCTGAATCCTTCCGTGTCTCTCCAGAATTGTCTCAGGGGTCTTGCCTGATTATGTATAAATCTCCCAGCTTGGAAGAACTTCTAGGTCTGGTATTGCTATCATTATCATAAATGGTATCTGATAGAGACTTAATGTTGGATTTCACAGTATTTCCTTATTCTAGTTCGCATATATCTAGTTGTGAGAATCTCATAAGTTTTAATGGGTTGCTGTGACATTATTTTTATAACTGCTACCATATGCAATTTTTCCTACTCAATCAAAATTAGACATTTTCTTTTGTTGGAATAGATATGACTCATCCAGGAAGAAGGTGCCACAGGAAGAAATGGGAAGATGGGAAAGCAAGGGTTTGGGGCCGGTTCAGTAAGCATAATTGATTTACAGATGTGAACAGCAGTAAGAGAACAGACACATTTGGGAACCAGTTTTTCTTATTGTTGTTGCTAGTTTGTTTTGTTTTGTTTTCTTTAGTTTAGAATATAATTGTATCATTTCCCTTCTTCCTTTTCCTCTCTCCAACCCCTCTAAAATTCATAGCCGCCTTTCTTTTGTTATTATTATATATTCTGAAACACATAAGTAGTGATGGAACTACACTTTGACGATTGCACAGTTACGGTAATATTAGCCAGTGAATGTAGAGGTCATGTTTTTCTTTTTCTAATCCTTTCCTGATAGTTAATTCTCTGAATGATTTTGTGTCTCTTCAGAATTGTCTCAATTGTCTCAGGATTCTTGCTTGATTGTGTATTAATCTCCCAGCTTGGAAGATTTTCTAGGTATGTGTGTGTGTATAGTGTGTATGTGTGTGTGTGTATACATACATATGTATGGCTAAAATATATTTTAAAACTGTTGAGTCTGTTAATGTTGCTTGTGGATATGTATGTATGTAATAAATATCAAGCTGACCCCCTGATACTGGATAAAGTATTACTGGTTCATTTTTGAAGAAGGAGGAGGAGGAGGAAAAAGAAGTAGGAAAAGGAGGTGGAAGAGAAGGAGGAGGAGAAAGAAGTAGGAAAAGGTGGTGGAAAAGGAGGAGGAGGAGGAGAAAGGAGAAGGAGAAGAAGAAAGGAGGAGGAGGAGGAGTTTCCCTCTCAACAGTCCCTGGTTGCCTGTCATTCTGTTGGTATTGTCTTGTTCAGGTCTTGTTTAACAGCCATATTGTTGAAGTATCATGGGTGTAGCTTCCCTGTCATATCTAGAAGACACAATGTCACAGCATATTTCCTGTTCTCTGGCTCTTAAAATCTTATATGTGTATATAAGCTTATCTTTTTATTGTATTCACCCCTACTGCCCTCCAACATATTCCCACTCTTGCTGGTCCCTGTCCTCTTCTCAGCTTGCCCTCCTACTTTCATGTTTGTTTGGGGTAAACTGAGAAGTTTAATTGGGTTATTGAAGGGAGCACAGGTGAGAAGTTATTTATAGGAGCACAAGCAACTTACCAGTGGCTACACCACTGAAGAAAACATTTGTCACTCCACTAGTGACAATGACTGCTTATAGTTTCTCACATAGGTGTGGGACCCCTGGTTGTATTTTTTTTCTAGTTTTTAACTGAATATACAAATGCTTCTTGTGTGTAGATAAATTGTCAAACATTAAATATTGCCAAAATCGATACAACTAACCAATGAGCAGTATATTTTACAAACTGTCTGTCATACTAGCTGAAGGCTTTTATTTCTATTACTGAAAAAGAGTGCTAATGATTTGCTGTGCAGAATCACCTAAATTGGACACTGATAACTGATGGCAAAATTTTAGAAAGAGATCATCAGTGTAGGCAGGAACTGACATACATAAAAACAGCATGTCATTTAAGTGGTAATGGACAGGTTCGTGGTTTTCTCCTACATATGAGTTTGGGAAGAGATTGTTGCAAAAAGGATTATAATGATAGGAAGAAATTTGACTTCAACCAAGAGAAGAGCCAGTTGGAACCAGCATAGCTAAGAAAAGTGACAGCGGACCTGCACCAGTGCCCATGCTCCAGGACCCTGTATGGGTTTTGCTTGCAGTTGTCCCCTCAAGCCAGAAAGATGTCGGCAAAAACATCAGCGATTACCACACATAACTGAAGAGAAAAGAGAAAACACATGTTTTTCATCCTTTTTTTTTTTAAAAGAAAAAATTATTTATTTATTTATTTATTTTTGTATGAGGAAAAGCCTTCCAGGGGTCCTCATCTGACTTTCTTCACATCTTCTCTCTAGCTGCGGTGGTCTAGAAGCCCACCTGCTATTCCCTAATATGTAGACTGTGCTCTTGTCTGCAAATTTACATTTGCAGGATTGGACAGTCAGTAGCACTGGGTGCATATAATTAGACTGTATCCAAAAAGAAACAGCTTTGTACTGGTCCCATTTTAATAGATTATCATTTATTAAACAGAATAATAGAGACTATTGAAAATATGATCCTGTCTGTATCTTTCTCTCTGACTAGTGCCTGCAGTCTCCCTAAATATGGTTCTGCCTGTATCTTTCCTCTGACTAGTGTCTGCAGTCTCCCTAAATATGACTCTGCCTGTATCTTTCTCTCTGACTAGTGCCTGCAGTCTCCCTAAGTTTCCTGCTCTGACTTTCGATTCAACAGGAAGTTCCTTTTGTCTAGAACTGACTGTATTATTTAGAACTTTTTACTTTCACAGAGCAAATAGAAGATGTTTGTTGTGCTGTATGTGGCTACAGAGCATTGCTTTCTGTTTAAAGTAAGTGTCATCTTGGAGGCTTAGACTAAATTAACTGTTTTTGCCCAAAGGAAAAAGGTCTGAAATACTAACTTCAAGGTCATTCAGCCTAGGCATGTGATTCGCAGAGTTTTGAAGGAACTAAAAATGTTGATCAATCACTGCAGCAGAAAATCTAAAGTTCCATGTTAATGAGCTGGGAGCAAATTAGAGTAAAGGAATTTGCCTGTAAGAATAACTAGTAGAACTGAAGGTAAGTGTAGTTTAACATGTTTTTACATCTTTATTCATAAGAACAAACAAATCTCCCAATGATTCAGTCAGAAGCATAGCCTGCCTCTGTGTAGAGGATGAGGCGTGAATTTAAATTCATCTGAGATGATTGGACTTAAAAGCTGTCCATGTTAAAACAGAGAAATGACAATTACTTTGCAGTTAAATTGTGGAATAGCTTTTCAAATGTGCATTTGTGTTGACTTTTCTATGTGTGATTTTGTGGTCTCAAAAATGGTCAAAGAAAGCACTAAATTATATAGTGGATGGCTTAATTGTTTTTCCTATTACTTGGCTAAATAATGAATCAAAGGTTTTTTCTCAGTGAGAGGGAAGAATTGATTTTCTCAAGGACTGCTCTGAGAGATGCACAGTTTACAATTCTGAGGATAGTGAGTGTGGAGAGGTGACCTTTGGGAAAGCCCAGCTGGCACAGTTTGAGCTTCATCAGAACTGCTGTTATAGAGTTAATTTTATATTTCCTTCTATCCTTTTTTAAAATGATGAAGTGTCTGAAACAAGTACTTATCAATTTGATTTGCTAAGAGCAGTGTTTACCTATAGGTCTACCATTCTCTTGTCTCCTCCTAGAGGTCCCTTTCAGCTTGTGCCACGTGTTTCTTTGAAGAGGAAAGACATAAGAAATTCAATTAGACCCCTTTGCCATCCAAGTGACATTTGCTCCTGCTCTCCCCCACAGAGTCACCACTTGCTTCATCTCCATGCTTGTCATTTTTGTTATTGCTGCACTTTATGTCTAAAATATTTTGTAAGATTCACTAAAATTAAATCATCATACGACTAAAAGCTTCAAAGTTTTAATCATATGATGAACGCAGTTATAATGAAATACAGAGAAGCTTGGAGAGACATTTGACAAATTATAAATCTGATTTGAAAATGTAGAGAGCCTGTAGTGCCCAAATAAGACTTGACAAAATGTGAAACTTTTAAAGTCCCTAGAGTATCTAAGAGTCTAGAACTCTGAAGAACAACATACCCACCCCTACAGTACCATGCTTATGGCAATATGGGCCCTGCCAAGTGGTGCCAAAGGAATAGTCTGTGTCGATGCAACTGGACTGATTTGAGTATCTATATGGTAAAGAGGAGAAATGACCCTGTATTCCTCATTAGCTATAAATGAGTTCTGGGATAGGGTGGTGGGGGGAGGGTTGGAAATCTGAATATAAAAGGATTTACTAGATTATAGTCCTTGAAAATCTCATTTTACCATGAGTGGTTCTTTGATTCTTATTGGAGTAAATTGAATTGAGGAGATTGAACTAAATGAACTATGATAATGTAAAATTAAAACCTAATTATATTACTGATCTTGAAAGTTTGTAATGTTTATTTTTTCAAAGTAGTTGCTGTTCATCTTTTTTGGGGGGGTAAGGCTTTTGTCAAATTAGGAATATTTCCTTCTATTTCTAGTTTCCTGAGAACTTTATTTTTATCATTAATGAATGTTAAAAATGTGTTACACCTTCCATATATTCTGAGGTAGTCTCATGAGTTGGGGCTTTATTCTTTGACTGTATTGGTGGTGATTAATTTTTTAATGTTAAACCAGTCTTCTATTATTGAAAAACATGTATATGTGCTTGGTTATATTACCTTCCTTGTGTGGCTGTGGATTTGCTTTGCTAATATTTGTTTAGGATTTCTAAGTCTTTGTTCAGGGGTTACAGGCTCATAGTTTTCCATCTGTTTCATTCTCTTGGGTTCAGATTGTGCTTTCCTCATGAAGCTAGTGTGAAAGTATTTCCATTTTGTAGTCTCTGGAAGTGTATTTTGTAGGTGATAGTATTTCTTAAACATCATATCAAATTTACCAGTGAAATCATCTGTGACTCAAGTTTTCTTTGTGGAAGTTTTAAATTGCAAATTCAAATTTGTAGATTTCAAGCTATCCAGATTTTAAGTTCTATTTGTATCAGTTTGATAATGTATGTTCTTCCTCAGGAAATGTCTATTGCATTTAAAATTTCAGATGTATTTGCATAAATGTGTTTATAATATTCTTTAATTATTCTGATACTTAGTTTTTTAGTTAGTAATTAATCATATGTGCTGATACCATTTTTATATACCAAGCTTTTTACATGTGGCACCACTTTGTCTTTTCCTCCTCTTCCTTCTAGTCTTGCTCATTCTCCTCATCCTTCTTCTCTTCCTCCTCCTCTTCTAGACTGGGTACTGATCCCAGGCCTTCCATATGCTAAACACATGGTCTGCCACTGAACTATACTACCAGCTCTTTTGTGCTCATCATCTAATGCTAATTTAGCAGGGTATAAAATTCTTGAAGAACAGTCATTCTGCTTTAGCATTTTAAAGATATTATTTCAGGCCCCTGTTCTGGAGTAGTCTGATCTTAGTCAGTTTGTTTTTCTATACATAGTAATACCTTAGTAATACTTAATAATTTCTCTTTACATATGATGTCCTTCAATTTTATTGTGGTATGTCTTGATGTGGATTTATGTTTATTCCAGTGAATATTTGCTGAGTTCTTTTTGCATAAGAATTGACTCTTGAGAAATTTGAATAGCTCTTCTCCACAATTACTTTCTTTATCTATTCTTGATTTTCCATTTGTGAATATTGGAGCTTACTGTCTAAAACCAGCTCATAGTCTAATTGATTTAGTTCATTGTGCTCTTCACATTCTAATTTTTCTGTGTTTGAATCCAGCCTTTTTAGGCCATTTGAACATACTTGTTTCTTCTCACTATTGCTATTTTTTCTGCATTTTTGTCTATCCTGGTTTTGTATGGCTTCCACTTTGTCATTCATGTGCTCTCTTTAAGAACTAGTGTCCTAATGGCATCTAGAATACTTACCTCTTCGTTATAGTTACCCTGTTAATGGGATGGAGTAGGGCTTGGGCTTATAACTCATGAAGAGCATTGAATATTCATTTTTCCCTGTACACCTAACTCCCTTTAAAGAGACGATTCAATTCCTGAGCTCACTGAAGCATCATGTCAAGATTTTGCAATGAGACTCTAAGGAAATAAATTCCTTAACATTAGCATCTTCAGTTGAGTTGTTATTCATCAGGAACTAAGCCTTGATCTAAATCTGTGCTTACTAAGTCAGCCTTTTCTCTGACTTCACTTCATTTGGCTCAGCCCACTGCTGTGTATATACTCAGCCTTTTCCCTGACTTCACATCAGGTTGCAGAAGCCACTGCTCAAGCTTTTGAACCATTAGTAATTCTACTTTTTTCCCCCTCTTCCTCACACTTTTTAATGTTAAGCCAATCTTCTAATCTTGAAATATAATTTAATATAGTATATAAACTTGATTATATCTTCTTTTTATACAACTATGAATTATGTAGTTGAGCTGTGTATAATTTTAAACAGAGTCAAATTAATATTCATAAAGTAATAACGTGTTTCCATTTGTGTTAATTGTATTAGTTATATGTAACAGAATTTACCATTCAACTACTTTTTAAGTTCATAATTCATTGCCAGTAACACATTTACATTACTCTATAACTGTCAGCCATCTCCAGAACTCTTCATCTTGAAAACCTGATCCTTTGTAATCATCATATAATTACTCCTTGTTCCTCTTTTCCCAAGTTTCAGGAAACTGCCATCTACTTTCTGAGTCTGTGGAGTAAACTTCTGCAGCTACCACCTACAAGTAAAAATCACACACTATCTGACTTCCTGTGACTGGCTCTTTTCTCTTAACATAATGTCCTTGAGGTTCATACATATTACATCATATATCAAAAATTTCTCCTTTTAAATGTTAAATGTTATACTCATTTGTTTACTAATTTTTTGTCACTAATAACGGAGTGCTAACTACTCTAAACCTGGGTGCTTAAATCCTTTTTTGTTGATTGATTAGCATGTTAAAACTTCACCAGTTCTTTTCCATTGCACATCTTTCTATTGTTGTGATAGTTTGTGAAGTGATGTCACTGTGATTTGATTTTCATTTCTCTAGTGATTAGTGATATTGGACATCTTTTCAGGCTTTTGTTGTTTATTGTTGTGTCTTTGCAGCTGTGTCTGTATAATTCCTTTCCCTGGTTTGTCATTAAATTATTTGGGGTTTTTGTTGTTGTTGTTGTTTTTACATATGTTTAAGGAAATTTGCAAATTTTGCCTTTATATTCCTAGAAACAAATTATTAGCAATAGAAGTTGGATATTGAACATCATGGATTAAAAAAAATCTTTTTATATAAAACATTTAGACCTTCATGGCCTCGTGGTTGTTATTATGGCTTGTAGGTGATTTTTATTTGAAGTCCATTTCTTATTTTTTGCTTTGTAACTACTTATGCATTTGTTGCGTATAGCCCTATTATTATCAGCCTATCTGCTGGTGGGTAGAAGGTAGAGAACTGATTCCAGTGTCTTTTCTGACATTCTTCTCAGATCCACTATATATGATGTTTGAATGTGTTATGGGGGGACTTGGCCTAGGATTGGCAAACCTTGGTGGAAGGAACCATTTGGTTATTCACTGGCTTTTGTTTTTATCTGGGCTGTTCGGTACCCACTGTGTCATTGTTTTTTGTCTTTCACACTCAAAGGCTATTTTGTGTTCTCTGGTGATGAGTTAGTAGAGTACCTCGTCTTCTCTCCTGTCTGCCTGAAATTTCATTGTTAACCCCTGCCATCACTTTTGAGTTAATCTTGCCAGCCTTATCAACACCATCATCACCACGACCACCACCTCCACTGCCATCACCATTGCCACCGCAGCCCTGAGAGTACTGGAGGGTTAGTAAAAGAATAGAATCAAATCTGTGTATGCCCCTGGACCCCATCCTGCGAAAAGGTTACACCAGGTGACAGAAATCTTCAAAACAAATTTTGGATTTTTGAGCATGAAGAAGCAAAGGGGATGGTCATATGGCATGGGGTTAGGAGAGCCAGATCTTTAACTATTACAATCACTTTCTCTAGAACTATATAAAAAACACCTTATAAGCAAGACCCTCTCTGTGTGTCACTCTTCCTAGCCAGGAGCACAGGTCATGCTGTGACCCTAGGCTAATGACTACTTGATAGTGCTGAACATTGGCCTCTCTCCACTTCTCCCTCTGCCTCTTCCCAGTCTTCCATCTTTTTAGCTCTGTCCATCTCACTCTGTTTTTTTCTAGGTGACGTTTTCTCCCACTCTGTACCTGTCACCATCTTAATATATGATTCTGATTCAAGTTAGGTTGTCAGCACAGCAAGGAAGAAATGGTCTCAGACTGCATGGAATCCACAAAGGGAGTCGTTTCCCTGTTGTTTATTGAGGCTGTAGTTGATGTATGTGAAATCTGACAGGGTTGTTCCCAAACACAGGAACATGATGAATTATTCATTCCCAAAACATTTCTGAGCATCTACTTTTATGTCAGGCACTGTTCTCCACACTGAGGATACAGAGAATTCCCTGCCCTCTAATATCTCATGGCGGTAGTGGGCAGTAAAATGTATAAGGGCTTTGATAAAGCAGGCTGGCTTCCTGGAGAATCTATCCTGGGTAGGAGGAGGCAGGGTTATAATGAGAAAAGGAAACATGACTGGTGACTGAATACAGCCATAGTCTGCAGCTCAGTTTAGGGTATTTATAAGGGATGGGGATGGGGGGTCTAAAGTAGGGTGGGAAATGTGGTCAGGGAAAATTGGAAGATCAAGCCTGTCCTTGAATTTTGTCTAGAAGAAAATAGTGAAGTGTTCTGTTCCTGATCAGATTTCCATATTAGTTGACAGTGTTAATGCACAGTAAGAAATCTAGGGTGGAGCCATGAGGTTAGTAGTTCATGAAAGATCTATAATAGGAATAATAGACCAAATAAGATAGGAGCTGAACGAGATGGAAAGGCAGTTCTGGGATCAAAAGAGCTTGCAAAGACAACACTGAAAGGCCATAGGCCGTGGACCCACCCGATTTTAGGCAGAAGTGCAGTGACTATCTCGTTTATTATTTAGACTGAGACCTGGCTGCCATGGGGAACAACAGAAGATTACTAAGAGGTTGCTAACAACAGTTAGTAACTGCTATTCCTGCAGGGAAAATTTTTAACTGACTGTCACAAGCCCAAATTTTTAGTCACCATAAGTAAAGCCACACGTACAATCCAGGGTGATTCCTACGCTTTTATCCTTTGGAATTTGGTAAATTAGAAAAGGAAAGAGGAAAATAAAAATAATAAATACTTGGAGAAGTAAATTAAGAGTCCATTTTTGGCCAAGGAAGGCTTTGTGTGTACAAGTTGATACGTTGTCATCACCTTTGTTTATTTTATAAAGCAGAGTCAGCTCTTCTGCTGGACATAAAGCTGCAGATGAGACTGGGACCAAGTCACAGTTCAGGCCAAGAAATGAGAGGCTGTAACAGATGTTTCTTGTGGAGGATGAGTCAGAGCTGAGCCCCTCTGTTAGGTTGGTCTGGGAAGTGATTACCAAGGGAGAGTCAGTTGGTAGCAAACACTAGCATAGATGGTTCTGGAAAATTGCTGGAAAGAAAATAGCTTGCCACAGCAACATGGGTGAGTTTTCCTGGAGGATACAGGGCCACATGAGTATGTAGGTATAGAAGAAGAGGATTCTGCAGGCCAATACCCAGTCCTTCACTGCCTGCTCAGCTTGCTGAACTCTCTGAAGATGCTCTAAGCCTTGAACTTGCTTAAGAATAGTTATATAATACAACCATCATGAAAGACCAGCCTCAAGCTTGGGGTAATTTCGTCTCCCTACTTCTTGTTTTCAAATGTTGGATAAAAAATACTTCTCCTCGACCAAAGATTTAAAAAATGAGGGGAAACAGACTGGAATAGCAGGTGTTATGTATATTTGACTATTTGGAAGATCTTCTTTGGGTGTTTATTTAGATAGAAATGTAAGCAAATGGGAAGAGAAGATAGTTCAAGTTTCCTTACATTTTTAAGTTTTGGCAATCCTGCACATCATAGCAAGCCCTTTGCATTCTGGTGCCATTATAGAACCCACAATATATTTTTATTTCACTCTTCAACATTTCATTAGCATCCTTAGCGTTACCATGACACTGCTATCGTCTGGAGGTAATTCCGTCCTTGTAGTCCTGTGACTCAGATTCTTAGTTTTGTGTGGGCGGTCTATTTCTCCTCCTTCTTACCCAGTTTTCCAGTTAGCACCTTATTAGCTCTATACCTGCTACATAGAACTCATATTCTGTCATTTAACCTTTTCTGTTAAAAAAAAGAAGAAGAAGAAGAAGAGGGAATGGAAATCGTATTCTTGTTAGTAGATAAATTCAACTTCAAACTCTGGTGCCCCTGGTGGTAGAGTCTCCCAGTCATGGATGATGCTGGTGGCTCAACACATTCCAGAACAGCAACAGGAAAGATCCTTGCAGGTTGGAAGCAGAGGCAACACCTTCATGTTGGACACAGCCGTGTAGGCTTTGCCAGCTCCAAACTACAGGAGCAGACCAACTGCCCTTCCCATCAGAGTCCTCCCATTTCTTTGCCAAGGAGGTACTGAACAACATTCATTATGTACTACAAAATAATTTCCATTTATCTTCTCATCCTGGGATTAGCTTTATTTTGTACCAGAAGACAAATAAACAGATTCACTTTATATTCCATTTTCTTATTTTTCATGAGGACATAGTAACTTTACACTAAAATGGATATTCATTTATTATGCTTACTTTCACACACTGCATCCATTAAAGGCAAATATACAACAATTAGTATGTAAATTGAACTTGAATGCTGAACAAATGAGGTAGAGCCTCAAACATTATTTATTGACTAATTAGTTTTATTGTAATTGTGGGGAGCCTATAGAATGTGTAAACCTTTCGTGGGGGCCTGCATGGTTTCAGCAGATGTTGAGTTCGTTTTGGTCTCATTATTTCATGCCACCTGTGTGATTATCAGGCAAGGTATTTTTTATTTCAAAATGATTTAGATACTTTGTATCTGTTAATTAAGGAGTAGAGGGACCACTGTAGTGGTATTTTATTTGTATTTTAATAAATAAAGCTTGCCTGAAGATCAGAGAGTAAAACAGCCCCACTGGTCAGCCTTACAGATTAAGCAGTGGTAACACACACCTTTAATTCCAGTAGGCACACTAGTTGCCATAGAAACCAGTCAGTGCATGCCTTTAATCCCAGTGGTGCACACCTTTAATCCCAGCCCTAGAAAAGATTATAAAACAGGAGGAAACATCTCTCAGGCATAGTGTCATTCTATGATTCTTGGCGTCTTGATTGCCATTTTAAACTGAGTTAGAGGTAAGAGCCAGTGGCTGGCTGTTTTGCTTTTCTGACCTTCAGGTTGAACTCCAATTTCTCCCTCTGAGTTTTTATTAATCATGCTTCAATACCCCTTTCTTTACATTTTGGAACTATGGATTAAGTCTAGTACCTTAGATCTGTTTGTTAGGATATTTATTTAGCATATATAAGGCCCTGGGCCTAATTTATAGTACCAAAAGAAAGAAAAATAGGTAGATGGATGGATAGATTGAATCTTTTCTGAAATAATTACTAAAAAGTAAAAACAATTCTTCTATGACTAAGTGGTAGAATGCTTGTGTAGCATATTCAAAACTCTCAGATCCCTTCCAAACACTGCAAAAAGTAATAATAAATAAATACACAATAAAAGCAAAAGCTGCAAAGAAGGCATAGAGAATTTTGTTAGGATTCTCCAGGTGTGGTGTTTTCAGAGGTGGCCATTTTCCTCTTGAGCCTTCTAATGGTAACACCTTTCACATCCATACCTACTTTCTCCTGGTCTCCTCCCCATCGTGTCCTAGCGTCTATAGTCCTTGGATGTGTCTTTCTCACCACAGCCTAAGAACAATGCCTAAGTGCCACAGTTATCTTGACCTTCTGAAAGAGAAAACTATATGCATCCGACTTCACAAATGTATCTAGCCCTTACAAGCCACCGTGAATAGCCACAGGTCCATCTGTCTTATATCGTAACCCATCCTGTTCCCTACCACAGGACCACTTGTATTACTGTTTGTTTTTTTTTTAAAAAAAAAAATTTTAGCTTCATTTTCCATCTCTCATGTACTCTGCCTGCATTCCATAAGCCTTCTTGCTCATCAGGCTTAGCTAGAGACCGTGATTGCTCTCCCCAGCATCCATAGCTTTCACTCTGTCAAGTCTGCTGGCCTGGTCAGGCATCTTCTGTGTCAACCCCAAAGTTACATCTTATTCCTGTTTGGATCTTTTGTTCCATGTTGAAGATACCTAAAACTCTTACTTAGGCTACTTAGAATGCCTTTCCATTTTATCCAGGCTGTTTGCTCACTAATTATCCCTTCCTATCCAGTTTCTCTTGCTCTGCTTCCCTTATACCTACTCTTTCTATTTTTGGTAGCATTTCTTAATTGCACAGAATAATGGGCTTCACTCTCACGTTCTCATCCCTGCACATGCTGTACTTTGATCATCCTCGCCGCCTATTCTCTGCTCCCACAGGTACCTTTTCTGTTCCAGAATATGCCCCCCTTGCTTTCTTGTCACTTTTTGTCTAGATTACACATGTGAGAAAGCATGTGTTGTGCCTACTTTTTGGCAGTCACAGACTTCCATTTGCCGAAGTGAATGATTTACTGATGCATTGATTGACCCTTTCTCTGTTTAGTGTCGGATGTGATTCTGACTGTGTGCTCAACTGTCTTCTGTGTCCCTGTGCATGTCTCTGTGATTCCTAGACACGCTGTACTTTCTGGGGTCACTGAAAGTGCTTTGTACTTTGACAGGAGCTGGCTTGTGAGTGTGTCTGTTATGAAAACCATGGAGATGAACACTCATGCTCTGTGCTCTTCCCTATATATCCTCCTTAGGAAAGCAAAAGATTGCAAAATGGAACTCTAAATGAATTATATAGAAATAGTGGTAGTGCAAGACTTTAATCCCAGCACTCATGAGGCAGACGCAGTCTAAGTTTAATGCCAGCCTGATCTAACTAGTGAACTCCTGACCTGCCAGAACTCTTAGTGAGACCCTGTCTCAAGAACAAATAAATAAATACAACAATAGGAAAGACAAAAATAAATAGCCTTTATGTTATATTATGTTAGAATCAGGGAAATTAATATAAATCTATGGATTGTTTGGTTGGTATATTTTTGTGTGTGTGTGTGTGTGTGTGTGTGTTACTGGTGACAGAACCTAAGGTTTCTACATGCTTGCCATGTACTCTACCACTAAGGTGTATCCCCAGCACCTATTTCCCTTTGTTTTCATTTAATTAAATTTATTTTGTTTTATGTGTATGGGTGATGTGCCTGCATATGTAGATAGGCACCACGTTCATACAGTTAGCTAGGTGGTATCAGATGCCCTGAAATTGGAGTGACAGTTTCTGCCATGTCTGTGCTGAGAACCTCTGCAAGAAGTCCTTGGAAGGTCATCAGGTTCTCTTATTCACCTTATTCACTGAGCCATCTCTCTAGCACCCTCCCTCATACCTCGGCAGGCCTTGAAAATATATTTGTTTAAACCTAAAGTGTTTGCCTGTTAGTTCATAGACCTGCCATAATTGTGCCCCTTTTTTAGCATCTGGAACAGTAGCAGTGAGCAACCCTGACAACCTTGGTTTCTAAATACTATTTCCCAGTAAGAGGAGTATCCCTTGCTGAAAAGACTCAATCTCGGGGGAGAGGAAGGAAAACAGAAGGTGATAATCCTGGACTATTATGCTGAACTTGATGTGACTCTGACATTTTTCTGTTTCTCCTTTCACAATAATGTTTAAAATTTAATGACCTTTCTCTTAAACTGTTCCCCAATATTGCTAGGGAGTAAGAGCATACTCTTCCCAATAAGCATGGATCCGAAAAGTAGGGCTTACAAACATAAAGTATTAGTTTGGATCCAAAAATATAACTTGATTTTCACTGACCTTACGTGGTGTTTGCTGAAATTCCATATCCATTCCATTCCATCTGAGTAAGAATGATTGGTAGTTATGTCTTGTGGAACCTTGCCCAGCGTCTCTTCCTCAACACCTGTTGGCTGTTAGTGTCCCACGAGTTCTCCACCAGGACACTAGGTTTTGTTCCCTCACATACCAATGACATATCTGGAATGACACTCTAGGGAGGGACTCTGGGCTGTGTTGAGGCTGTTTTCAACCAAACTGTCTTCATAGCCCCAACTTGTGTTTCCCTGTTTGTGCAAAGAGCTGCAAAAAAAGATTTGGTGTGTGTGTTGGGGAAGCAACAGTAAGGATGACAGCGGGGTGTGAGCTCTGGAGCAGACCATCTGCATTCAAGTCCCAAGCCACTGCTTTAGTCTGAGTTTTCTCACCTGTAAAAGCAGGAAAATATTAATTCCTCCTAGTCAGAGAAGGTTGTTAAAAGGATTAAGGGGCTTAAATACAATACAAATCTTTAGCACAGTGCCAACATATAAAAAGTGTTATGTAAATCTCAAATATTATAGCTCTAAATGTCTGTGCTAGTATAGCAAATAAGCACCCGACACATACTTAAATGGGTATGCTAGAGGCTGACACATAAACTCTCTTACAGTTCAATAACAAGCACTACTATATAAATTTAAAGGTAACAATCAATGAATGGAAATAGTGTTTTGCCAGATTTTTTCACAGTAATGATTTTGCCCACCATCTTGTCTTTGTATGCCTCGTCTCTGGGGTTAGTAGAAGAATCTAATTCTTTTTCACCAACTAATATTTTTGTTCATTGAGCTACTATATATTAAGTATGAAATTTTGCAGCTGCCTGTGTGTGACTGACATATTCTTTCCTGTTTAATCACTGATGGTTTCTGATTATGTTTTAAATATATAAGGTATTGCCAAGACAGCACTTTCACTCATTGGCTGATGATGCAAGACACATGCCTGCATATCTCCTGCAGCACAGCATTGCTTTTTAGAAACAGATTCTCATGATTGTGTTCAAGCACATGTCCTGGCCTTTGTTCTGCTGGTAGTTTTTATCTACCTTTTTTTTTTTTTTTTTTTTTTTGCTAGAACGTAGAGCCTATGGGCAAGACTGTGGAACAAGATGATTGGTTCTCTAGGTGGAGTTACCTCTGATTTTTCTTTTAAGAAAGTAAGGCTTCGGGTATTTACTCAACATCCAGAAAGGCAATCACACAGAAAAAGAATACACTTTTCTAACAGCCCAGATACTCGCAAGCGCAGCAGACTGGTCCACCGTGTGGCCTTGCAGCCATCTAAGCCAGAGATTCTCTGTGAAGTCCACATAACAGCTGCCTCTGCATATATCATAGCAGTGATTAAGACCTTGCCTCTGAACTCAGTTTGTGAACAGGTCCAGAAATTGGTGTTGCCATTGATATGTGAATTACCATTGTGCTTCAGACACTGCCATTCTTTTTCCTTTTTTTAATTGACTCCTAAAATAGTTTTATTTGATTCAAATAAACAAGATCTTAAGGTTTTCTGCACAAACCGAAATGAAATCAATATGACTTTCTTCTTTTCTTTTTTTCACTTTTTATTTACTTTTCTTTTTTTATTTTAAATACTATCCCCAGTTCCCCTCCTTCCCCTTCTCCTGCCATACCACCCTAAATGCACCCGATCTTGCCTGATCTTGGAAGCCAAGCAGGGTCGGGCCTGGCTAGAACTTGGATGGGAGATCACCATTCTTGGTAGGAAGATGGTCAGAGAGCCCAGACTCGACCTTCCCATTCTTGGTAGCTGTCATACTTACACTGCAATCCTGCCTTTTAGCTCTGTTACCAGCTGCAGATATAAATCTGTCAATATGTGTAGTTAGTGAAAAGCTTGGGTTGTCAAAAAAAATTTTTTTTAGTACAAAAGAGAAGCAGTACTGTTGAGAGAATTGTCTATTCTGGAACATCCCAATTCTGTAGAATTAAGGGTTTGACATTCACAGAAGCACGACAGTGTTTACAGGAAGCTGAAAAAGACTGTGTGGGAAGTTTGTAGCCTCGAAGGTGTGCAAGGTGACAAGGGCACCCACAAGTGTATTGCAGCATTTGCTCCTCACCATCTGGTTCCCTAGAGCCCGTGTGCACCGTGCACTCAGGATGGCTCAGCCTTAGAGAGTACCCCCTGCAGCTGGAGGGGAGTCAGCACACCGGAAACACTTTCAGAGGCTCTGTCTCATGCACCTTTAGTAGGAATGCAGGAGGCTGCATTTTCATTTCACTGAATGAGAACTAGGAACTGGAGAGGTGTATGAGAGGTAGAGTGCTTGCTGCTCCTGCATAAGACCAGAGATCAGTTCCTGGCTCCCAAGCTGGGTAGCTCACAACTTCCTATAAACTCAACTCCAGGGGACTTGGCCTCCATGTATAATACACACACACACACACACACACACACACACACACACCTTTAAAATGAAAAGTAGAATACACACATGGAGAAAGGAAAAGAACTAGTGCAGGAAAAGTTGATTCAGAAAGTCTTCATCTGGGTTCCCTCTTACTTTGTATTAAAAACCCAGTCAGCCATCTTTGTAGCCTGCAAGTGGTGCCTCTGAAAAAGCCACCGGTGTGTTGCTGCACGGTCCCTCGGGGCACTGTCACTCTGGGCATCGCACGCAGGGAGCTTTGCAGCCAGGTCTGTGCAGGGTGTGTGCTGTGCTTATTCTTTGCTTTGAGCTCTGGGTTCCTCTACAGCTGGCAGCTGGTTTGCTAAAGATACTCTCAATGCCAAAGAGGAAGAAAGAAGGGCCAAGCACCTTCTGCCTGTGCACAGCAGGATCTGTACAGGAGGCTGTTTCTCCCGTGTTTTAGAAACTGATCCCAAATCTGTTCAGGCATCCAACCCAACCTCGGAGCCAGATGCCAGTCCCCTTCCTGTGAATAACCACTAACCTTTATTAAGTACTCGAGTTCCCACAGTGACTGCCAAGTGCTTGCCAGGTGCTTTCTGGAAATTTTTTTACAGTTTTACCATAGAATAATTATTAAGAGTGTCCTTATTTTGTATATGGCAAAATCGATTTTGGGAGAATTTAGAAATTTGACCAGTTATACAACTATCAGATAGAATAATAAAGAATAGCATTGCAGGCATCCAAAAACAGTAACTAAGTAGCAGTTCTGTACAATTCAGTCTGATAGTTTGTGACAGAGCCTTTGCCATTAGACAACTAAGTTTCTGTGTGTGCCCCTCAACAACTGGGTAACATTTAATCTTATTCATCAGATGAACAAAATGACCTTTTCAAAATTTTTTTAAAAATGCACTGTCTTTCAGAAAAGTATGACAGTTCTTTTTTGCATGAGTTGAAAGTTTGAGACAAAGACTAATGAAGTTTCTGGAATCATTGCAGACCTAAGTAAGCTCAGCCTTGCAGACACTGTGATAGGCCGTGCTGACTTATCTTCGACAACTGAGTGCATTCAAGGCAGCACTCACCTAGAGCCGTTTGAGGCGTAGTCAGTGAGTGTTTAGGAGACGCTTTTGCCGGGTGGTAGTGGCTTTAAGAATAACTGCTGCAGAGTCTTGTGCTCTCAACCCTCATTCCATTATTATGATTATTCCCGTGCTTAAAAAGTACTGTGAGCACAGAATGGTTCATATACCAAGTATACCCCTGTTCTTGCTTAGCCTTTGGAATATAAATGGAATTAGAACAGAAAAGAATGTTTCTGTCTGTTGGTCTTGGGCCACAATTGTTTACTGAGTGTCAGATCTGGTCACAGCTAGTTGATCTGTGTTTACAAGACTTGAAGAAGAATCATGCATGCTTAAATCTGCCTTAGTTTCCCTAGTTCTCCAATGAGTAAAGGTGACTTCATTTCTAGGTAATTTTATTTACACAGCATCCTGAAATTTTTCAGAGAAATGTCTGTTGTTTAAATCATTAATAAAATCATTGGTTAGTAAGAAATGCAATCCCATCCTGTCTATATGTACAAATAGAATTTTGTTGTTGTTGTAGTTGTTTTTTAAACAGTCTCACCATGTATGCCTGGCTGTCCTAGAACCTGTTATATAAACCAAAGTGGCCTAGAACTTAAGAGATCATTTTCCTCTGCCTTTCTAGTTCTGGGATTAAAAACAGGCACCACCTGCCCTGCTAGAGTTATTGTTTAGCAGAACTTTCTTCATGTCCTGCTTTCAGACTCTGTTGCAAACATGTTACATAAAAGTCCATTGCCTAGATGTTGAAATTTTAATGGTCCCATTTTACAAAAGAGGAAACTGAGCTGAGACAGGGAACATAGCAGCTCCAGTGCCATAGGCAGAGTCAGGGTAGAGCTCAGCTAATCTGGTCTGTACTCCTGTGAGCGGTCAACCTGGACTCAGGCAAGTGACTCTTCCTTTGTGGGGTCTATGTTACAGTTTTTATTTATTGTCTGTGTGTGTGTGTGTGTGTGTATGTGTGTGTGTGTGTGTATTCCTAAAATTACAAAATTTCAGGTGCTTGTTTGTTCTAGCATGTCAGGCCAAATTCCTCCTCACCAGGTGTCACTGCAGCTTGGAGGCAGCCCTGCCCCTTGGCTTTGGATGCCATTCCTTGATCAGAATTTCACTCTTCAGCTTCCTTACTCTTACTGACAAGGGCTCATCTAAGCTGCAGGACCAATGCTAGAGAAGTCAGCAAGCTCTTAAAGGCTTCTGGTCACTTCACAGCAGCAGTGTCTCCCCACTCCCCGCCTTCAGAACAAAGGAGTAACCAAGCAAAGCTCGTGCTTGGGCTTCTGTGTAAACTCAGCCATACAGTGTCTGAATCATCTTCCCTCTGCATAGGAGTCTCATGTGTTTTAAGTGGTTTTAAAAAACTCATCTTTGCTTTCTTTTCTGCCCTTCTACTCCTTCTCTTCCCCTCATTTTCTTCTTTCTCTTTCTAGGGAGGTGTGTATGTGTGTGAGTGTGTGCAAATGTGTGGTGTGTGTGTGTGCATGCATGTGTGGTGTGTGTGTAGATGTGTGTGTCTGTGTGCGCACGCATGCTTGCTTGTACACAAATGTGTGTTGTGTGTATGTGTGTGATATACCCTTTGCAGAAGGACCTTTGGGACCTATCACAGCCATAGTTACTGAATGACTATTTTATTAGCATGTTGGGCTTTGTTGTCACCTACCATAGCCACGCATCTGATCTCCCACAGCATTTAATGAAGAGGTCTTTGACATAAATCTCTGAAAACAAAAGCTACATTATGCATCCTGTGCATGGAGAGCAGCCAGGGATGCTCCTCTGTGAGACGCATAATTAGAAACAGCAGTGCTGTGCTGAGAGCAGGGGGCTGCGATGGGTTAATAAAGCCCCAGTTCTCACTTTTTTTTCTGCTCAGAATATGAATTAGGATATGCAGAAACTAAATGACAGGAGCAGCCCAGGGAAGAAAAATGCTTCACTTTTATTGCTGTAATATTCTTTATCCTATATTCTGTGTCATACCAAAACAATGTCAGAGACCTTTAGGAATGACTGTGTATAAAAAGAAAGAATTGTCTCAGGTAAATGTTTACTCTTCTATAGATTTAAAACCTTCTATACTTATTTTTTTATTATTATTTTTATTTAGAAATATTTAATTGAAATACAAACATATGAATAGACATATGTTTATAACATATACATATGAACAAGACATAGACTGTACTGATTTCACTGTAGTAATTATACAAATTATCACACCCAACACTATTCAGTGTGTACACACACACTCTGCATTCTCCTTACCCATTCATCCCTTGACTACACTAAGATCGGTATTATGACTTAGCTGCTGTGGTCATGCTCTAAAAATGAATACAGGGTCCAAGATCTTATGTCTTCTGATCCTGATTTCGATGTTCACAGACATGACATAGTTGGGATATAAGGTAGCTACCTTTCAGTTTTGAGGCCCTCTATACTGTTTTCATAAGGACTGTACCAGTTTCAGTTCCACCCACAGTCAGTAAGTTTCCCTTTTTCCACATCTTCATAGCCATCGTAGCAGATGGGAGGTGATGTCTCATTGCCTGCATGGTTAGCACTGAGCATTCTTTCAAATAATGTTGGAAATTGCTTCCTATGGAAAAATGTTTATTTGGGTCCTTTGTCTAATTTTTAAATTGAGTCATTTAGCTTTGTTACTTTTGTGTAATTCCTAATATATTAGTTCCTTATTGGATACGTAATGATCGAAGATTGAGATTTCCTAAATTACAAAGGTCAGAGGATAAAGGGACCAACAGATTAGGGGAGTTTGCAACAGCTCCCAAAGGCTGGTTATAAGGAATCTCGGCTTTATGCCTCTGGCAGCTTATAAGAGCTTGTCCCAGGACTGAGTCATTCATTCATTCATTGAGTCATTCATTAATTGACTCATTCATTTTCTGGCCTCCATCTGTAATGGCTCAATAAGCCTATTTGTAAGAGATCCCTTGGTCTGTAGAATTTTGCTTTGATATAAAAGTTTGCAGATATTTTCTTCCATTCATATATTGCCCTTTTGTTATTTTTTTTATGCAGTAAATATTTTTATTTTTGATTTTATACCTGAGCTTTTGGTGTTGTATATCGTGTGTGTGTGTGTGTGTGTGTGTGTGTGTGTGTGTGTGTGAGAGAGAGAGAGAGAGAGAGAGAGAGAGAGAGAGAGAGAGAGAGAGAGAATTTTATTCCTGTTTTATCCTGTAGAAATTTAAGGTTTCAAATCTTGAAAGGGTTTAATTCATTTACGGTTGACTTTTGTATGGGATGTCACGTAAACTTTCAAGTTCATTCTCTTTGTGTGTGGATGTTCAATTGTCTTAACACCATTTCTTGAAAAGCCTGTGCTTTCCCTGTTGTGTATTTTTGGAAACCTTGTAAAGAGTTTCCCACTAAGTGAGATTGTTTCTGAGATTTCTATTTGTTCCAGTCATCTCTTCTGTTTCTATGCTGCTACAATAGCATTTAGATTTTTTTTTTTTTTTGGTTTTTCGAGACAGGGTTTCTCTGTGGCTTTGGAGCCTGTCCTAGAACTAGCTCTTGTAGACCAGGCTGGTCTCGAATTCACAGGATCCGCCTGCCTCTGCCTCCCAAGTGCTGGGATTAAAGGCGTGCGCCACCACCGCCCGGCTGCATTTAGATTATTAAAATTTTGTAATGCAGTATGAAAATCAGATAGTATGATTTTATTAGTTTTGTTCTCTGAGTTCAAGAATGGTATGGCCCTTCTGTCTTTTGTGTATATACCAGTTTTAGTATTTTTTTTCTATTTCTTGAAAAACGTCCTATTAGAAATTTGATTGAATTCATTGACTACACAGATCACTTTCACAACCGTGAATGTTTTGAAATATTCTTTCAATTCTTGATTATAGGATGGATAGCTTTTCATTTATTTGTGTCTTCTTTAATTTATTTCCGTTTATAAATTTTTCATCTCCTTGGTTTATTTAATTCCAAAATATTTTTCTTTGATGTTATTATATAGAGGACTTTCTTTCTTTTTCTTTTTGTCTTGACAATTCATTGTTACTATATAGATCTATAACTGATTTTTGTTTGTTGATTTGGTAATTGTGTTCATTTGAATGACAAATGTCTCCTGTAGTCTTGGGTGTTTGAATACTAGATCCCCAGACCCGTGGTGGAGTTGAAATGGTGCAACCTTGCTGGAGTATGAAACTGGGGGGCGGAGTGGGTTTAGAGTGAAAAGCAACTTCCAGGTTGCTCTACCTGCTTCTGCTGTCATGTGGGCCACTTGCAGCTCTGCCTCCCTGTCATGGTTGACTCTTACAATCTAGAACTATAAACCCAAATAAACTCTGTCTTCTGTAGGTTGCCGTGAAAAGATTTTATCACAGGAACAGAAATGTCAACTAATTTTCATATCCTTCAACTTCAGTGAATTAATTCATTTATTGGTGCTAACAGTTTTTAATGAAATTCTTAGATTTTTTTTTAAATATGTAAGATACTGTCATCTTCAAATAAAAACAGCATCCTTCCTAGTGTGGGTATGTTTTATTTCTTTTTCTTAATTGCTTTAGTTTGAGCTCTAGTAATTTTTTGAAGGAGAGTGATGAGAGAGGGTGTCCTTGTCTTGTTGCAGATCATTTTAGTGGAATACTTTCCATGTTTTTACTATTGAATATAATATAACATTAGCTGTGGACTTTCGGTATATGGTAAGAGTATAATATGTTGAGGTATATTCCTTTTGTTACCAGACCTTCAATCATCTAATATTCTGCATTATACTGGAAAACAAATAAATAAGTGAATGAAAACAAGAAAGTTGAAGCATAGGTTAGCAGAAGATAATAGATTTCTTTGGAACTATCAACATGCAGCCTCTTAACTTTTTCTTTTTCTTCTTCTTCTTCTTTTTTTTTAATTGTTAAAAGAAAATTTTACATTTACTCCCCTTGTTCCCGGCCCTCCCGCTCCCCCACTACCCCACCTCCCTCCCCCTGCTTCCTTAAGATGGGGCAGGATACCCTGCCCTGTGGGAAGCCCAAGGCCCTCCCCCCTCCATCTCGGTCTAAGAAGATGTGCATCCATATAGAATAAGTTTCCAAAGAGCCAATACATGCAGAAGAGATAGGACCCAGTGCCATTATCATTGGCTTCTCAGTCAGTCCCCATTGGCAGTCATATTCAGAGAGTCCAGTTAGGTCATATGCTCATTCAGTCATGGTCCACTGGATTTGATGAGCTCCCAATAGATCAAGCCCACTGTCTCAGTTGGTGGGCCAGTCCCTCACGGTCCTGACTTCCTTGCTCATCTTCTCCCTCCTTCTGCTCTTCCACTGGACCTTGGTACCTCAGTCCCTTGCTCTGATGTGAATGTGGGTCTCTGGCTCTATCTCCATCCATTTAAAAGTCATGTTGACTCAGACCTTTTGGAGGTTGGGTGAGTTTTCTTAACACTCTACTTTTACAAGTTAGTTTATAGTGTGTGTGTGTGTGTGTGTGTGTGTGTGTGTGTGTGTGTCTGATTCTCTTTAGAAGTTAAAATACCAAGTCCAAAGAGATGGTTCCTGGAAGGATTATGCAAAAAAGAGGATAAGTTTACCCAGTCCGTTTACGTTGGGTTACACTGAATCAGAGCAGGTCAAAGGGGAAAATCTGCCAGTACCTCAGAGCACTGTTTGGATGACTTTTCCCTAGATAGCCTCTAAGCACTAGATAAACTTACAAGTATATGTTTTCATCTCTGTTAGACTTCTACACCTAAATTGTAGTGTTTTTATTCTGAAGGGATGATTTTCTCAAATGTATTTTCAGTGTCTTTGGAATTGTAATGTAATATTTATCCTTAATTTTCTGTTAATGCAATCCCCTCAGCCTCTCTGCTTCATGTCAGCATCCATGGCAGGGGTCTGGTGTGGGCTTCTTGGACATGTGACACAAAGACAGCACACGGTAAATACTCTCGTTAGTTGAGGAATCAATCATTGCGATGTAACGTATAATGCTTCACAGCACTAGCTTGTCCTTGCCAGTAACCACAACAATAGAAGAATCATTTTTAATTTTGAAAACAGCGAAACTCCTATAGCTTCACTCAGCAGTGTCCTGTTTTTCAACACCTCCTCAATCTGTAGGCTGGCCTTGGTCACTTCTGCAGATGTGCCAGGCTGCAGCAAACCTGCAGTGACTTGTAAGCCTTAAGTGAAACACCATGGGACACACCGTGTCTGAGAGTGCCAGTGGGCTTCTGCTCAGTCTGGATGCTCCACTGAAAACACACAGGCAGTAAAGTATTTTGTGAAAATAGACACTGCATATATATCCTTTTGACAAGTCATTTTCAAGTGAAATTTTGTTTTCTGCATTTTGTGGATGAATGTGATTTAAAAGCTTGATGTGTGGAGATAAACGACATAGTTGAAAAATGAGTATTCTGTAGCTATAAATGAGCTGGTGAATCTTAATGATTAGAAGCACAAACTCTGATGTCAGATAGGCTGGGGTCATGGCCCAGCCCCACCTAGAAGCTGTGTGACTTTGGTGAAAACAGTCCACACTCCTCTAAACTGAGACCATATTCCATATCTTGTAAGGTGGGTTTTGATTGCTATGTTTTAAAACATGTGTGGAGTCCTTAGCTGAGTACCTAGCACACTGAAAGGGCACAGAAAATCTTTGAGTATTTGAAAGTGACAGTGCTGCACACCTGGGTCTTGTGGGTGGATGTAAGGGTGGACAAGATGCATGTGAAGCCCGTGAACAGTGCGATTCCATGCACCTTCAGCCTTGTACACTGGCTCCCAGTGCATTGGACTTCCTTGAGCACCTGTCAGAAAAGACAAATACCCAGTGTTTCCTTCTCAAAGATGGATCAAGTTGATTCGGGTCTCAAGTACACAGTCCAGTTGAGAGCTCAGCACTAGTATATGTTATAGATTCATTAAGTCATGGCCATCATCCCCAGCACAGAGGTTTCCCTTTGGTTATGAAGGGGCAGGGCAGATATATCTGTGTTCAATCCAAATCCACTTCCACCTCTTACCTTCTAGAGTCGTATTCCCAGCCTAGTTTGCTCACAAGAGATGGGACTTATGCACTGTTCAGACTTGCATGGATTTCTCTCCCTACTCAGTGTTATATCAGTCAACATCCATGGGAGTTAACTCCGTAAGTTGTGTGGCCCGGTCAGTGACTTCTGTTCCTTTGGTTTTGGTGAATTTTGTTTAGTTTTATTTTGTAAGAAAGAAGACTTTGCTTTACTTTTGTATGGTTTTTTTTTTCAATCACTAAATTTTTAGCTCTCATTTTTTTAAATTTCTTTTCTTTCTTTTCATGTGAAAAGACTAACCAGCCATCAATATCGGCCCTGCAAATTTACTCTGATATCATTTAATTATCCAGGTCAGACACATCTGAAACAATACAGATAGAGAGACAAGCACAGAAGCAGCCAGACACTGACAGTCACCCAGACAGCGGGACTCTGAAGCATTCACGTGGGTGACAGAGCTCTTTGGGACTGATGCTGCTGAACTTTGAGTAGGAAAACCTCCACCATGTGTGATAAAGTTAATTTCCTGAAACTCAGAGAAGAGAATACTGTACATAAGTGAAATTCAGCTGTTCACAAGCCCCAGAGGAGGGAACCAGAGAGACTGGCAGCCACTGCAGGCCCTCAAGAAGCCCAGAAAGGACAGTGGAGTGGGTACATGAGTCTCCTAAAGGTAGTGACTGACATTCTGAGGACTGTCCATCACACTTCTTTCTTCAGACTTGTCATGACCCCTTTTACTCCTTTCCCTGCCTCTTGCCCAGCTCTCAAGCCTCCCTTCTGAAGCTCTTTCCCTCCTCCCAACTCAGCTTTCCACCTCATCTCTTTGTTACAGGCCAAGAGAGAGTGAGCCAACCAGTGTGTTCCTGAGCAATGGAATGGTTCTGCTTCGTTTAACACACACAAACTGAGGCAAGTGGACAGCTAAGCAAGTGATGGGTTATTAACTTAGGAAGTCCAGGGCTCTCTAGCTCAGGCATAAGTCTCCAGCCCTCCCCCATTAGCCTCCATCCTCAGGCTGCCCTGCTATTCATCATTGCGTCCCTTTCCCAACTGAAGCTTCTTCTGACATCACTGAGTTCTTTCTAGGAGGAAACTTGGGCATGGTCTTTTCCTTTGCAGCAGTGAGACACCTTACAATGAATTAGGACTTACAAAGTGTTGCGTGTTATAAGAGGGCTCAGAGTTAGTGATTTTGAAGTTTCCTTAAATTACCAGAAGATTTGTATTGGATGGAGCTTGGCTGTTCCCTGGACAACTTACCAGTACTGTCTTTTCTCATTTTGTTCTTTAGATTTCTGCTGTGAATTGGGTTTTCTGAATCTCCTGTTGTTGATTTGAATCAGCTGTGCTAACAAGGCTAGCAACTACAGATACTACTTAGTTTCTTTGTCCCTTCCTTCCTGGGGATGTTGGATTCTGGGCAAATGGCAGAGACCATATCAGTGATTGAGTTTTGGTATAAAGAAAGAACTTATTCTAAAGAAGTATCACCCTTCAAGAGAGGAAATAGGAACGAAGGAATCATGAGGCTTCAGGAGCAAAAAGATACTCTTCTAAAGAGATGAGGTGACCAAGGAAGAGGCTGACATTAATGCATATCATTAGCATAGTGGAGGAGGCTTCCTAGTAGTTGACTATCCAACCTGGGGCCTAGCTCAGATGAGGCCAGTTCTGCAGGAGTTAGGAAAATACAGCATGAGTTCAGCAGCTGCTGCTGGCCACAGTGATTTTGATGCTGTACAGACATGGTAATTTGAGGACTCTTGATAGGAAACCAACAGAAAGGAATGGGCTCCTCTGTCCAAGTCCTTCCTGCAGTCCCATTAGTAGAGCCCCACAGCAACCCTGGCAAAATTGAAGCATGGTTTGCAGAGCCCATCACTGCTTCTAACGTAGATGGACTTGGATCTGTGTGGTAGGAAGTTAGTACCTAGACCACAGATGATTGGCTTCATCATTCTCAAAGCAAACCCTGACACCTTTCTTCAAAGCTGTGCTGAGCATAAAGCTTTGTCTGCCTCTTGCTCTCCACTTCAATATTTCACTGTTGGGCATTCTAGAACAAGTACAAAGATCCTTTAGTTTTCCATTTCTTAATCCCTTCATTTCTCCACTAGGGGAGAGCTATCCCTTAATCCTCTAATGCTGTACAGGTGGGTGGTTACATGTCCTGCCTGCCTATTCCTCCAATATTTGCTCTTTCCAGTAAGTTCTTTCTGCTGCCATCATTTCTCTGATTGTCTGCATCTCTTATTCCACCACTGCATCAAGGTTAGTAAAGCTGAGAGAGCCGCACAGTGCTCTAAGTCTGCTCCATAGGCATGGCCGTTTGTATTTTGTGACCATTGCTCTGTGCAATAGAAACAGGGATGAAATGTGGTCCCTGTCCAGAGAACACACATGCACACATGCATGCATGCACACACACAAAGTCTCTATAGGTTATAGACTACGATGAAAATGAAATAGCATAAAGAGGTAGGAGAGACACCTAGATCTGAATTCCCTCATAGCTGGTCTACAGATGAATGCAAACAGTAAACATGTGATCTCTACATGCCCATACTGACCCTGTGGCAGTGCTAGTGAAGGAATACTAGGATCCTTACTCCCATTGCAGATGGGGGACTGAGGAGCTGCCCAAAGTCATAAAAACTAGCAATGCATGACAACCTAGTGACTTCCTGCATATGTTCCATCTGAAGATTAAATGAGGAAATGGGCATAAAGTGAAGAGTGAGTAGCACGCAGTGCCATTTATCAGCTTAGATGCACAATTTTCAAAGCACTTGGGAGGCAGAGACAAGTGGATCTCTGTGAGTTTCAGGCCAGCCCTGTCTACAGCGAAACCCTCTCTCGAAAAACAAAAACAATAAAGGTTATAATTACCATGCCTTACCTTTGTATGGTGTTTTCTATATGTTAGGGGTTTTAGTATGGATTGTTGACTGATAGCTGTCACAGTGATGGCTTTCAATGGAAACTCTGCTTTGAATTGGGAATTTGTGTCTTTTCCCTGGGTATCACTATCTGGTCCAATCCTCTGGCTCTTCTGAGCAAAGACTCACTGTCATAGCCAGTTTCCAGTCACAAGGGGAAACAACTGGTGCTTTACACACTGAGTTGCTAAGCTTGGATATTCAGTTGCTGCATTAATTAATTGTCTTTTCCACTTCTGATACATTCCACTTATAATGGATTTATCAGGATGTAACTCGTTAGAAGTAGAGAAACATCTGTCTTATTTTATCTCATTTAATTTTTATAATAGCTTGATGAAGGGGTTTACTGCATCTAGAGAAACAGGGAGCCTGAGAGACAGAAGAAACCGCACAACCGTGGTGGGATCAGCAGTTGTGGGGAGGGCTCCAGGAAGAGGGGGAACATTGTGGGTGTGCTGTGATGTGTGGATATGGGGAGGATCCCCTTCTCACTCTTACTGTGCACCCTTGAGCACAGTGGCTTCCGCACTTCCCTTTTCCCATCCGCAGAATCTGGCTTGCACCATCTGCCATGCTGCACCGTGAGGATGGGAAGTGAGAGTTGAATTCTGTGGAGGTAACCAGCATATAGGGCAATTCTAAGAGAAAAGAAATCTGAACATGTGGCTTCAGGGTTGATCCTCGGTACACGTTACTCATTTTGAACATTTTGAGGAGGAAAAATTAGTCATTAGTAGGCCTGGCATGACACCTTTGAGTTAATGATCTGACTCACTGGCCGCCTCTGAGAATTAGATAGAACTCGAAAAGGCTGTTTCCTGACTCTAAATAGTTAAGAAAAAAAGTTAGAGAGAGACTGTTACTAAGCTCAGGGTCATTGGAAAGACAGGTATAGGATTTAGTAGGAGCTGCGAGTATCGTGGAAGTCAGGACTTAGCAAATGTCCCTATTGGCATCTCTTCTGGCTCTGACAGTCAGGATGGCAGGACTAAGGTAGCTAGAGGGACCTCAAATTTGGATTTTACTTGGTCCTTTTCAATTTAAGATTTAGCAAGACAATCTCCTTATAATACTCTTTATTGGGCTTTTCCTGCCAAATTGTTTAACCCAGTGCTTCTCAGATACCAGATGAGGAAGAAAAGTGGCCTCAGTTTAGAAATACAGACTCTCATGGTAACTAATACAGTTGCATGTGACCTAACCCACATCCTAGAGATAGTTATTAATTCCTTGTGATTGCACCTGGCTTAATCTCCTACTCCTAGACACCAGCTCTTAAGCATCTCATCTCCTCTGAATACTGTTAGCTAGGGAATAATCTTCCGCATTGTGTTTTATTAGCAAGGACAAACCATGTGCAGTTTGTAGCAGAGCGTCACAGATTAGCTTCCCATTACTTTTGGTTTTTAAACCTAACTCCTCTACTCACTTTAAAAGAAGCAGATGATACGTTCATACCTGTCTCGTAGTGAGCATGATTACTGAGAAAAAATTGCCTAAAAGACAATGATGGTATAGGACCAGTAGGATGCATATGGAAATTCGGTGGAGGACTTAAACAATGGGGCGAAGCTTCACCGCTATGAGAGTCAAAGTAGCCTCTAGAAAAGCTAGATTACTCAGCCTAAATATAATGAGGGGATAGATAACATCTGATAAGTTCCAAAAGTTGACCTAAAGAGATAGAAAAGTACACTCGCTAGTGGGGAGGGGCATGATTGTTCCTTCTGTTAATGTTAATATGTCTGGTCATGTGCTACTTTCTTAACAGTTGTACTGAGGTGCAGCCCACAGTGCAGAGTTCACTCTTCCGTTCTTAGTGTGTTCATAGAGATCCGTGAACATCTCTACTGTCAACTTTAGAACATTTTTATCACCCCAAAGATATTAATTTAGTTTGGCATTTCTACTTGTGTGAGTAAAAACAAAGCTGGATGCTTTGAGGCAGCAAATGAGAGCTCTCTGCTGTGCCCCCCTATTCTTCTACAGTTACTTTTTCAGCCAAAATTTTACATGATATTTGAACAATGTTGTCTAAGCCTTCTTCTCTTCTATTTTGTGTTTTACCTTAAGTTAATGAGCATCTCATTCAAGCAGGGGACTTGAAATTTGTATTGGATCCCCAAGACCCACAGAGACTAAGGCACAATGTGCTGAGGTTCCTGGGCTACCCATCAACACCATTTAACAAAGGGAGCACACCAGATCTTTACTTTCCAATGGTGGTGTTTTATGATTTGCTCTAAATAAAGCCTTCCGGGGTTTAAAGTAAATATGAACAGGCTCAGAAAGATTTGAAATTCTGTCTCTCCTTCGTATTCATTCGAGAATTGGAGGCCATGTTATGTTCTGGCAGTTAATTGAATTCATAGTGTTTGTTCCACATGACTTCATAATGGAAACACTTTATTTTCTGTGATCTTCAGAAAGGACTGAAATTATTTGACAAGTTAACAATAAATACAGAAGCTTCCTCCCCACTCTGGAAAGAATGTTGAGAACTCAGCCTCATGCAGTTTCTTGGTGAAGAAACAGAAGCAAAGTTGCCTGAGTAGGAACTGTGCCTGCCTCTGACCACAGTGTTTTCTGGGAACTCAAGGAGATTAAGGAAAACTCAAAACAAAATATTGGAACAAAGCAAGAAAATCTGTAAAGATCAAGCAACAGAGTCATGAGTTTAAAAAAAAATCTACATTAATAATATACCAAACCTGTAGCCAAATTTAATAAGCAGTTTTTGTTGCCAAATGACTAGACGAAATTAAAATCAGGACCGTCAGATATTTTAATATAAAAGCAAATAATTGATAGCACATGCTATTTTTGTGACTAAAAGTGATTTTTAAGTTACTTTAGATAAGAACACAATCTCATGGACAGTAAACAGACTGGAAGTACTTGTGTATCAGGATAATTAGTCTAAGAGGTACAGGAATCATTTGAAAAGGAAATGTCAGGGAAGGCACCACAGGGATAAATGTTAGATTTGGTCTTATTTACATAATTGTTAATTAGGCTGAATAGAGTTCTGGAAGCAGTAGAGGGAACTGAACCATTTCCTGTGAGCCTGTAGTAGACTGGATGTATGTGTCTTTTACAGAATCCATAGGTTAAAATCCCAACTTCCTATGTGATTTCTGGAAGTACAGGTCCTAGGAAAGTGGTTAGGGCATGGTGGGAGAGCCCTCAGAAATTGGAGTAGGAAGCCTTCAGACATGGTTCAATGAGTAAGAGAACCTCGTTTAGGATCCCATATCCATGTAAAATCCTAATTCTACCAAACACACTGGTGGGGTGGGGTGGGGTGAGGATGGAAAAATGGGAGGATCTCTTGGGTCTGATGGCCACCAGCATAGCTCTAGGTTCAGTAAGTAAAAGACTGTCTCAAAACAGTAGTGGAGCGTGGTAGCGTTAACTTCTCTCTGTCTGTCTGTCTCTCTTTCTCTCTTTTACACACACAAGGTGGTGGTGTGGGGGGGGGCTGAGGAAGGAGGAGGTGGCCTTCCAGCCTCTCCTGTGCTTCTGGAGCTATGAAAGCTGTTTGTTGTTTAGGCCATCAGGCTGTGGTATTTTTGGTTTTCAGCAGCCACAATTTAAGACAGGGCCCTCAGTCTTAAATAAGAGGCCTTACAACCTAGGCACTAACAATACAGCCTAGCTCTGGTATATATGCATTTGATCTTGGATCTGTCACTTCCTGACTGTTTGGTTTTAGGCGAAGTAGTCAAGTCTGTGTTATTTGGGCCCCTCAGGAGCACGGTGGGAAAGCAGTATTGGCTCTCTTAGAGAACTGCACTGTGTATTAATGAGACAGTGCACATAAAACACCTGCTTAACACAGCACCCCAGGGATGTTCAGGGTAGGTAAGAATAGAATTACATTAAAACTCTATGGGTCAACTTCGGCAATGTCAAAAGCTAACTGAAAGTCACCTTGACAGCTGTGGAACTCTGGAGAACTTGTGGGAACAAGACCCCTTTTTTGTTGGACTGCTGGTCAAAGTTAATTCCTATCCCCAAACTCCAAAGCAAACATCATGAGGAAGAAAATTTGAAGGTGGACTTAATGAAAATTGACTGCAGCAGGCAAAACTGTATAGTGGAGGGCAGGGTTCTGTCATTCTGTCTCTGGACCAGCGAAGAGAGAGATGTAAGATAAGAGGGTGGTTTCCATGTGGAAACAAACCACTAGAAAAAAGGGCACCTTGCCGGGTGGTGCTACCAGCTGACCTTACAGGGTGATCTTCCTTGAGAGTATTTATGATATATTCATAGAAGCCAGAGACTGATTTTATTATAGAATGAAAACAGGAGAACCTTCGAGGTTTGTAACCTCAGAAGAGTCTGGAAGCCTTTGTATTCTAGATGTGGGGACAGAGGTGCCTGAAGCAAGTGCCAGGCAGTACAGACAAGCAGCGATAAACAGAATTTCACCTTTAGACCTTTCATCTTATTTGCCTTGGCAAACTTAAAATTCTTAACTGCCCATGCATATCTATAACGTTATATGTCCATTGAGCTGCCCAGATCAACATTTTAGTCAAAAAGCTACTGCATGTGTGTTCATGAATGACGTCACTCATGTTATCTGTACCACCATGGAATGGTCTTGATTTGACAGGAAAGGACCCAGCCAGCTACTCGGAGACTTGGGTGTTTTTCATTTACCTAGTACAGAGAAAGACAAGCTAAAACTATTCACTCTCTCAGAAAGGACCACAGCAAACCAAGCATGGTCAATGGGTGTGTCCTAGTTACTCCTCCTGTTGGTGAATGGGTGTGACGTAGTTACTCCTCCTGTTGGTGAATGGGTGTGTCATAGTTACTCCTCCTGTTGGTGAATGGGTGTGTCATAGTTACTCCTCCTGTTGGTGACTGGGTGTGTCATAGTTACTCCTCCTGTTGGTGACTGGGTGTGACTTGCTATTGTTTAAATAGCAAGTACTCTTACAGAGCATCTCTCTTGCACCCAAAAGGAGAACTTTAAAGTTAAGCATATATGATAACTACTGTAAGGCAACGATGATGCTTTGATATATACATCCGGTCGGCATTTATATCCTTTACAGTGCCGATACATGTGTCCATGTAAATGCGGTTTGTTAGTAAAGTAGAAGTTTAGTTTTTTACTTCATTAGTGTAGTCATCCCAGATATTTATATTTGAAATACATGCTTTAATTGTGACTATTGCACACTGCCTTAGGGTTTCTATTGCTGTGATAAAAATACCTTGACCAAAAGCAATTTGAGGAAGAAAGGGTTTGTTTATTTATGGGTTTTGTTTATTTATGTTTCCAAATAACCAATCATTTCTGGAGGAAGTTAGGTCAGGAGCTCAAGCAGAACAGGAACCCGGAGGCAGGAACTGAAGCAGAAGCCATGAAGGAGAGCTACTTACTGGCTTGCTTGCTTGCTTGGTCTGCTTTCTTATACAACTGAGGACCACCTGTCCAGGAATGGCACTGCCCACAGTGGGCTGGGCCCTCCCACATTTACCATTTGTCAAGACTTTGCCCCACAGATTTGCCTACAGGCTGATCTTATGGAGACATTTTCCCAGAAAAAGATTCCCTTTACTTATGAAGTCTAGATTCGTGTCAAGTTGACAAACCAGCCAGCACTGACTTAGTTATTATTCCAAGCTGTCAAAAATCACTGGGCTTTTCAGTCTTAGAAGTGGTTTATAAAAGTCTGCATTTATGAAAATAAGTTCTTTATGGAAGCAGGACTTAAGTCTCACGTCGTATTCTCAGAGCTCTGAGCCCTCTTACTGCACAGCGTGAGGGCTATTTCCTAAAGGACTAGTCTAACTGATGCTGCAACTTAGACTGCACCTCTGCCTGCTCCAGACACAGACCTGATTAAAATCTAAAAAGAAAAAATTAAAAAGTCAAATCATTGTTCCCAACCCCACTTTAAAAAACACATATTGCTGTGGACAAGAGACAAACCCAAACCCATCAGAGTAGGAGGCTGAGAACGCTGTGTGCTCCAGAGCTATCACAGAGGTGGCTTAGCTGTCATGGCGCACCAGGACTGCACAAACTGAGTGGGGCTTGCTTTTCCAGTGTTGTGCTCTGCTTGAACAGGAGGAAACCCAACACTACTGTCTCCTGTGGCCTCTAGCTTGATCCCAATAGCAGGGTTGAACAGATAAAAGGGTTGTTCTGCCAACGATGATGTGAGTGGGCGCAGCTGCATCCACAGGGACCATTTGGCAAGACCCAGACTACCATGGTTATGTCCACGTAGAGCCCAGAGTTGCAAGTGGAGGAACAACAGGCTGAACATTAGGAGCTGTCTCTCAGTCAGGAAGGGCCTCCCTACACATGTCACACATTTCTCAGGATACCCTACACTGCCCTGTCAGCCTTGTACATCAACAGCCAGGTTATATTTGAAGTCAAGTCAAAAGCAGTATTTAAAACAAATGCCACATATCATAGGAAGGGATGATGGAGAAATAATAATCATAAAACAAATAAACTGGCAGGAACGTGTTAAGAGGGGGCAAAACCATGCAGAAATGAAGAATGAATATAGAGAGAAGAAAAAAAATGGAATCTTAAAAGCAAGTCATAGATTCATTGACACAAAGGGTAACACTCAGGTGCCAGGAGTCTCGGTTAAGGAACACATAGATAAGCAGCTGTTGTTGAAGAAGCCACCCACAATGCAGACACATAGATATAATCCACTGAAGGTCACTTAACAGAAACTCAGGAGATCCACACAAAGTCCTGATGCTCTCCCAGAAAACAGTGGAAGGGAATGGCTGAGCAGTAGTGGCTGGAATTTTTCAGAATTAGAACAAGACCCAAGCTCTCTGATTGAGAACACCCTCTACAAACTGAGCAGAATAAATAAAGACAAATGCATACTCAACCTCATCAGAACCAGACTGCAGAGCCTTAGGGATAAAGACGCAGACTTCCAAACTGTCAGGAAGAAGAGACACATTACCTGTGAGGGAATAGCACTAACTGACAGCCGACTTGTCATCGTTACTAATAGGTACCAGGAAAATACTTTCAAAGTGCTGAGGTGAAACAACCATAAGCCCACAGTTTTGTGCTCTGCCAAATTACCTAAGTGTGAGGGCCTTAGATGTGGAAATGCTGGGATGGTTTGCCTCCACAGACTTTTATTTTCCATTTAAAACAAATTATTCAAGAATATTCATCAAAGAGAGCAAAGGAGAAATTCAGGTGCTATATAGTAACAGCCCAAAGGCCCAGGTGTCACTGATGTGGCCCCCACCTTTGATCTACTGGACTGAAGTTTTTAGGAGGTTGGACCCAGTGGGAGGAAGTTAGGTAACAGGGAAAGTATCCTTGGAAGACATCCTGGGACTCCAGCCCTTCCTGTTTCTCTCTTTGTTCCCCGACTGCCATGAGGTAGGCCGCTTACTTCTTTTTTTTTTTTTTTTTTTTTTTTCCGTGTCCCAAAGCACCTGAGTGCAGTTGTAATTTTTTTTTTTGGTAATTTTTTTATTGTTAAAAGAAAGATTTACATTTACTCCCCTTGTTCCCGGCCCTCCCGCTCCCCCACTGCCCCACTGCCCTCCCCCTGCTTCCTTATGATGGTGCAGGATACCCTGTCCTATGGGAAGCCAAGGCCCTCCCCCCTCCATCTCAGTCAACTAGCCTAATTCCCATGCAATCAATAAATTGGCCTCCTACCTTGGTGTCATACTGTCTCACATAGGCCCAAAGACAGTGGCACCCCACAGTGAGACTCTGAGACTATGAGCCCAAACAAACTCCGTCTTCGTCACAGAAGGGACAGGTAAGGCGGGAGTTAATTCCTCGGGAGGCTGAAGGTTTAACTTTGCCTGCAGGTTTTGCAGGTTAGCGTCATGGATATGAACAAAATGCCAGGGAAGCACTTCCTCACTCAGCAGAGGCTGCAGGAGTGTCCTCTTCACATTCATTCTCCAGCTCTAATCCCGTGAGTGAACTGTAGGGCAGGGGCTAAGAAAGCCCTCACACTGAGGGACCTCCATGGACTTCAGTTGTTCACTTATGGTCACGTGTCTTCTCTGTTACTGAGATATTGCACTGTTAACAAACACTGTCGCTGTCATCTGTTCTTCCCACTCCATCTCACTCCAGGAGCGACTGCAACAGTGAGTGTGATCCCGGCACCACACACACAGCCAGACCTTGGTGAGGATAGTGTTCCGCCATTGCTACTTAACAATACTCACAGAGATCCTCCTGCCTCTGCCTCACGAGTGCTGGGGTTAAAGGTGTGCATCACCACTGCCTGTCTTCTACTCAGTTCTTAAATAAGAGAAAAATCTTCATTTTGTTCAACAACCCATTTCTAGCACCTGTGTTTTATCTTTTTAAGAGACACAAAAAAAGCAAGGTATTTAATTCAAGTTAATTTTAAAAATTTTTGTTTTTAATTATTCACATGCACATGCCTGTGTGTGGCTATGTACAAGTGAGTGGTGGGTGCCTGTGGTGACAGAAGAGGGTGTTAGATCCCTGGAGCTGGAGTTGCAGGTGATCAAGAGCTGCCTATATAAGTGCTGGGAAGCAAACTCAGGGGTACTTTCAGCTGCTGATTAAAAGAAAATGAAGTAAAACTGATAGGATTACTATGAGAACTTTACAAAGTGATAATAGTGCGTAATTTTATTATCTGTTATTGGAAACTGATAGGTCAAGAGAAATCCAACACATAGAATATGAAAGGGATCTAGATTTAAACTGTGCAATGAAGAGGAGAGAGAGAGAGAGAGTGTGTGTGTGTGTGTGTGTGTAGAACTCCATGCCAAAATGAAGCTGGTCAAGTCTCCAAGCACACTGAAAACATGTGTAGACTTGACCATGTTCTGCATTATAGAGCACAAGTTTCAGCAAAAACAGGAATAATTATTATCTAATTTTTAATATCAATGCAATTAAATTTGAAATTAGCAATAGAGTTATTTTTAAAGCTAGAGGATAGTTCCATGATAGCTGAAATTTGATCCCCAGAACAGAAATATATTTATATTTATTCTTATATAAGTATATTTTATATTTAGATGCATGTATTTGAAAACTAAAAAAATATTGCCATGTAAAGTAAAAAATAGTGATATAAAATAAAAATATTTCAAGCTCAACAACAAAAATACCATATTAAGCTGTTCATTATATCTAAGGAGATTTTAGAGAGACATGTTCTTATTTAAGGGCAAGAAAGCCTTCAAAGGTGTGAATTAATCTTTCACATAGAAAAAGAACAGATGGAAGCCAGTTAAACAAGGAGATAAGAGAAATCAAACCAGGCTTAGTGCATGCCTGCACTTGAGGCTGAGAAACAAGCAGAGGTTTTCAAGCTTGAAGCTACCTAGCTAAAAATAGAGAGACAAATTAATTGAGGTTGAAAGAAAAACTGTCCACATATTCACTTATGTCCTATTTAATATCTGGTGTCTGGAAACTGAACTCTTGACTTCCAAAGTCTGGGGATGGATCCCTAAATGAATTAGCCTTTGATTTAAAAAAAAAAAAAGAAAGAAAGAAAGAAGGAAAAACTGGGGTAAAGAAAATGGACTTGGGGTGGAAGTTAGTAAGAAAGTGGTGTGGGACAATTCTGTGTTCTGTCATTTATGATTTAAATAAATGCTGATTGGCCAGTAGCCAGGTAGGAAGTATAGGCAGGACAACTATACAGGAAGTAGAGGCAGAGCAATGAGAACAGGAGAATTCTGGGAAGAAGGAAGCTCTTTCCAGAGTCCTGTCCAGATATGAAGAAGCAGGATGTAACCCGCTGAAAAAGGTACCAAACCATGTGGGCTAACATAAATAAGAATAATGGCTTAATATGAGTTATAAGAGCTAATAAGAAGCCTGAGCTAATGGGCCAATCAGTTTATCTTTAATATACACCTCTGTGTGATTTTTCTTTGGAGCTAACAGCTGTGGGAACTGGGCAGGACAGAAACCCCAACAAGCAGGCCCTCATGTTACAAGAAAGTGTGTTCTGATGCTTTGCTGTCTCAAAGGAAAGCACCGTCTTATAAGTTGAGCTCATGTAGCTAAGATAGCATGGGGAATTGCTCCTTCGAGAGTCCACACTGCTCTGGGTAATTTGGGCATGAACATGTATCCTATAGCACAATGGATTCAACTAGAGTCCTCCAGGAATTTATCAGAGGGTGCGAGGCTGCACAGATGGGCAAAGTATGGTGTCCTAGAGGACAGAATGAAAAACGAACTCAAGAGGTACTAAGTAGTCAGGAGGCCTAGGGCCAGAAAGCACACAACTCTATGATCTCCCTGCTCTGCACCAAACAAGGAAGAACAACAGTTTCAGAAGTGCTAAGCGTCAATATTTGGTGTGGATGTTTATTTGATACACACAGATTAGTAGGGACAAGATACACACAGTTTACAATACCGGACAGAGCTCCGAAGACGCAGGGAGACTGGCGATCTGCAGAGAGAGCGCTTTCCACACGTGGGCCTATCTTTTTTTTTTTGACCGGCGATCTGCAGAGAGAGCACTTTCCACACGTGGGCCTATCTTTTTATACCTCTTGGAACCTGGTGGTCCAGCCCTGTTAATTAATTAACAGCTAATTGGGGAGGCGGAATAATTAACTAATGGCAGGGCGTGGCTATAAGCCGAAATGGCCAAGACCATTCCCCTTCAAATTGGTAAAACAATAATTGTCTACAAAAAGAATTTTGTTCCAAGTCCATTAGAAGCAGCAACCATTATATAAAATAAGGATAAGCTAGAGTGTGTGTGTCACGAATGCATAATACTGGTATGTAAGTCTTTAAAGTTACTGTGCTAAAGGCCAACTCCAGGTCACAAAGTTTTTCTTCTTGAAATTCAGTTCATAGCTTTTAATTAGTTTTTTTTTAGACTCTATAATTTCATTTTCTGTTTTCTATGTGTTCGTATACATGGATGTCTTCGTGTGTGTAGGTCTAAGATTGATATCTGAAATCATCCTCCTTCACTCCTTCATTCTAGTCATTGAGTCAGGGCCTCTAAATGAAATCCAGAGCTCTCCGATATGGTTATTCTTACTAGCCAGCTAGCCCTGGCTCCACCAGGCTAGATTCTGAGGCTAGATTATGGGATAGCACACCCACTCAGCATTTTTTTGCTATTTTAGGATCCAAACTCTGGTCCTCATGCTTGTACTGAAGGAGCGTTAGCCACTGAGCCATTTCCCCAGCCTGTTTTAATTCTTCACTGCTTGAGTGAGATCTGCTATGTGACAGGGCAGTGGTGAGAGGAACTATCTTATTCATGCATTTAACTTTTCGAGATACTCCTAGAATTTATGGTTAAATCTGGTGTCTGATGCCAGGTTTTAGAAGATACATACTTTGGTTAAGGAAGTTGCCTTCTGTTTCTAATTTGCTGATTGTTTTTGTTTATAATGAATTAACAATGAACTTATTAAACACTTTCTTATGAAATAATCATGGGTTGTTTTCTTGGCATATTAATACTTTCAGCTTGAAATCACTCCTGTAATTTTGGCCATCTTGAAACTTTATATTAACATACACTTTTAACTTTATTTACTAATATTTTAAATCCAGGATTCTTCATGTAGGCTACAGCGTAAATTGATAGTCAATTTTCTTAGGAATTGTACTGTGCTTATCTGATCTTGTCTTCAGATCTCATAAAATTTGTTGAGCTTAGCGCCTCTTCTGTTTTAGGAAATTATACAAAAGGAGTTCTTTTACCTAAAACACCTCATAGGCTATACTGTGAGCCACCAGTCTAACTTCTTGTAAGGAGATTTGAATAATAACTTCATTTGATCCATAGTTGCTGGTGTGAATTTTCTGTCATGAGCATACATCTGTTTAATCCAAATTTTTGAACAACATATTGTTATGACTGTGGAGAACCCGGCAAATAGCTAGATGCTATTATAGGAATCATTTTAACTTTTAAAACTCAATCCCAGGAACTACTACCAGTGGTTTTTGTGGGGTTTGTTTGTTTGTTTGTTTGTTTTAATGCTGCAAGCCAAAGCCAGGATTTGATTCTTTCTAGACTAGTACTCTACCACTGAGCCACTCACCACCCCCACCAGAGTATTTTGGGTGTTCAGCACCTGAAGGGCCACATTTTGGGAATCATGGCTTTGCAATTGTCATGATTTACAAAGCAAGAACTCCTGTTAAAAAACACTAGGTGTCCCATTAAAACCTGCCAGTCAGTAAAATAAATGCTCCCTGTCTTGGTCTCCTTTGCCCTTATTGTGATGAAATACCCTGACAAAAGCAACTTCAGCGAGAATGGGTTTGCTCGGCTCACCCCTCAGGGATATAGCCCATCATGAAGGGGGAGTCAAAAGAAGGGGTTGTCAAGAAGCTACTCCCATCAAATCCACAATCAGGAGCACTTTGTGCAGCAAATACTCCATCTTATACAGCCCAGGATCAAATCCAGGATTGGAATGGCAATAATCCTATGTAACACAGATGCCTAGAGGCCATTTTCACTGATAATTCTAGGTTCTGTCAATTTGGTAATGCCAATCTTTATGCTCCATTTAGTCAACCTTGTACTTTAGACTTTTTATGTTTCTTAGCTTCACAATAGGTTATAAAGCACTTAGTTGTGTGGGTTGTTACTTCTAAATGTATAGGTTTTGAAGCTATGTTTATTATGATCTATATATTTTAAGTATCTGCAGGGAGGCATTCTGCCTGATGTATCACTATATTGTCTTGTCCACAGGCTGCTAGCCCAGAAGCTTTCTTGGGGTACCTTCCGCCATTCCTCTGTGACCTTACCTCTAATCAGAACTCAGAAAGGGTGGTTCCTCAGGTCGAACCCATTGAAGAGAAGATTTTATGGCAGTCCTTGATAGTCTTAGATTCTAAGCTCCCTAAATTCCAATATTTCTTAAAAGATGAGCTGGGACAGTAAAAAGGGAAAGCCTTGTGCATAGCCACAGAAGTGCCGCCTGCTTTCCTTATCCCTGGGTTGTGGCCACAGCATCCTGACTTCCCTCTAGGGAAAGAAAGCATGGAGAGCTTCTCAGAATCCAGGGAATTCTGCAGAGAGCAGGCACACTGCAGCTTTGTCACGTGTGCATGAAATGTGTGTTCTAAACGGACTCATTTGTTTGACAACTTTGTGACATTTCAAGTTCAATGATCACTCATGTATGAGTCTTTAGTTATTCAGATATTATGCTATTTAAAAATTTTAAATTTCTTCTAATCAATGATTCACCAAAGGGTTTGTAGTTATACCAGCTTTAGCATAAGTCAATTTATACATCTTCCCATTTAGAAAACATACAGACTTAGGTATTCCTGTAACGTTTCCTAGTTACATGCTGCAGTGTTTCTCATTGTGGCATTACTTATAGACTGAAGTCTGTGTGTGTATGTGTGTGTGTGTGTGCAATTATAATATGCATACATATAGGCATGAATACAAATGCAGCATCTTCAAAACATGCATAGCTAATTTTAAATATTTAATATGAACAACTGAACTATTAAACCAAGAATAGGTGAAATAAAATGCAGGAAATATGTTTATCACATTTTTTAATTTATTTTTTTTGTGTTTATCACATTTTTAAGGCATAATTAAAAAATAATCTCTAAATGATGACTTATCGACCTAGGCCCTGGTCTTAATAATTAAAAATCATAACAAGGAATGATTTTACTAATTGAAATCTGTTTTGACAAGCCCTTATTTCCCTAATAAGATGACTTCCTGAAAGTACCACAAGAAGTTAATGAATCCCATGTTAATTAGGTTTGAACTTTTTTCTGTGTTATTCAAATGAAAAAAAAACCTGAAACAGTACATTAAAATTGCTTTTACTCAATTGACTATTAGTGACAAAGTAAATATAATATATGGTAATATTATACATAAATGCGGTAAGAATCTATAGTGTTCAAACTAGAATTTCCTAATTTTGGACATTGATTTGTCTCTTAAATTCATTTTGTTTCTGAAAATTCAAACACTAAAGTAATGTTTTACAAGTATTTCCTAATTGCCCAACTGAGACCTTCCACAATAGAGTGTATTCTGAGCAACTAACAAGTGTGTGTCCTTTTCTTGTCGTTTTGTTAGCCTCTTAGCAAGTACCCTGCTGTGTTCAATGACATTTCATTCTGGCTGCCCTCCGAGAATTACATGGAGAATGATTTCTATGACATCGTCCGAACAGTCGGTGGAGACCTGGTGGAAAAGGTTGATCTTATAGACAAGTTTGAACATCCAAAGTAAGTGAAAAGCTCTCCAATTTTCTCCCTTACCATCTCTGTGTGACAAATGGGACCTGGAGACTTATAAGAGTTTCGCTGAAACCCATCATGCCAAGACACAATATCCTCTGAATTCTTACTGGAAGGGAGGGTGTGTATGAAAACTGCCCACCTAGGAGTCAGATTTGGCTTGTGTGCTACAGTTTGCTGACTCCAGACCCTACTCTGAGTCTGCAACCTTGGCCTGGAAGGTTGTCCTTCCTGAGCATCCTGCACCCTTCTTTTCCCATGGAAGATCCTCTGATCATTCTATACCCCCTCTTCCCATGGAAGATTCTCTGATTATCCTGTACCTTTTCTTCCCATGGAAGACCCCCTGAGCAGCCTGTACCCTTTTCTACATAAGGATCCTTGAGCATCCTACACCCCCCCTTCTTCCCATTGGAAGGCCCCTTGAGCATCCTGCACCCTCCCCACTCCATTAAAAGGCACCTGGCTGGGTGGGGAGTGAACTGTTGCCTAGACTGAACTTGTCGATACCCACCATGAGTGTTTTCTGAAGACATAAGTGAACAATGCTACAAAGGAGCATGAACCCTGTCTCTGCCTGACATCCAGAACACATATCAACATGGAGGAAGCACAGACAATGCTCTCTGAGATAAATAAGTGTTGAACAAATTGCATATTGTGTTTTGAACAAGAGCACATCTCAGGATGTCTGAGGGAAACATAATCTACTGAATATGGGGCTAATTTCATAATGTTCAACAAATGGAGGAATTTTGTCTCAATTACAGATAACAGTCTGTCCCCTGCAGGAAGATGGATACGTGGCTTAGAAGAAAATGTCATTCGGTTCTAGCTGGTCATTCAGAACCTTCTTCCAGAGGGTCACTTCTGGGCCACTTAATGTACTAAAGGGACTATGTAGTTCAAAAGTTTAACCTAACAAAAAAATACCATCGTGGCTACCCCTTCCCAGGGTTGCTGCCCAGGCCCCTATGGATTATGGCTCTCTAGGCATGTCCTATGTAATGAAGGTAAATCATAAGTCATCTTATGTATGCCTTCAACTCCCTTAGAAGGCATCAATCATCTTTAGTCTCTGCAGCTTTAAGTTCATGCAGCTTTAAGACTTATTGTGCCAAATTTATTTTCTTAGGCAACACAATTGTTCAGAATATTTTTAGCCTGGGACATGAGAAAGAGTAAAGAGAAGCTGGGAGAACCAGACCATTCTCTCCAGGCTCACACTCCATTTGGATATGGCAGCAGGTTATTGTGAATTATAGAGATAAATTATCAACTAAAATGGCCTCAAATAGGATGAGTTCTGATGAGTTTAAGAAATGTTGTTGAGAGAATTAAAATTTGTTTTTTGGGTTTTTTGCATATTTGGGTGGGCACTTAAGAAGTGCATAGTGATAAAAATGCAGATATATGCAGCAGATACAGATGTCCCCACACCGGTTTTGCTCATAGACACAAGTCTCTCTGGATCTGCAGTACTGCCGCTGTTCATATGGTCATAATGGGTGTCTTCTGAACCTTGTTGGTCAGGGCTGTGACACTAGAGGGATAAATCAGTCCTGTGACGCACTCAAGATTAGTGTCACTTTTCTTCTTAGCTTTCTAGAGGTTGTACCTCCTTTTCTGACCAATCATTTCATTTACTAAATTGTCATAGAGGGTGTTTCCAAACACGGCCATTGTCATGGGCTTCCAAAGGGGTCTTCACTGGCAGAAGTACTTCCACAGGGTAGTAGCCTGGCTGTCTTGGGACAGAAGGGATTTATTTAAGGATTTTCTTGAATCTTAACTATAAGGGTCTTGAGAACTGAGGCAGACCTAAAGGGCAGAGATCCTCCACATCTGGGTGCCTTGATTCTGTCACTTTTTGTCCTTTTCTCAACTCCCCCACTTTATACATACATGTCAACCTCTGTCTCCCTCGTGGCCCACAGGTTTCCCTGGGCAGTCCTTTCCATCATTCCAGGGTGGCTTTTGGAAAGAGCCGTAGCTCAACTGGCAGAGTTCACTATAACCACCTTGGGGTAGAGTGCTTTGACCAGGCTGCCTCCTGGGGCTCTCTACAGTCAGTGGATGACCACCATGTCGGCTTGTCGGGGCCACAAAAGCCCTGCTGTTTGTACTCTCTGGCACAGTTTCAAGGAGAAGGACTTGCGGTACAGTTCTTTCACACTAACCCACAAGTGTGACCTCCCTTCCCTGGCCAGATTGCTCATGTGCACACTCCGTGACTGCTTCGTATTGCTCATTCCTGTCCTGTGTTCTCCACTTGCACAGGTGCTGTGTGAGGGCGAGAGCTCCTTGAGGGCTACCGCTTTGTAGACACCATGTTTGGAATGCTTCTGTCTTTCTGAAACCTATACCAAAGTTTAATCACCACTGTGCCAGTCCTGAGAGGTGGACCTTTAGAGAAGTGGGTGAGTCAGGAGGCCTTTCCTCATGGATGAGGTTCTTCCCATCCTAGAGGATTCTGTGTTTCTCACCGTCTTGGTCCTGTGAGGGTGTATGAGGGAGCCTCAACTAAGCATCACCAGCCACCGGATCTGCTGCCATCTCCCTTTCCTACTTTCCAGAGCTGAGAGCAATTGCTTTATGTTGTTCATGAATTGCCCAGGCTTATTTTGTTATAGAAGCAGAAGTAAAGTAAGGCAAGAGTAGCTAACTTCCATCTTCTCTCGATGTTTATAATGGTGGCCAGAGCCTCACTGTCCTCACTCAGCATGCCTGATGAGCGGATAATTAATCTTCTCTCTTAGAAGAGTTCTTAATGTGGGGCAATGTGTATATTAGAAGCAGCCTAGAACGTGTAGTTGGAAGCTGTAGATCCAGTCCTAAGCTCATGTGTAGAATATTCTGTTCTGAGCTTTTATTTCCTCGTCTGCTATTAGGAGTGATATTTTCCTCAATTAGTTACTTTAAAATAGAGCTTTGTGTGTGAAATACACTGAGATAATTAGCTATTGTTGTTTTGTTTAAAACAACAACAACAAAAAAAAAAGACAGTAACTTCTAAACACTCTTGTTGGAGATGGGAGACTTGGGTTTGTCAGCCAGGTCCATTTGACTGCAAGCCCTGGGAGTGAGGAGAAGTGGCCATCCAGTGATGTGCCTTCACCCTGCAGCTTGAGTGAATTGTTAAATGTGTGTGGGAGGGGGGCACCACTGAGAAGAGGCCTCGATACTGACCAGCAGAGCTGTGCATCCATTGTGGCTATTCCCTGGGTCCTGGGTTGAGAAAATGTTTTGGACAGAGGCAGGTGGGATGACCTCTCTAGTTTGCTTTCATTCCAGGTCTTGTGATAGAACCAAGTGAGTGCCCTATCTGAACTTAAAGATTCCTTAGCAGTCTTTTGTTTTGTTTTGTTTTGGGTTTTGGTTTTCTTTTTTTGGGAGACAGGGTTTCTCTGTGGCTTTGGAGCCTGCACTGGAACTAGCTCTTGTAGACCAGGCTGGCCTTGAACTCACAAAGATCCGCCTGCCTCTGCCTCCTGAGTGCTGGGATTAAAGGCGTGCACCACCACCGCCCAGCCTTAGCAATCTTTTGTAATGATTATAGTAGTAGTAGTAATATAATAATCAACAGTCTGCTAGTCTGAGCAGAGCCCAGGGTACAAAAAGCTTGTCTGAAGTTGTGTTCCTTGAGAGTGACAACATGTAGTATCACAGAGACAGCCAGGGGCAGCAGGGTCTGCCTTTGAACTCACCTGCCCTCCTCCTTTTTCCCTCTCTTACTGCAGTGATGCTGCAGGGGCCAGAGAACATCTGTTGTACTTCAAATGACCCTAAAAGCTTGAACCCTGGCTTTTAGCTTTCTTCCTTCTTTCCCCAAGCTGCTGCTTATTAGCTCTCCACGAAGGGTCCACATATTACCTTCTCACAGCAGGCCTCATTGCTCACAACATCAGCCAAATTGAAACAGTTACCTTAGTCCCTCACACCTGCTCTGCCTAGCACATCAGTGTTTGCCAAAGGATTCTATGGGATGACTTTCAACCCTCCCCTGGTCCTTAGAAATTTAAGGGAAAGGGATTAAATAAACAAGCACCCTTGTTTCAAAGAAAGGTAGCACCATACTTTCCCTTAAACCCTCTAGTGACTTTTGCAGGTTATGGTCCAAATGAATCGTGAGGATAAATGGAGCTTAAAGTGGAAGGCCTCCCAAATCCCAGGTGGACCGAGCAGAATGTGGGGGAAAGACAGAGATGTGAGCAGCATAACACAAGCATGGGGACGTGCGGGAAACAGCCCAAGTTCAGAAGGGCTAGCCGCTGCCTCTGTCCCTTCCCGCCACCAGAAAGGAAGAGCTGGTTAATTTATAATGATCAGGGATCTACTTATGACACAGCTCGAGCCTGGCAAGTCCAAGAGCACAGCCTCAACATCAGGCAAGGGCCCTCCTGCTATATCACAGCATAAGGGAAAGAGCCATGATCCCTAGCAGAGCCATGATCCCACTGGGGGACCCCTTCCCCATCTCCTCTGATCAGCAGTGTTTCCAGTCTGAGTCTGCTTCTCTGTCGCTGTGATAAAACACTGACCGCAAACGCTTTGGGGCGGAAAGGATTATTTTAGTTTAGAGGTTACAGTCCATCATCAAAGGAATCCATGTTTGGAGTTTAAAGCAAAAGCATGAAAGAATGCTGCCTTAGGCTTGTTCTAGCCAGGGTGGCTCTGCCATTAATTAATTAGATCCTCTGCCATTAATTAGCAATCAAGAAAATGCCCCCACAGAGCCGATCTGGTGGTGGCAGTGTCTCAGTTGAAGTCCCTTCTTCTCAGCTCTATCAAATTGACAACCAAGATTAGCCGTTACCTTTCCAAAAGGCCCCACCTCCAGATGCCACCAACTATGAATTGGGGGATAAGTTTCTAACATGAACTTTTGGGGGGATTCATTCAAACCTCAGCAGAAGACTTGTTTTCCGTTACAAAATGTTAGCTTATCTGGTAGAAAATCAGGAAAGTTGTTGATCTAATTCTGTTTGCCTTTCCTTCCTTTGGGGATGATGTTGGCCATGAAGACTTGAGACTGGGAAACAAGTTGAGGGATGTCTGTTCGTTTGTCTGGTTTGTTGGTTTGTTCTGGAAGTATACTATTCAAGAAACAAGAAAACATTCTTGTGTCTTTCCATAATGTCAAAATGTACTGAATAGCAAATTTACAATGTAAGTCGCTTTTATAGGCAAAACTCTGCCTGACAACCCCATTTGCTATGGTAATCTGATCAATGTGAATAGAGGTTCTTTTATCTCTCTAAATTTCTACCTCTTATCACATATCACACAATACACATACATATCCCTTTGTCCCTCTATACCCATACTCTAACATGTATGTGTGTGTGGGTGTGTGTTACAGAATGGATATGTGTATATGAGTGTGTGTGTTACAGAATGTTTGTGTGCATATATTATCTGTAACGTTTTACACACACCTAATATATATGCTAAAGGTACAGCTATAAAGTTTTAAGAGGTTTTAGCAGTGCTGATAGACAGGAATGGAACTGTATTGATAAAATAAGGAATCCAAACCAGCTCTCTGAAAGAACCTGCTGTAGTCTGGGCAGAGAACTGAGATGAACCCCACCTCAAGGTGAAAGGGCAGGACTAGGTTCAAAGCTGCAGCCAGTGATTAGATGAAAGGCAATTCCAGATTGGCAAACAGAAGGACAAACAGACAGCAGCTGAGTAGGCTATGTTAACTGCAGGGACAAGTTTAATTTTCTGCCCGTTGGTCCTTGATTGACATACTGGTTCTTAATGTACATGGTCTGTGACATATATACTGGGTGTCACATGATTGGTCAGTAGAGTGTCATGGCATCTTAGTGGTAGATATGTACATTTTTATGGAATGCAAGTGTAGGAGTTAGACCTTTTCCTCAGTCTGGAATGTCTGATAAGCTCCTGGGCTTGATTTCACTGATACAGTTTTAATGTGTCAATGTGCCCCCAAATCAAAATTCACCATTATAAACATACAAAACAACCTTTTTACTCCCAGAAATAAGTCGTGCAGCATACCAAACAGATAGTACTGTTTGTGTGTCCACCTGGGTGCATAAGTGTCCTTCCTCAAAGTCTGCTTGTAAAATGGAATCCCTTGGAGACAAGTTGCAACCTGTAGAAAACACTGTTTTTACACAGTCTGGAGCATTTTAGCATAGGGCACAACCTAGTAGTGAGTGCTTGCTTGCTTGCTTGCTTGTTTTTTTGTTTCAGACAATCACTCCACAGGCAGCCCAACTGGCCTCAGACACACTGAGGTCCTCCTGCAGATACCACCACACCAGATGTGACACACCTCAAAAATCTGAGTGAGCACCTGGAGAGGTGGCTCAAGAGTTAAAAGCACCAAACATTCTTGCAAGCATCCAAGTTCAGTACCCATGTGCACATCAGCAGTTCACAAACCACCTGTGCTTACAGTCATAGAGGAACCAACGGCCCTTCTCTGGCTTCCATAGCGTTGCACTCACATGAACACACACACACACACACACACACACACACACACACACATACACAGCCCTCATATAACTAAAATCAAAATCTTCTTTCTTAAGAGTCTAGATGAGAAAAGTTTGGGCTAAGACAGGATCAGGAAGAAGCTTCCTGGAAGAATACTTAAATGAAATCCATAGGAAAGGTGAGCTGTTCAAGGGAGATATAGAGGTGATGAACCTAAGTAACTCCTGATTGAGAATATGGCCACAAGAGCTCCTGAGAGAGTCAGGGTCATAAAGCATCCTGACTGAGTAACTCATACTCCGGAGAAGACCTAGAGGCCTTGTGGGTGCCTGGCTAGGAAAATCAAAAGGAAGCAGGTCTCTGGAAACATCAAGGTTCACAGAGGGTATAGAGAAAGTGTGACTGAAGGGACAGAGGCTGGGAGATAGCTTTCTTGCAAGATCCTTTCCCTTTCAGTTCGAGTACAGACCTGATGGCAAGGCTCTGATGCTGAGGTCTCCAGTGGTCAGTGTAATGGTAGAAAATACTCCACGGTGAGGGGCGTGTTCCTGCATAGACACACACCACACACTGTGCCTTCACTTCCACAAATGTTAATGATGAGACAATTCTGGTTTTAATTATGTATGTATCTGTCCAATGCTTTGTGGGCCAGTGTATTGTGACTGGAAACTAGCCCTGCCTCTTCTTAGTTATATGTCCCCAAATGTCATTTGAGAGAATGCCCTGGGAACTTTTTCTTTTTCCTGTCATTCCTATTTTTATTTTTCATCCTTGTACAGCTCGTGCAGAGGACAGCTGATGGATTTATAGTCCCCTTCTGGGCATGGATTACTCAGATGCTGGATTAGAGATGAGAACTGTGGGCCAGAAAGATGGCTTACTCTGGGTGAAAGTGCTTACTGCCAAGCTTGACAACCTGTCTTCAATACCCAGAACCCACTTGGTGGAAGGCAAGAACTGATTCCTCAAGTTGTCCTCTGACCTTCACGTACCCACCATGGCATGCACGCAGGCATGCGTGCGCGCGCACACACACACACTAAATGAACACTTGTTTAAAATTTCTTAAGGATGATAGTTGTGCTGAAGATATAGTTCAGCAATTAAGAACTTTACTGAGTGTTCTTGCAGAGGACCTAAGTTCAATTTCCAGCACCCACATTGCAGGTCACAACCATCTGTAACTCTAGTGCCAGTCTGTGGAATCCAGTGCCCTCCTCTGGCCTCCTCAGGCACTGGACACATGTGACTTCACAGACATACATGCAAGCAAAACCCTCACTACATAAAATAAAGCGAATCTTAGGGAGAAAGAGAGAGAACAACTTCCTAGCAACTGAGGTGCCTCACCTAAGCTTATTCTCATTATTCATTAAACCCACTTTATGACACTTATCTAATTCTCTAATTTTAAAAGGATGGCATGCAAATAAAAATATGAATCAGATTTGAACCATATATTGATCAGCATTTCTCAAAATAGGAGACCAAAACAACCCACCTGTTAAAATGTACCTACTTCCCTGCTTTAGGTGGTAGGGGATACTGTGCCCCTTCTGTGTGGAACTGTCACCTCCGTGTCTTGGGAACCAAAGTGAAATACAATGCAAAATACACATGGCTCTTGAAATTATGCCTGCCCTCTGCTAACTTCTCCAGCTAAAAACAGCCTCCCCAAGAAGAGAGAAAGACGCCAGGAAAGGAAGAACGGGGAACTAGAAGAGGGACAATTATAGATTTTTCTAACCCAGATTGAACTGGTGAATATTTCTTCATAGAACATCTTAGTTTTGGGATTCCCACATCTTAGGTTTGGGATTCCTACTGCCTGTTTAATTCCGAAATAATGTTATGCCATGTCTGATACAGGAATATACCTGCAATATTAAACAGATCAAATTCTTGAGAAGACTAGTGTGAATAGGTGCTATTCTTAGCACTGTATGAGTAAAGAAGATCAATATAGATATTCAAGATGAAAAATTCTCACTGTTAATCCAAAATCTAAATTCAAGGTCCCCCTAACCTTCAAAGCTGATTCCAGGTTCCTTCAGGGGGTTGATGTCTCAGAGATTTGAACCAGGAGCTTCCAAACAGTGATCAGTTTTCCTTTTCCTTTCTGAATATGACTGTCTTCCAGACTAACTTAGAGACTGCGCACTGGCCTGCCATGCAGCCCTGTGGCTGTACACTGTGCTGGTCAGAGGGCAGACCTGATATGCTCAAGGCAGGCATTTAGGAGCTGTCATCACTCACTTTTGCTTGTTTAATACTTTTACTTAGGTTTCATTCCTGTTTCATGTTGTGATTTAAAGCCAACAAGTTAGTTATACTCGTAATTACATAGATCTTAAAAAATAGCAGTCAACCATTCAGACACTGTTTTCAGTACATTTCACTGTGTATACCCGAGTCCCGCAGGATCCCATCATGGAATTCATGTATTATCTTAATTAAGTGGTTTCTATCCCAAAACAAATGAACACATCCACCTATACCCATCTCTCTCCTCTTTTAAAAGCAGCTGCCGTCTCCTTAGAACCCAGCCTGCACTGCATTGGCATCACCTGTGGTTCCCTGTCTGCTTGCTAGAATTTTCTAGTTGTCATCCTGCTCTCTTGCTGCTCTGTACCTCTTGTCCCATATCACCCTCCAGACACTGTATTTGTTGTTCAGTGAAGTCTTTGGATTATGTTTTTAACCCTGGCTTTCTCCCTACCTCCCAATTAAAAAGAAAAGTTGGAAATTCTAGTTGTTAAAATTCAGTGGGAAGACATTTGCCAGCAGCCCACATGAGGCACTGGGAACACAGTCTCTCTGAACAAGACCTTCTCTGTCTGTCTTAGCTTCCAGTGTTTTGTCTCTACTTCTTTTCTGTTGGGTCTGTATCTCTTGGCCACTATCGTAAGCTATTATATGCCCAGATTCTAGACTGATGCCTCCCACCTTTGTTTCCATTATTTTTCAGGTAGTTGCTTACCTTTTCTTTCCTTTACAGTATTCAAGGCATTGAGATATTTTTATATCATCATAAATAACATTTTTCATCATTTATTCCATTGGGAATGAAAGTCCTTCATTCCCAAAAGATGTTGTAGATATTACTTAAAATTTTTTCAAGTTACTATTAAACAGTTTATTTCCAGTTTCATCTTGGTTTTGCCACTGCATCATAAGATGTGAATATCATACTTTTGGTTTTTTTTTAAGTAGTTAAGCAACTTCCTTGATGCCACTTATAAGAGGAACCATTTGCAATAAATCAATCTCTTACAAAAGACATAAACTCAGTTATTCCACATGACATTTTCGCAGCTACCCCAGAGACTAGCTTGTGTGGGAAACAGGTTTGTCTCTAACTGGGCCTTCATGTGTTCCAATCCTTCCTAAAAGATACCTCACTCTCACTTCCTACAAGAGTGGTTCCATGACAATTCCCTTGTCCCTTCATTGAGACTACCGTGCTGCCAGAGGTGACAGAGGGCAACACCTGGTTATCCCCTTGACCCAATGGATAGCTAAGTCCTGGGACTCTGCCATCATAGTCAGACTTACCCTGGCCACATAGCTTTACTGCGGGACCTTTATTGTAATCAGTCATATCCTACGAAGCCCTGGAACAAAGGGAATGTGTTACCACTCAGGATTGAGAGGCATGTGCACAGCTGTTGCTACTGCACACCAGTATCCAGTAAGATTGACTACTGAGGGCAGTGATAAAATCTTACAAGAGAACTTCTGGGAAAACAAATTCTAAGCCAGGGTAGCACCTTCCAAATACACCTGAAATCTGATAATTCTAGTAGAGCTCATATAAAAATAGACATCGGCTTGCTTCACTGGCAACCCACTCTACATGCTACTGCCACTGTCTCAAGAAGGGAAGGATAAAGCAGGACAAGGGAATGGTAGGGACATGCAAGCTGTGGCCATAGCTCTGTGAGCCAGACTTCTGTAATAGTATAAGGAATTCCATGTCTGTTTCTTTCTAGAAGCACAGTAATCATGTGGGTAGCACCCTACTCCTAAAGGGAATATACAATAGAAGAAAACTACTGGGTGCCTCTGATAAACAGTGATAGAACCAGCACCTGCAGCCATCACCACTGGGCAGAGCGGTGTTTGATACCTGCAGCCTGACCAAGTGTTCTGGAAGGGATGGAAGGAACTGTCAGTGGGGATTGGGAAGGTTTGCCTGAGGAGTGCCCACAGCATGGGCCCTGAGCCTTTGTTTCTCAAGGTACGATTCAGGCCCAGTGTCTACCCCATAGTGACAAAGTAGGCATGGGACCTACAGACTCAATGGCTCTGTGCTCAGATTTGGAATTCAGTTTGATGAATCTGAGTGAATACCAAGTAGTTGCTGCTGTCACTGTTCCTGGAACAAGGATTATCAATCACTCTCAAGAACTGATACTATTTTGTCATTACCTATTGGTTTTCTAAAATATAGTTCATGGTAAAGTGATTTCTAAGACATCAACTACTAGCCAATTGTTTTAAAGCAGTATTGTTATACTGACTTACAATAGCAATACTGTGAAACAGGGTTTCAAGGAATTATAATGGGTTGGGTTGCTTGTTTGAAACAGGCCTTCACCAAGTAGATCAGGTTGGCCTGGAACTTAAGATCCTTTTTCAGCCCCCATAGAACTAGACATGTGCCCTCATGCCTGATTATTTTTTTCTTTTCTTTTTTTAATTTAATGTATTTTTTATTGAAAGTAAGATTTTTTTCATATGATATTTTCTCATTATGGTTTTTCTTTCTTCATCACCTCCATATCCTCTCCACCTCCTGACCCTTCCAACTCCACACCTTCTCTCTCTCTCTCTCTCTTTCTCTCTCTCTGACAAAAAACCAACTCAGAATAGAACAAAACAAAAAATAAAAAGACAAAACAGCAAGAGAAGCACACAAAGAGAGAAAATCCATTAAAACACAAATTTGGAAACGATCATATATAAGCAGAAGGCCAGTATGATTAAAAAGCCAAAAGAAAAGGAAAAATTATTCCAAATATTATGGGACAAAAAGAAAAATCTCCCAAAATACCATTGAGTTCATCTACTGCTGGGCATGGGGCCTGCCCGTGAGTGTGGTTTTTATACCCAGTGAGACTCCATTGGAGAAAAGTAAATTTTCCTTTGAAAGTGGATGTCAGTTGGAGATAGAGTCTTGGTTAGGGATGGGAGAGTGTGTCTATCCCCCCCCCATCTGGTTTGGGGACCCAAACCCTGTGAGTGCTGCTAATGTCTCTATGAGTTCATATATGCATAAGCCATGCAGTGTTTCAAAGGTCTTATTTCCTTGGTGGTTCTCTTCCTCACTGACTCTTACAATCTCATTTGCCTCTTTCTCAAAGTTCTCTGAGGGAAGGGATTTTATGGAGACATCCATTTAGGACTGGGTATTCCAAGATTTCTTACTCTGTACACATTGTCCAGTTGTGGATCCTGTATTTGTCCCCGTATACTGCAGGTGGAAGCTTCTCTGATGCAAGCCAGGCAACACAGATCTATGTATATAACAGAATGAAATGTTGTTAGCAGACATTATAGTGCTATATTTTTTAGCAGAAAAGTGTTATTTGGTTTTCCCCTAGTTCATGGCCTCTCTAATCTCAGGTTCTTAGCCACCCACACATTGTCAGGCATGGCTTTCATTTCATGGAGAGGGCCTTAAATCTAATCAGATAGTTGTGGGTTACTCTTACAACGATTGTGCCACTATTGCCCCAGCATATCTTGTAGGCAGGTCACCATTGTGAGTCAAATGTTTTGTAGCTGGGTTAGTGTTTACCTTTCTTCTCTGGAAACATGCAGAGTACCTTCCAGGACCATGAACACTATTCAGTAGAGGTGATCGCTCTAGTTATGCACCAGCTCAGTTTCTCCATGGTCAATGAGTTATGTATGAATTGTCTTCAGCAATAAGGCCTTGTTGTCAGTTTGTGAAGAGCAACCAATAGCCTTGGCAAAAGCCTGAGTTGTTCAGATGTTTCCATGGGGTCCCTGTGGCCTAAAACTTAATTAAATGTAATTCATTGTGGAACTGGTGGCAAGAGAAGTCTAACTGGGGCTTTGTCTCCAGGTCATTTCATGATTCCATTTAGATTTCTTTCCTTCATATGTGTGTGTGTGCATGCATGTGTGTATGTGTATGTATTTCCTTCAGATAGATAGATAGATAGATAGATAGATAGATAGATAGATAGATAGATAGAAACTTTTATTGTAGTAGTTTTTTTATATGGCCCCTCAGATGTCCCTTGTTTTATTTCAGCCTTTTTGAGAATTCCAAACTTAAAGTCATTTAGGATTTAGAATCCCAGATAAAGCCTACGACAGTGGCAACTTTTCATTTGATTTGGTTATTTACAACATTTTCCCATATAGTTCATACTGGCTTGAACTCAAGATTATTCTGCCTCTGCCTGCTCATATTATAGCCTTGTGCCACCACACCTGGCTATAAAATGGTGACATTAAAAAGGAAGTAAAAATCTTTGTGAAGAAGTGCCACCCATATGATAATGGGATTGAGATAAATTGGCTAAAGAATTCTGATCTCTGACAGCTGTGACCGTCTGGTAACCTCCATTTGGTGACCTCAACCAGTATAGTGCCTTTTCCTGTCTGAAAACTGTTTGTCCAACCCTACCAAGAGCAGTGACCGTGACAGACGTGTTGTGCCCTGAAGTATCCTATACTCTGGGTCTCAACCCACTGGACAAAGAGATACTGGGCTCCAGACGACAATTTAACAAATAGTGATAGCAAAGATTCCACTTTTCTCCAATCTTTCTTTCTTAGGTGTATGTGTGTCTATGTGAGCGTATATACATGTCGGGGTATGGGTATAAGTACATGCCTATATGCCCTCCAAGGCCAGAAGAGGTTATGGGATTCCTCATCTGGTGTTACAACTAACTATGAGTAGCTTGATCTCCTAGGTGGGGTCTTGGGATCTTAATTCTATGTCTTGTGAGCTGAGCCATCTCTCCAGATCCTCCATGTTTCTTTTAATAGAGGCACATTTCCCATCATTTGTTTGCCTTCTGATGCAGCAAGGCAGAAGGAGGGCTACCTGAAGACGAATGAGCAGAAAGATGAAAGTCAGAAAAGTTCAAACAGCATTCAAGGATACCCCTGTCCTGCCTCCGTTTCTTGACTTGGGGAGGAGTGCCAATACCACATCCACAGCCCTGGTGTACAGCAGAGACATCCTGGGGGTACCCAGTCCCATTTCTGTCCCTTAGACCCTTATATTGGCCTGGGTGCATCCCCCCCATCAGCAAGTCCTCAAGGTATAGGCTTGTTCTCCTAAGCCTGGCTCAATGATGGTTTTAAATTTACCCACTCAGTGTTTACACACTGTACATAAGGAATCCTCTGGGAATCCTCTCAGACATATTAACTCCTGGGAATGTTCAAGAATCAGAAGTGGGCTTCCTTAAACAGAGGGAATGGGTCCGTCCCTTGGATCATTTGCATAAATGCCTGTAGGAAACTAAGGCTGAGAACAGCCACATTCTCTTAGCATTTAAGAGACCAGACCAGCTCTCCTGTCTTTACATATGGCTCAGTGGTTACAAATAGATGAGAGCAGTGCCCGAGAAGGCTCTGGAGTCACTGTATTCTGCTCACCCATCAACCAGCAAGCCCTTCATATTTAGCACTGTGCCATGTGTCAGGGTGTATGTTGCTGTCCGGCTTCCTCCTCAGGGACAGGACATCAGCTTGGACTCTGGAGGTCTCTGAAGGACCCCCTTGCTCTCTTCTGTCATTTCACAGGTGAGTACCTAATGTGCCCACAGTTTCCCTGAGATAAGTGTTCTCCTTCACAAACTCTAATTTTTAATTTTTTTGTACTTTTCAAATCAGGCTCATTTTAATATATCTGCTTTGTTAATGGACTATGGAAAACAATCTCACTGTTGCACAAAGGAGCGTGTGAACAAAGAGAAAGCACTGAGGAAAACAATCTCTTTACAGAACGAGAGCCAGAACCCAAACCAGCTAGGGAGCATGCTCCACCAGAACCCAAACCAGCTAGGGAGCATGTTCAGCCAGAACCCAAACCAACTAGGGAGCATGCTTGGCCAAGATGGTCTTTGGCTTTTATCCCTAACATAGGTCAGACACTATCTCATCCCATTGGTGGGAGCACAGCTTCATAATGTGACAGGAGTGGCCAGTGTACACAAATTTAAAGAACATAGGTCCCTCTCAGGCTGAACTGCTTTTGATTCAATATATATATATTGATATCATATATTGTTAATTATATATAATTAATATTGTATGTTATGTATAATATGGTATATTGTTGGTTAATATATGTGTGATATAATATATACTTTTATATCCTGTATATAATATATATGCTAAAGATGAAAGGTTTTGAAAGTGACTTGCTGGTTGATCAGTGAGCAAAATAGAGCGATTTCAAGAGACTTCTCAGGCACTGCTCCTACCTGACTATTTGGGTTTTTTATTTTAATTTTTTAAATTTCATTTTACATTCTATACACAGTATTTCCCCCTCCTCCCACCTGCAACCTCCTCTCCAACCGTACTCCTCATCCATTACTCCCAACAGGTAAGGGCTCCCATGAGAAGTCAACAAAGTCTGGCATATGAAATTGGGGTAGGACCAAGCCCCTGCCCCCTGAATTAAGGCAGCCCACCATTTTGTGTGTGTGTGTGTGTGTGTGTGAGACATCATACATACACACACATATACACACATACATACTCACTCACAGGACCAAACTAGTTTGGGTTTCGTTATTGAGACAGAGTGTTGCTATGCATTGAGGCTGGCAAATGCATGTGCTCTTGCCTCAGCTTCCAGT
>JAQHUG010000008.1:12613832-12698450 GCA_028555095.1 Dicrostonyx torquatus
TTTACTTTAGGGCTGGAGAGATGGCTCAGAGGTTAAGAGCAAAGATTGCTCTTCCAGAGGTCCTGAGTTCAATTCCCAGCAACCCCATGGTGGCTCAGAGCCATCTATAATGAGATCTGGTGCCCTCTTCTGGCATGCAAGCATACATGGAAGGAATGTTGTATACATAATAAATAAATAAATCTTTTTAAAAATTTTTACTTAAAGTTTTCTAGAATGTCTTGTTCTCTTTGCCCATCTAAAACAGGAGCTGGGAGTTGACATTATAAAACACCCTACATTTCCCCTGTGTGTGTAGAATCTAACACAGAATTTCAAGAAGAATGGAAGATACTTTTAAAAATATGTGTTTATATATAATAATATTATTATATCCTAAAAATATTTTATATATACATATATAATTGAACTTTAGAAGTTTCTCCTGTATATCTTGCCCCCACTTCTGTGGCAGACCTCGAATATAGTCTGCAGTGAGAAAATTTAATTTCCAATGAGAAAATGTGCAATGTATACACCTGCAAAGAAGGCCCCACCTCAGTGTAGCTGCTCATCTTTGTAGAGTTCATTCTGCTCATAGAGTAAAGGTATAAAGATTGGACCTATAAGCCAACTCTCATGAAGCCTCAAAACCCCCACAGCCCATGTGAAGTCCACGTATTCCCACTGGGACCTAGTAGAATTATACCCCAGCACCCACTTCCCTCATGGGGTTGAAGTCTCACTGTCTAGATTGTCCCACTCTGTAACGTACTGAATCTTGACCTGAAGACAGGCTCAACTCAGGGACTAACCTGAGCAGAATGACACAACTGTGCAGATGTGAGCTTGTGGAAGAATCTGTTTGTTAGATGTTTTTCCTGGAGTATGGATCCCATTGGTATACACTTATAATCCCAGAGTTTATGAGACAAAGCAGCAGAGTAGTCAAAAGCTACAACATAGGGAGTTTCATGCCAGCTAGGACTACAGAGTGATACCCATAACCCCTTAAAATAAAAGAAAAGGAAATAGTTCAAGTTTGATGGCATGCCCCTGTAATTCCAACACTTCTAGAGTAGAGGCTGCCATGTTGTTGAGGTGACTGCCTATCACGACGTGATCAACAGTTGACCTCCCCTCGTATGTAAGGGGAATGTCTCAAGACCCTGTCCCTAGCACTGAGCTGCAGTCACTGCAGGCAATGAGCAACTACAGAAAGAGGGTGAACCCCCCCACACACAACTGGTCATCTGATAAGTGGTCAGCCCCCAGAAACATGCAGTCATTCGGGCAACTCTGAACAGACACAGCAGGTTGTATTTATTAGTTTATCGGGTACAATAGGTAAAAGAAAGGGAGCTGTGGATTTGGGAGACAGTGAGGTAGTAATGTGCATGGGAGGAGTAGAAGGGCAGCTAGGGAGGGAAGGACGATATAATTACATTTTAATTAAATAAAAAGAAAGCAAAGAAGTAGAACAAGAAGACTAAATTCAAGGACATCTTCAGCTACATTGTGAGTTTAAGGCCAGCCTGTGCTACATGAGACCCTGTAGAAGATGGGGTGGGTTGCAGTGGGGACACAATTCTTAACTGCCCCATGATTTGTATACAAGGCAAGCGTGTGAGTGTGTGCACGCACTCATGTAACCACCCCCACACACTTTCTTACAGAAAGAAGAAGCAGATATATAACTGAGATAATTGAAATAATAACCCCTCTTGATCAAAGTTCCTTGCTATGGTGTTCACTCTAAAAATTATTTCTAATCAATGAGCACTCCCACTGTACACCAAGGAGTAATTACCTTACACGTGTTTCACTTGGAGCTGTGATTAGAAACAAGATGTGAGATCAGAGGGGCATAAAATGGATATAAGATGGAAAACTCTGAAGCAGGAGCTGAACTGCACAGGCTGAGGGAGATTTAATGAGCGGGCAGGCTGTTGCAGATAGCACTGGTGCTTCTGTGCTTACCCAGTAAACATTCCCTGCCTGTCTTGAGCATCAGTGATAGTATTTGCAGCCATAATAAGGTAAGTTGGCAAATGCTACCCTAATGGCCAAAGATAGGCACGTGATGGGACTTAGAGCTATCCTGGGACACAAGCACTCCCAGGGAACTGTGCTCTATAACAGAAGTTGCCTCTCCCCTGTGGCTAGAAGCCAATTTTCAAGCACACACTGTCTGTCAGAGTCCACCAGCCCCAGAAATAGTTATACCTGTGCTTCAATAATCAAAAAGAGACACCCGAATCCTGGAAAGGGTAATGAAAGACTGGGATTGATTCAAACATGGTGGTGGTGAAGACCACTTGGTCTTTACAGAAGAGGGCAGAAGGCTCGCTCTGGCAGAAGAAATAATGTTTTAACTCTGGAGAGTAGAGGATAAAATAGAGTGAGCGCACGCGCGTGCACACACACACTCGCACACCTACCTGCTTTGAGGCTATATTTGCATATAGGTAGTGTCATAAAGACAAAGGATTTCTTCCTCTGCTGAACACAGTGACTCTCATGTGTGCTTCTTTAACATGGCTTCCGTCACCTACAGTCCCTTTGATTCTGCCTCTCAGCAGCTTATAGAGTGACAGCAGATCTACTCCTGTAATCTTCAAGACTCACTCGCACCTTTAGTCCGAGAGTCTGGGTGCTGCTCCGTGGCTCCGTACTTGATCCGCCGGCTCTAATTCAGCAGCTCCGACAGCTTACTTACTCTTCCCCTCTTTATTCCTCCTCCCATTTGGTAAGGGTACAGTTTTTAAATTTCTTCGTTAAAAAAAAAAACTGTGAGAAGTTAGAATGTTTGGTAGTTTATTATAGCATCCTCTCTGAAGATGTTTGCAAATGAGAAAAGCTATGCACTCGGAATCATTAAGGACTCTCCTAACAGGACACAGGAAATCTGCTCAATTTCCAGCTTCTAGGAATCTGAAGAAGTAATACCACGCCACAGGGCTATACTGCTTTGAGCATCTTTGCTGTAAGAGCTGGCTGAACAATAAGGACAATACTACCATCCCTTCCTTCAAGGATGCTTAAATTCCTCTTAAGACACTTTATCTGTACAGCTTTCATCCATCAGTAAATATTATCTGCCTCTAAAGCAACAAATTGAAGTCATTGTTCCTCTGGGACAAAACTAGGGACTGGACTGAGTGTGTTTACCTGCATGCTGACAGAAATGAAGCAGGTGGGATGTGTTCCAAGTGTCCAAAAGGGATTTGGGCAAGGCCGTGAGCCGAGTGGCACGTCTGTTGTTACTTTACTTTTATTCAGTTAGAGTCATAAATAAAATAAATTGAGCTGTATCTTGATTTGAATATTACCTTGGAAGGGAATGGAAAGAAATTAACAAACTTGGAAGGACCAGGCACAAGTGCAGGGCTCCTCTGTGACCCCACCCTCATGCTGGGATTTTGAAGGATTCATTTCAGAATGAGAGAACAGTTGAAGAGCAATATACACATACTCAACGGCCTGCCTTAATTTCATCCAGAATGCTTGTGTGTGTGTGTGTGTGTGTGTGTGTGTGTGTTTACATACCAGGGGACCTTTTGGGACTGGTTCTCTCCTTCACCCTGACTCCAGAATTAAATTCAGATGGTCAGACTTGAGTGGACAGCTAGCAAGCCTTACAGCTTTCTTGTTTAATGGAAGACTTCAGCTAGCATGATCATGTTTAATTATATCTTCATCACTTTATGGGCCGGAATCTCTGTCGTTCTTGCTCTATCCCCAGAGTGCTGGCTCTGCCTGGTGCTCAGTAGGCACTCAGTAAACAGCTGTTGACTGGATTGATGCTGGATTAAACGGTGTTTCCTTGCTTAACAGTAATGTCTGTAGGCCAGGAGTCAAGGCCATGACTGAGGAGCTCCTCACTATTCTGTTCCAACAGATTGCTTATATAATGGATTCTAAAAAAGTCAATGAAGCACCCCATTTCCCAGTTTGTCAGACGATTCATTTTTATAATTATATCAGTGCCTGGTAAATCTCCTTGAATTAATGTGTCTTGCAAAGTTATGGCTGATGTGAAAAGGTATCTACTTAGCATCTGTGTGTTCGGCGTGTATCTCTCAACCATGCTGTACGTATATTTTAAGGAACATTTCTTTGGGTGCTGTGTTTTTTTCTATTTATGTCTTTACCATAAAAATATAAATAGATCGTTTATCTCCGGTATCCTTAAAGTAGCTCGCATCATTTCAGTCTTTTAAACTTTTACATATCCAAAGTTTCTGTCCCCAGTATGCCTCATGGAAAGCTAGTGTCTGGCACAGTCCTGGAAAGCTTAAGGTCAGCCTCTGTGGGCTCTGGAAGAGTATGCAAAGGTGGATGCAGACTATGTGCAGGTGTTTGGACTCCAGTCCAGGAAGTGCTGTACAGGAAACCAGGGTGTTGGCCCTGCCGGGGCATCAGCCCACACATTTTCCCTGGTGTTTAACGTATGAAATCTCATTTAAATAATTCTATAAGATGAATGTTATCATCATGTAGATGAGAACACTAAGAAACTTGCCCAAGGTCCACATAAGCAGTGAATGACAAAGCTGGAATGTGAACCCTAGCCCCTAGCTGGTTCTGGACCATGTTATTATCCATTAGACTCTACAGGCAGAGCAGTTCTGAGGAGACCCACTGGACAAGCTGGGCACATGTGGTCTAGGTTATTGGTAAATAATACATCACAACATATCTTCCATTAGTCATTTTGATCAGAAGAGTCCCAGACTTTTTCAAGGAAGGGGCTTCTAAGATTCCAAGTATTATGATCACAAATGGTTTACAGTTGATAGTTATATCATTGGGCAAACATGGTGGTTTACATGTGAAAGGCTCCCATATACTCTATGCATTTGAATACTTGGTCCTCAGCTGCTAGCTCTCCTTTCAAAGGTTGTGAAACCTTTAGGAGGTTGAGGATTAATAGAAGAAATGGGTTACTGGGAACAAGCATTGAAGTATTATTGCTGGACTCTACTTTCTAGCTACAGAAAGAATGGGACCAGCTGCCTCATGTTCTTGAAACTATGACATCTTTACCAAACTGTGAACAAAAGCTAGTCTGCCTTTCAAGTTGATTTTGCCAGGTATTTTGTCAGAGAAACACATAAAAAGCCAGCAGTATAACTAGTAAAGTAAGCAAGGAAAAGGGCCCTTCTGTTAGACCCATTCATTTCACTGTAAGAACCCCTTGAAACTCAGTCCCAGGACATTGAAAGTGCGGGGAGGTTGCAGCAGAAATCTGAGAAACGTTGCCCATGTCTTAGAGGTTTGAAGGTATTTATCCTGGCATCAGTTTTCAAGTGGTACACATCTCTATTTGGAAGATAACTGTGTTCCTAGAGAGGTGGAAGGGGTATGTCTTTAGTAACAGGTTCTCTGAGCTACAACCAGTCATTCACATTCTCCTTCAGTTTCCTTACCGGAAAATTAAGGTTAATAGACTGTTGATTAAAGACAGCAGATTGAGCACAGCCTTAACCTCAGTTGCCTTCAAGCTGCTGTTATAGAAGAATTGAGGTAATGTGTTCCAGGCATAAATTAATTATAGGCTGAGTGAAAGTCAAGGAAGAATCAGCAATATTGTTTTGGAAGCCAAAACACTAATGGAAAAGTAGTGGCCCCCCCTTAAGGGGTTGGATAGTGCAAGAAGCCAAGACTCAACCCAGCTTAACCTCCAGAACCTCCACCACCACCCCACAAAGATCCAGGAAGAAACTGGCTTGCTTCCTTTGGAGGTCACAGTAGGAAGAGGCAGTCATAGCAAATCCAGTGAAAATGCATTTGCAAAGCAGAACCTTCAGTGTTCTCCCAGTTCTGGGTGGCAGGAAGACCCCTCAGCCCAATGACAAGGAAGCCTTCATTAATAGAACTCCAGAAACTTGCCTGCAGAAGGTAAGCAGAGGATTCACTGAGAAGCTAGCCAGGCTGGCATCTCTGAGGTGATACGCCAATCAAAAGAGAAAAGCACAGGCTGCCCCCAATCAGAAGTTCCAGTCCAGAGGGATAACTATGCAGGCTAGACTCTGCAAAGGACAAAGCTACTAAGTGCTAAGCCATAGTCCTCACGTCTTGAACTTACTAAGGTGTCAGACACGCTTCTAAGTATGCCAGCAGTTCCTGTTAGTAGCAGTGTAGGTAGGCAGTTATTGTCTCCAGGTAACTTAGTGCCCAGGAATTTACCACAAACAGATTTGCACCTGCACAGTCTATGCTTACAGCTCCCACACCACAGCTACCAGTTCCTCACAACCTGAGGAACAACGTAGATGACACAGTGACAGACAGAGGAAGATAAGGAGGAAGTCGATAGTTGCACAGAAAAGGAGAAAAAATGGCCATTGTGAGGCTCAGTTGTGAACCAATGGTGATATGACTGGTGCTCTTACAGACTACCCTGGAAAGGTGGAACATAGCAAGGACATGGGATGGGGCAGAATCAGGGAGTAGTTCTTCTAGAATGGAGAAGCTCTGTGTGATGCATCCAGTCAGAATGATAATGTTCCAGCCAATAGCATCTGCTGAGAAGATCATGTCTTCTAGTAATGGCAAAACTGCCTGATGATGTATTTCTGAATTGTACCTGAATCATTAAATAAAGCCTGACTTTACTGTCTAAATTAAGGGAGGAAAAAAAGTAACAATAAGACTATGTAAAAATAATTTCTAAAAGAATGATCTAGAAGGAATGAATACAAGTTGCTCTGGGGTGGTATCTGACAAGAGGGAATAGAAGCTATAGTCTTTGCATCTATACAAATTTCTAGAACTGCTTGACCTTTCAAATGCATGCAGATATAGTTGTGATAAAAATGATAAACAAATTTTGGAAAGGAATAAATACCTTGCAGTACCGTTTTCTAATATTTCTGTTTGTTTGTTTGTTTGTTTTTCCTTCCTTGGGACTTAGCAAATGTCAGCTTTCTTCTTTCCTCTTTCTTTCCAGGACAAGGTCATGTCGCACACAGGAATTTGGGATGGACATGAGGCTGGGATGACTGACATACACTGTCAGAATTGCCAGGTGGCTCCTGCCTTCCATGTCTTAGCTGCTAACATCCACTGAAGGGGGAAGAGAAGAGGAGGTCTGGGGACAGACACTGATGAGTGCTCCTTAGCATCCGTGGACTCTGCTAGATGTGTGATTGGGACTCAGACGATGACTAGATTATGATTTGATCAGAGGCACCTCTCTGGTGATGTAAAGGGTCAGGGAAGGCACCTGGACACATTCTCAGGGTCTAGCATGCAAAGCCCTCATGATTAATGCTAATGGTAAGCTCCCCCGGGCAGTCAGCAGGGAAGATGGCATCTAAAACCTCAGAGGTGTCCAGATTGGAGCAAGAGGTCAGGACCATGAGATGCAGTCTGGGTTTTGTGTATTGAGGGAAAGAGAGAAGACTCTGTGCATATTTATAAAGCACACCATATGCCACATGTTCAATGCAATATGCCATTTTATTTTTATCTCTTCTTCAAAGAAAAGGAAAGTGTATTAATTAGTACATCTAGTTATATACATATATTTGTGTTATCTTAAGTGTTTATATATTGATAAATTCAATTTAAAATACTTTTAATTTCTTGGGACTTCAGAACTTGGTGAACCCCAGTATTGAAGTATCTCACAGTATTTGACAACATAAATTGAGTTAATTCATGCCTGGAATGCTTAAGACCTGATGTGTTTTGGATTTCAAAATATTTTGATACACATAGTGAGATGCCTTGGGGATAAGACCCAAAAAACTCATTTTTGTCTCATGTGTACCTTATGTGGAGATGCTAAAGGCAATTTTATATGATTGCTTTAGTCCACTTATATTTTGATTATAATTCATCCCACCCCCATCCCCCTTCCCATTCCCCATTGCTCCTCAGAAGGGGTAAGGCCTTCCTTGGGGAGTTTACAAGGTCTAGTATACCACCTTGAGTCAGAAACAAGCCCCTCCCCCTGTATCAAGGCTAGCAAGGTATCCCACCATAGAGAATGGGCTCCAAAAAAAAGTTTATGTACTGGAATAGGTGCTGGTGCAACTGTCAGGCTCCCCACTAACAGATCAAGCCACATAACTGTCACTCACATTCAGAGGATTTAGTTCAGTCCCATGAAGGTTCCTTAGTTATCAGTCCATAGTTCGTGAACTCCCACTAACTTGGGTCAGCTGTCTCTGTGGGTTTTCTCCCATCATGCTTTTGGCCCCCTCCCTTGGTCACATGATCCCTCCTCCCTCTCTTCAATTGAAAGCCAGAAGTTCAGCCTAGTGCTTGACTGTGGGTCACTGCATTTGCTTCCATCAGTTACTGAATGCAGATTCTAGGATGACAATTAGGGTAGTCACTTATCTGACTAAATGAGAAGGCCCTTTCAGGCACTCTCTCCACTATTGCTAGGAGTCTTAGCTGAGGTCATCCTTGTGGATTCCTGAGAATTTTTCCCTGGCCCCATAATGACTCCCTCCATCAAGGTATCTCTTTCATTGCTCTCCCCCTCTGTCCCTTCCCCAATCGGTCTTCCTGATCCATTATGTTCCCATCCCCTATCACCTCCTTTCTGCTCCCCCTCCCAGTTTACCCAAGAGATCTTAATTATTTTCCTTCCTGGAGCCCTCCATGTGTGTCCCTCTTAGGATTCCCCCTTCTACCTAGCTTCTCTAGGATTGTGGATTGTAGCTTGGTTATCCTTTGCTTTACATCCAACGTCCATACTTTAAAATTTTCAAAATTAAAACTCTTTCTAGTATAGACTAATTATAAAAATAAGTTTCAGAAAAAGAGTATGCCCATAATATTTTATTCAATAATAAACACTTTTTATTTTTTCTTTTTCAACATAATGACTTTTTCTCCTAAATATTTCTTGTGCTTTGTTTGTGAACAGAGTCTCTCTATGAAGTCCATGCTATCCTGAATACATGCAGATCCTGTGTGTGCAAATCCCACTGCTCCAGAAAAATAATTGGAGAAAAGATGTTTTAGTCCTTTAAATCTACTGGTAGTTATTGATCACCCACTGAATGGGAGGCTTTGGGCCAACTTCCCTGGTTACAGTGATGAATGAAGCAGGCTCACCCTTCAGCCTTATGCAGTGATTTGGAAGAGGACAGTCATTAGAACTGAGTGACACTAATGCAAGACTCACAAGGATTGCATAGGAAAGAAATAATTAGACTGTCCTAGGAGCTTGGTGGGAAAGAGATATTATTTCAGCGCCCAGGAAGAGAGAAATGAATTGAATCCTAAGGATTTGTGCTGTTATAGTCACACATTCTTTCATTTTGTCAACATCTATGCATACCGGGTATGTGTTGGAGTCTCTGTATAGTTGAATGTAGCTGTGAATAAAGCAAAGCCCTGACTTCAGGGAAACACAAATAAGGATATAGACAGGAATGAGCTACATTTCCTTTGCTGTGACCTGACCTCAGTTCTGTTGACCTATTTTCTCATGTGTGTTCTACATGCACATGTAGCATTTGCCTTCGGCAAGGCAAGACCATTTTCATGGTGGTCTCAGAGGTGGCCAGCATATGACATTGATGCCTTGGATTCCCTGACACCATCTGGTATTTGTGCAGTGAGTGGCATCAATAGCAGGTACACATTCTAGTCTAGATCATTGACCATGAGGTCTAAGTCAGACTTGAGCCACAGGCCTTAGGTGAATGGCAGATGCTCTCTTCTGAGATGGCAGGGATGCCAAGCCCAGCTGTGTCAAGCAGAATATCTGTCTTAAAGGATGGTAGCATCAACCCTACCTGGACTACTCTACCTGCCACACCTCCCTGATTCCTCCTGACAGGCCATGAGTCATCTGGCTTTCTTCAATCCTGTCATAGTATTAGCCAATAATGACTTCAGATGACTTAAATTACAATTTTAAATGGATACTAGAGTGGATGTTTAATGTATTTATTCTGAAAAGAAAGATGTCATCCTGATATATCCTCTATTAACAATAGCCTAGAAAACATTAGTTACCCAAGTGTTCTAATCCTCTCTCCCCCTGAGACCCTCTGAGTGTTTGCCAGCCATCTTTATAGTCCTAGAAGCCTGTAAGATCTAAAGATCTGAAAATGGGTGAGCTCTAGCTGGTCCTGGAGACCTTGTTCTAGCATCCTTTATTCCTGGCTTCCTTCCGGGATGTGTTCCATTGGGGTTTATACTGTGTAACCACATAAGGGCTGAAGTGTGCTGACAGTTCTTGAAAGCAGACAGAGCACTGGAAGGGAAGACAGACCATTACCAAAATCAAGTTCAGTTTTGTAACTCTTCCAGGCTTTTGTGGTGGTGACTGTTTGTGAATGAGCAATGCTGGCTGTGACTCCAGATAGGCCCAGAGTGGACTGCCTGGGTTCAAGTCTTACTTCCACCAATCTGCTGCCATGCTGCTGTAGATAAATTACTTAATTACAGTTTTCTCCTCTGTAAAATAGGGAATCTAAGTAGTATGGTTTTCCTCTCTATTGTTGAAAAGACTATGAATGAGATACGTTCTCAGTGCATGGCACAACACAGTGATTCAGTTTATGTTGGTAGTTTTGACAATAATATTGTCATCCCATGTTGTAGATTTGAAGTCTGAGTCTATCGTTCAAGGTTTTAGTCCACATGAGCTAAATTTACCCCAGTAAATATGAGTGAACAGTGTGCTGTTCCAGTGCACTGAGTCCTGGGATCTCAGGTGGTGATGAGTGTGTACTGGTGTGCGCTCTAGCATGCTCTCGTTCTCCAGCTCTATTTCCTGTAGGAGTGAGAGTGCAGTAGCCTGGTGTTGCCTTGTCATATCATGAAGCTGTTACCTCCCTGGTTTGGGGGAATGCCACCAAGAGTTTTCTATTCAAGAATTGATTTTTTTGTTTCAGAATGAAATAGATCTTTAGCCAAATATAAAACTCAATTTCTGACATAAAAATTTTGGAGGAGAAAATTTGTAGCAGTTTTCTTCTGTGATAAAACCAAGTTATTCGTTAATTGAAAATTCACTTCAAATTGTTTAACCACCCTTTCTGTGGACAGTGATGGTAAAAAGTACCTGGTGCATATTTTCAGCCAGTTCAGCATTTTCACTGCATTTCATCTGAACCCTTCGCTGCCAGGCTGCTCATCACTGATGTTCGTTCACACCTCTGTCTCCTGAGACTATTCCCTGTAGCATTTTGAAACATTGGGAGACTTTCATGCATACTGCCCATAATGGCCTAACTGTTTCTTTACTGGGAGCCTTACTAATAATCTGGAAGGTTTTCTCGGGTAGGCCCTGGCTGTCCCCATTTCTTTTCTGCTTGTTTGAATGGTGAGGTAAGGATTCAGCAAGTGTTAAAGCCAAGAGAAAGATCTTTGAAGTTACATGGCATTATTGTCTTATAATAAGCCTGAAAACACAAGACTTTTACAGACAAGACTAATTCAAATACTTTGTGCTCAAGCTGGGACTAAACTTTAATTCATTTAGTAACTAGGGAGGAAGGAAAGCAAACTCAAAGAATAAATGAAAAAGTCCTGCTTGAGGGACTCACAATTGCATGTGACAGGTAAGCAGATAATAGTAACAGAGTTGTCCAGTGCCCAGCCACTGCTCTGTTCCTCTGTGGGAGTGGAGAGTGTCGTAAAACTCTTTCTGTGTGGCCGTCCATACCATTGTAAAGTGAAGCACTTTGTGTTATGATGTCTGCCTTTCATTATCTATTCATTTATGTTTCTATGAGTCATTCATCAAAAACACGAGTACCTGAGCTATACTGGACCTGAGTGACTTATATATGCCTGAGGGCATATCCTGGTCTTTGCCTTCAAGTAATTTATAGTCTAGCTAAAAGAGGCAGGAACATACAGAATAAGATACAGCAATGTGTTAAAAGATCTGTGATACAAATATGGCAAGATACATTGAAGACACAGTTTCATTCTTGCCAAATCCTCCTGGGGTCTTCAAGGATATTTCCTGTGTGAGAATTAAGTTTCCACTGTGCCTTCCCCAAAGCATTTCCATTTTAAAGGTGATCTCAGTCCTGGTTATATACTAGCACACACACACACTTTGCTATCCTCAGAAGTTGGAGAGTGTGTCTTGAGTGTGTAGCTTCTAAAAGTGGTTCTGCTGGAGGACAGTATGGATGGAGCGTGAGACATTATCCATACAAGGATTCCCCTGAAATGCTAAAAGCAAAGGATATGTGTGCCAGCTTTCTGTCGCTGTTTAACAACAACTGAGTTCATGAACTTACAGAGAAGATATATTTGTTTGGCTCATGGTTTCAGAGATTTTAGACCCTGATCACTTGGCCCCATTGCTTTCTCTACTGTGGTAAGGCAATATACCATCACAGGAGAAACCCATGGTAGAGGAAGTGCTGACCTCATGGGAAACAAAGCGAGAAGAAGAGATCAAAGTCCCATAGTCACTTTCTGCAGCATTTCCCCAATTATTTAAACTCTTCCCGCTAGGCCGCTCCACAGACTAGCAACTGACTCTTTAACACATGGGTCTTTGGGGGGCCCTTAGACTATATCAGGATGACATGGTCAGCTTTGGCTTTCAAAAGTAACATTGTAGGACAGGGCAAGGGCTATGGGTCCATGATTCCCAAGTCGCCATGTTGCAAAGGCAATTTGGAATCATGTGGAGCTCAGGGGTACATGAGATTTGGTGTGTAGGTGTAAATTTGTGGAAAATCCTCATTTGGCATATATATGTAACTGAAGACAGTGAAGGTGGCCTGGGAAGAGTTCAGTGGGAAGAACAAGGGGTCTTGGGTGAGTAGTGAAGGACCTGAGGATTTAGAGGTGACAGGAGATAATGCACCTGAATGGAGCATGTGGAGCTAGGAACATGTGAGCTGTACAGGGTAGACGTCAAGGTGGTGAGAAACTACTGAGAAACTGTGACATGGCAGACCGCCACCGTGCTTAACAACGTGAGGGTCTTTAGTAGCTATAATGGGAACAGATTGTTCTTAGGGGACAGAGAGAAGCTTAGAGGGGACAGAGGAACTGGAGATTGCATAGTGAACTTGAGGAAGGAGGAAGATGAGGTCATAGTTGGAGTGAATGCATAGATAGAGAAAAGTGTAATTAGAAAGAAAAAAAAAGCTTCAGTGTATGGGAAAGCAAGAAAAATCCAGAAAAGAAGTGGTTAGTTAACGCTGAGAGCTGGAAGAAAGTTCAGACCAAAGCAGTCAGGGACTAAAGCTACAGGGTTCTCAGTTGAGCCACTGGAAGCTGATGGAGTTCCCACCTGATAACTTCTAATTTCTCTCTGAAGTTCATGCAGAGACTCTTCAATATTAAAAGATAAAACACCGGACTATAGTTAACTGAGGAGTGGCAGGGGGCTCTGGAGACTATTCGAAATGGTTGGGGAGCACATGCAAAGTGGGATGAGCAGACAAACTCTGCTCGAGTTGGGTGCTGGTGAGGGGCATGGGGCCTTCCACCTCTCCTAGCACAAATCCTCCCTGGTGCCTTGGAACATTAGTATGTTCTCACTGGACTTCCCTTTGACGTGGATCTAGGCCACTCTCATCTCCTGTGCTCACTTGCTGTGGATTATCCACCTATTTTCACTGCACGGTTTTGTTCCAGTCTTGACCTCTGACAGCTCTTGTTCTGGTCTGGACCTTTTGTTTTTGTTCTACTTTCTCTGCCTTTATAACATATTGGCAACAGCAGTTCTTCCTGTTTTGAATGCTTGGTTCCCTCAGTTTTGCAGGGACATCTCTATAAGTGGCAGCAAGCAGTTCAGAATATACAGAACCATCCTAATACTTCAGTTCTTTGTGTCCGTTCCATTCAAACTGCATTATGGAAGTGACCACCCACCCTGTTCCCTTCCAAAGCTGCCCATGGAAGTCACCACCCTGCCCTAAAGGAGACATTACTTACCAAGGTCACACCCCTCAGCTGACTTTAAATAACCCAGGAACAGGAGTGTGTATTTCACTCAAGTGTTGTAAATGTAATTTTCCTTTGGTTGTCAAACTGCATATTTAAGAAAGTGGTGCCAAGGGGTCGCTTTTGGAGCCCTCGTGTGAGAAGTACTTGGTACATGCCCGGGTCAGTGGACAGTCTCTCCAATCACATGTTATGGGTTTGGATGTTAGACCAGCCACTGCCTGGCCCTTTGTAAGCTTAGACAGTTTATAATTTCAGAGTGCCCCAGTTTTCCTCTCTGTAAAACACACGGAATGCTTGTCCTCTCACCTGATGACCTTAGGGTTAAATGAGTTCACTCACATGGAGCTTGTAGACCGGCACCTGAGGCATAATGAGCTCTTCAGCATCTTAATCGTGTATCCACTTAGATACAGGACTGGGATTTCCTATGTCTCTCATTTGTTGACCATTTCATTTAGGATGCTCTTTGGTTTTGTTACATAGAGCTCTGAAAGTTGGTTACTTTGGACCTAGTTTTTCACAGTATTATCTAGGCAATACACACACAAACACACACACACCTTTAATGTAGGGAGCATCTTCAGCCAGCTTGGCACTGATAAACATACTTGCTTTTAGCCATTTTTAACCATTTAACAATTGAATATTTGAATTTAAAACAATAAAATTCTTACTATAGTGTGTTTGGATCTAGGATGGAATACTTTATTGTAGGAATGTGGCATAGTTCAAAGCTGCCCTGCACTTCCTTAATTGAAAGGCCCTGACACTGTCCCTGGACAGGCCTACCTCCCAGCCATCCAGAATCCAGCCTTCTATAGAGTCTTTCATCAGTAATGACTTGGGAAATGTTTCCCCCTGAGAGCAGAAGCAGTCCACTGAGGAGTGGAAGAAAGGAAGCCGGAAAGAACGGGAGAACTTAAAATAGCTGAGAGCAGGCATGCGGGAAACCCTGTGAAGGGACGGAAGCTGGGGCAAGCACAGGGCAAATCTGCCCAGCCCAGAACATGTTTCCCAGAGGCAGGAGAGGTAAGAAATCCTGGCAGAAGAGCAATGAAGATGACTTTGAAATAATTTGTGGGGAGCCAGACAGACATGGAGCTGAGCTGGAGCAGGTCCCACCCAGCAAATCTCCAGACAGTCTCTCCAGAGCTACTCTTTGCTCCTAGACATGTTCACCTATTTACTCAGGAGCAATAGATAAACCCCTCCATGATGGCGTATCAGTGGACACTTCACTGTCCACTGTAGATGGCCCTGCCCATGTCCATAGTCACTGTCCTCCTGGGCCCACCTGATGGCATGTCAGTAGGCACGTCATTGCCTGCTGTAGATGGCTCTGTCCATGCCCAAAGTCGCTCTCCTCCTGGGCCCCCATCTTCTCTGCCCTTCTAAGCTTCCTCTCTCTTTGGCACCTCCACATAAGTCACCCAGTCCTTGTCAGTACCAGCTTCCCTCACCCTTGCCCTACACAGCCCTCTTTTCCCCCCACAACCCATCTCTGCTCCCTTCCTCCTTCTCCCCTTAGCCTTCCTTTTCTGCCCAACCCTCCTTCCCTCCTCAACCTTCTTCCTCTGTCCCCCACTCCTTCTCCCTTCCAGCCCTGCTCTGCTGCCTCATCTTAACCTACCCCCCATCCCTCTTCTTTTATCCCCAACATCAGCCCTCTTCCTTTGGCTAGCCCTCCTTCTTTTCTCAGCCCTCCCTTTTTATCACCCATTCCTCCTTCCCTCCTCTACTCTATCCCTCCTTTTTCTCTCAGCCCTCCTCTGCCTCCATATTCCCCTGAGCCATCCTTTGTCTCCATACCCCTCTCAGTCTTCCTCTGCCTCAGAAACCCCCTCAGCCCTCCTCCTTTGTACCCATTTTTCATTTTCCTCAGCTCTCTACTTCTACCTCCCCACCCCTTCCCCAACTCTTCTTCTTCCCCCAGCCCTCCTCCTTTGCCCTCACTTCTGCCTGGGTCCCCCTTCAGCCCTCAGCATGCTTCCTCAGCACAGCTTCCCTGTAGAAGCACCATCTGAACACAAATTAAGTGGCAGTGTGGGGTTTCAAAGAAAAAAAGAATTTTTTTTTCATTTTAGAAATGAAAAACTTAATATCACCTGTGTCAATTCACTCTCAGTTCCCTGGAATACTTTCATCTCTATGCTAATTTTATGCTGAAAACAGAAACTGCCTATTGCAGAAAAGACAGAAAAGGGGTTAGAAGTCAAAGACCAACTGAGTGACTGACATCCCAGTGAATCCTCATTTCACTCCCATTGAGGAAATGTCCTCCAGACAGCCAAGGCTGCCCCCAGGGGTAAGGCTGGGGCAGTTTGGAAAAAAAGGCTTTCTTCACCAACCTCAGGCCTGGGAAGTGTGTGGATGTCTCCCTTTATTCCAACAGTCCTGTCCCATCCCATCCATTAGTAGTCGTGTGTGTCCCTCCCCCACAGATTCCAATCTCAGTGTTGACTTTGCTTACTGATTCATCAAAGCATCTTCCCTAGACATGGAGTGGCCTCAGAGGCAGGACTGTGAGTCTGAGTCAGTCAAGGTGTTTTGCACTTGACTCTAGATCATGAGGTGGGGCCTTCACCTCATTCAGCTTTGCACTATGGCTACCAACGTGGAAACTTCCTCAGGATGGGCACTGTATCAGCCTACCTGAGGGATGTACTACAGCTGCGCTCTCTGGAGGTCTAGCTGGTCTGCTGTAGAGTGCCTCTGGGCACCTACACAGAGAAAGGATGCAATGTCGGATTGATTTTGTTTGTTTTCATTTAGTCTTATCAGTTGTTATTTTCTGTTTCTTTTCTTTCCTGCAAAGCATTAGTTGGTTCATTTAAAGAGACGATACTTGATGAAAGATGAGTAGAGAGGCTTCCAGGACCAGAAGAAGAAAATCACAAGAAGTTTCTTTCAACTTTGGAAAAAAACCTAGGGAGGAGTTATTTTTTTTCTTGTATTTTTTTTCTTTGTTTTACATTCCAACCACAGTTTGCCCTCCCACCCCGCCTCTTGCCTCCCTCACCCCTCCAACCAGCCCCCACCCTCTCCTCGGTAAGGGAGTCAACAAAGCCTGGCATGTTAAGTTAGGACAGAATCAAGCCACTACCCCTGCATTAAGGCCAAGCATGGCATCCCCCCATAGGGAATGGGCTCCAACAAGCTAGCTCATGCGGCAGGGATAGATCCTGGTCCTACTGCTAGGGTTGCATCAGATAGTTCAAGCTTCACCACTCTCTCCCACATATGGAGGGCCTAGTTCAGTCCCATGGAGGCTCCACAGGTGTCAGTCTGAATATCATGAGTTTCCACGAACTTGGTTCAGCTGTCTCTGTAGATTTCTTCATCATGATATTCGCCTCCCTTTCTCATATTCCCTCCCTCTCTTTTTGATTGGATTCCCGGAGCTCGCCCAGGTGCTTGGTTGTAGGAACTCTTGGCACTTAAGCAAAGTCAGGTGGTCATACATCAGCTATTGTTCTGAGCATACCTACCCCAGTTCTCAGCAGGCTAGAACTCTTATGGCTTCCCTTAGAGTTCCTTTCAATGGCAACATCCGGAACTTCTGTTCAGCATGGTACAGTGGGGAGATGAAGTGCACAGAGCCACACAGAGGCTATGGCTGCTTTGTGCCTGAGGCTGCTGGGCTGCCATCTCACTATAGTGTCCTGCTGCAAGAGCAGGAGCAGACGCACAGGCCGGGACACCGCTTGATTTCTTAGAGATTAGGGCCATATAGCTCCTGAGGGCTTTGGGGGAGATGGTTATGTGTGGCTGAGGCACCTGACTGCTCCTTAAGAAGACAGCCCACTGAATTCATTCTCTCCTCACTTGGGAAATCTGAGCCAGAACCATGCTGCTGTTAGCAACCTAGAAGAGAAAAGTTCTCAGGACAATAATGAATATGTTTTCTGTCATTCTTTAAAGTATTCTTTCTGAGGTTTTAACTTAGGAATATTGCCTTTCTAGTTGTTTTTTTTTTCCACAAGTGTCCTGATAGAGCTCAGATAGGGTAATGAAAACCCTAGCAGCAGCCTACAGGTGAGAGCTCCCTGTTTCCTCTCGAGGAATTCTCGTCGTTTCCGAGGTTAAGAGCTGCTGTACTTATGTCCTGCGAAGTTTGGAGAGGGATGCTAGAGGCATTCGTATTGAAGAAGCCCTGTGTGGGAAGTGCACAATGCTCTATGGTAGAATCTGGAGGGGGAAATGGCAGGTTCATGGCCTCTGGAGTGCTATACTTATTTAAAGGGCTGTGAGTTCGATTGCACTCAGCTAGCCTTGAAATACTCTGGGGTCCTCCTGTGCACAATAGCCTGAATCAGAAATGGTGGCTTGTGCAAAGAATCCAGTAATACCTTGTACATTTCCTCCTTACTAAAGAGAGGCACAGCCGAGTCATCTGTCTTCTTTGCTTGTGTACTTCACAGTTATACAGATATACAGAGTGTGGAACTGAGTAGAGCAAACACTCTCTGGTAAAGGATCTCTGCAGCTCCCCAAGTGCACTTTGCCCTGAGGAAGTGTCACCTAAATGTCCCATGAATTCAGTTGAGGAAAGTAGCCAGCATGGTGTATGGGAACAGTATTGGCTTCTCTCCTTACGATGCTCAGAGTGCCAAGACACCTGCCAGCTGCAGGGCCAACAGCAGTTCATTACCTAGGACATGCTGGGTTTCCATGGACCAGGCATGTGCAGTTCAAAGACAGAGTGAGGAGAGTAAGATTAAGACTGTATCTAACAAAATCAAACTTTAGAAATGGGAAAAAGAAGTATCATTTGACATTAAGAAAATCCTATAAAATATCAAAAATAGAGCCAGCAGCTAAAATTCACAGAATAGCAAAATATCAGAGCAAGACAAACCCCTAGAGCCGTCTATTCAAATCAGTCATTCTCAGGTGGGGACGCCAGCAGCACTTGGCCACCCTTCTCTTGGGCAGTGTATATGGTATGGAAACGCAACTTAGTATTTCTGGGTTGGAACAGATAGAAGCCATTTTCTCTGCAGCTATTTTGGCTGCTGCTGACAGACTCGTGGAGCATGAGAAACATATTTATTGATGTGGAATATGTCTGTGGTATGGGGGTTTCCTGAACTACCAAAGTGTTGCACACACTCCCGTGTGATGTTTGGCAGCCCACGTTCCTTTAATGCCCACCATCAGAGTGCTTCTCCTTGCCGGTCCTCTACCTGGTCCCCTCAGAAGTCTCTGCTCTCTGAAATAAATAGCTCAGAAAACAGATGAGAGTTGTGTAAATTTACCTTTTCCCCTAGGAATGATCTGGGCATCCGAAGCTTCTGCTCTGCATTTTGTTCGAAACGGCAGTGGCTTGCTTTTATAATGTGAGCTGTCTTCTGTTTCATATGCATTTTTCTAAGCAACCACATAAGCAAATGTTTAATTTATTTTCGCTCTGTACTATCAGGTGGAACATAAATGGAACTGTAATGTTTCATGGCCATTGGAAGCTTGACAGATACCCCGAACAATTTTGGTGTTGTACAGATGGAGTCGTGTCATGAAAGGAGCTGGCCCATTGTCAGTTCAAACCACCAAAGCACCAGAATGAACAGGATCACTAAAATTTATTAACTGAATGCATTGATGTTTACTACATGTTTTTCATGGCTTCATTCAGACAGGTCATGTTTTGTTTATCTTCATGTGGGAACATCCAAGGCCTGAGTGGATGGCTTTGAAGGCATTTCTGGTATAATCCTGGCTTTCTTTGGCATAGGTATATAAACCTTAACAGGTTGTGTAATGTCTCTGGGCTTCAAGTGTTTCCAGTGGTAATAATGATGATACTACACAGAATTTTCAAGAAGGTTGTAGTTGAATAAGATACCTTCCATTGTACCTGCAAATAGAAGCAGGAGTTTAATCTTCTTCCTCAAAAGAAAGGAAAATTCTAGGATGGAAAGAGTCACAGTTATTTAATAATATCAAACTAGCTGTGACGTGTAGCCTTTGGTAGCACGGATGCCGTTGATGGTTCTCAAACATTATGTACCTTTTGCTTCCATCAGCAGATCCTATAAGAAAAAATCCAGAGGAAGTTGTCTGCTACAGGCACATTAGTGAGCCTGCTCGGGACCTTGTCCACTGTGGCACTGGAAGGCTTTGTTAGACCTTCTGTGAGAAATTTCTTGGTTCAGTGTGAGAATTTCACTCACCTCATGGTGCAGGTTAAGTTAGTATTAAGCATTCTGTGTAGGTGGAGTATTCCTGTCCCAAATGCCTGCTCCCAAATAACCAACACAGGCTGAATAGTGCATTTAAATGTTCAGTCAATAGCTCAACAATAGGCTTGTTGCTAACTATATCTTACAATTAAATTAACCCATATTTTTTTTCTGTGTTTTGCCACGTGGCTCATGGCTTGTTACCTCATTTTCTACCGTATCCTGCTTCCTTGGTTGGCTGGCTTGTGTCTCCCAACCCTGCCCTTCCTCATCCCATCCTTCTCAGTTTGGCTTTCCTGCCTAGCTTTATCCTGTTCAGCTATTGGCCAGTCAGCAACATATAAATCACACAGTGTACAGAAGGATTGATCCACAGCAATTTTGCTCCTGTTTTCACCGTCTCTTTGGTTGGGGGAGAGACTATGTTGATTCTCTGTCAGACTTCAGGCTTGATTTTGCATTACTTTTCTCTCTGGTCTCACCAGTACTAATGTTGTCCACACAAGTTGTATCCAAGGTTGATAACATAGTATTGTAGTTACCACTCAAGAAGGTAATACCTTTCTTGTCACCCAAGCATCTATGAACCCCCAAGTATTTAGACTGTTGAAACGGAGTAGTTGTTGGGGATCACCTCATCAGCCACAGAGCACCAGGCTGGGTCTGATGTCAGGTGAGTGAAGGAGTTGGTGGAGAGAGTGAATGGCTTAAGAACCATTTGTAAGTCTAGACTTTCAGGTGACTTTACATGCTTCCATGGCTCGTGGCCTTTGAAAGGGATGAGAAGGAAGTGAGTGGAAGTCATCCAGTTCTTTGTTTTTCATCAAGCATTTTATTACATATTTTCTTTTGCTAGCCACTTTAAATCACCTTGAAAGTGAGACACAGTATAATTTTGTGAAAATCAAACACAGCACAGGTCTGTAGCCCAACTAAAGTCGTAGACTTAGATAAAAGAGCCCATCTCTTATCTAAGTCTTCATTCTTACCATTTAGGACCCACAACCGATATGCAATAATATGTAAAGGATAACTAGATAAACACCAGGAGAAAAGTCTCTCTAAAGCAACAGAGCCAAGCTCATAGGAACTCACAGTACTAAAGCAACACGTACAGGACCTACATGGACCTGCACCAGGGCCTTGGAATCTATATTATAGCTTTCAGTGGAGTATTTTTATGGGACTCCTGAGTTTATGAATGGATGGGTTTTTAATTCTTGTGCTTTCTCTTGGGCTCTTTTCCTTCTGTTGGTTTGCTTTGTCCAACTTTGATATGATGGGTTTTTTATTATATTTTAAAATAATTATATTTATATAATTATAATATATTGTATATTTATTATATTTACCTTAGTATATTTTTGTTGTTATCTATTAAAAACCTGTTCTTTTTTAATGAGAGACAGAAAGAGAGTAGATCTGGATGGGAGGGGATATGAGGAGGGACTGGGAAGCGTAGAGAAAGGGGAGGTGGGGAGGGACGAGGAAGAATAGATGGGGGGGAACTAATCAGGACGTATTGTATAAGACAGACTATTTTCAATAAAGGGAAGGAAAAATTTTTTCAAAATATTAATGGGAATATATTTCAAAATAATGAAATATAGAATATCATAATATTGATAAGAAATGACTTGTTGGACAAGTTGTCATTGCTTCTAGATACTGTCCTAGCCAAAGGCTCCTGAGTCAAGCCCTGCTTTTATATTAGTGAGAATATAGCTAATTCTCACTAGCAGGCACAGCTCTGACATCTGCTTACTCTTTTTTCTTCTAAAAATTGGTTTTGATTTATTTTACTATTTTATGTGTATGAGTATTTGTGCACCACATGTATGTCTGTGTACCATAGGGACACTGAGACACTAGGAGGCCAGAAAAAAAAACATCGGATCCCCTGAAACTAGAGCCACAGAGAGCAATGAGCAGCAATGTGGGCGCTGAGAATCAAACATATGTCCTCTGGAAGAGCTGCAGGTGTTCTTAACCTCCAGGGTGTCTCTCCAGCCCCCTCTTTCCTTTCCATACCCTGTGTTTCCATTTGCTCCATTCTCTCCAAAAGCTTGGCATTTGATTCACACTGTCCATGCTTCTAGCAATCCCTGTTCTCTTCATGGTGCAAGGCTAAGCTGGGACTCTTAATGGTGAGTCTTAGCTGAAATCGTAAGTACCTGGAACATTTTTATTTTCAGTGCCCTGTTAATTCCCATTCAAGTCTGTATTTTCAGAAGTCTGAAGTCTGTTCCTAACTGTGTAATGATTGGACTGTCCCCATACTATAATAAATAATGAGTGTCACTGAACTCATTATGGTAAATCCTTGGGTAATTACTCTCTGCCATAGTTAGGGGACTTAGGGTAACATAAACTAAAATTATTCCATCTGAAGACAAGCCCCTGAGGTAGATGCTAGGGTTAAGTATAATTCATTTGCAGTGTGTTTATTATAGTTAAATTTAACTAATTTAGGGCCTCTTGCTGGCCAACAGCTGAGGAGGAGAAAGTTTCAGTGCTGTGAGTTCTCAGAAAGAAAAATGAGGTTGCACAGCTGAGCTTGCAGAATGTAATGCAGGCATTTCTCCAACTTGTCCTTCCTGTCCCCAGTTGGATATATTTGTTGCTGAAAGTGGTTTGCTAATGACCCACCGAGCAAGATATGAGGTTGGTATGGTCCAGTGAGAGGGAAGGAAATTCAGCTTTAGGTTGGTATTCTGCCTAGTTCTTTTGTTTCCTGCAGACACCAAAGGAACCATGATGGCCAAAATCGGTGATGTGGATATGTTCTTGGCAGATTATGGGCTCCTTCCCTTCATCCCCCTTCCTTTCAGTAGGGCAGGGCCGTTCTGAGTGTTAGTTTTTCTTAGGCCTCTGTCTTAGAAAGAGGATTACTCTGGGACAAATACGAAGAGGGAGCAACAGGTGTCCTCAAAGTGCACACTTTTTAGAACAGCTTTTTAAAGCCCACTCACAAGAAGAGGAAAAGGGGGAGAACACTGAACACAAATCCACAGCAAATCCAACAGTCCCTTCTTAGAAGAGACTCCAGCTGAGGCAGCTGCTCTACCACACAGCGCTTGGTAACATCCTGTATATTTAGTTCCAGCATGGCACGGCCTACCTCGACAGAGGGTTCTGGTTCTAAACCTTGTCGCCCAGGCTCTTCTGAAAACTCCGTTTCTGTTTTGCTCAGTTTGGCCAGAGACGTGATTTCCAGCCTTGACAGCAAGAGCAGTGAGAATGCTAAATGCTATGGGTGATGTGAGTTCAGGGGTGTAACTGGTTTCAGCACAAACATTCCACTGAAGCTTAAGAAAGTTCAGGGGGAAAAATAAAACTTTTTGTCCACCACCCCAGCTCCCTGCAGCCCCCTACCTACCCTTACAGCAGCTAGAGCAGTGGTTCTCAACCTGTGGGTCACGATCTCTTTGGGGTTTGCATATCAGATATTTACATTAAAGTTCCTAACAGTAACAAAATTACAGTTGTGAAGTGGCAGTGAAACAATTTTATGATTGGGGATGCGGTCACTACAACATAAGGAACTGTATTAAAGGGTCACAGCATTAGGAAGGTTGACCCTGGTCTAAAGTTTACCTGTAACTGAGTCATTGCTCAGTGTGACCCAGAACTGGCTACAGCTGAACTATAAGAATCAGGCCACAGTAGTTTGTGATGGAAGCTAAGATTGGTTGACTCTGCTGACAGGTGTCCTCTTGGCTCCCACTCTAGAATTTAGAGGCACCATAATTTGCCTTTAGAGCAAGTATCTTTGAATAGTGGTTATAATGGGATGAGATGGTCCACTGTAATTAATGTGTCCCTCTGGTGACTCCCTGTAACACAAATAATAAAAACCCAGAGACAGATATTGGGGTTTAACCAAAAAACCATAAATGCAAGGCAGCCAAGCCACTAGAGAAGTCTCACCTCTACCAAGGCTGGGCTACTGCACACTAAGCAACCTAAGCAGACTAAACAGGCTAAAAGAGACTGAGACCCTCTCTCCTCCCATTTTATATTCCCTGGGATTAAAGGCGTGTGACTCCCTAGTACTGGGATTAAAGGTACGAGCCACTACCACCTGGATTTGTTTCTGCATTGTTCTTGTATAGCCCAGGGTAGCCTTGATCTCACAGAGATCCATCTGCCTCTGTTTCTCAAATCCTGGGATTAAAGGTGTGTGCCACCACTGCCTGACCTCTAGTGGCTTAGCTTTGCCCTTCTGATCTTTAGGCAAGCTTTGTTTATTAAAACACAAATAAAAATATCACTATAACTCCCACTGTAACATAGAATTCCTAGCCATTTATTAGGGGCAGATGTGAATTATTAACATAATGCAAGAGCTATGAAGCCTGACACTGTGAAGGAAATTTGTCCACATCTCTCTGCAGCGTGGAATCAAGTCCCCCATATCTGTGCATCTTCCCTGTGTCCTAGTACTGTGATTTACATCAAGGGGGCAAATGACCAAATACTCCTAAAAGAACATGAGAGAAACCAATCCAAATAAAGAAGCTCTATGCAGGTTGCATGTCCATTTCCAAATTCCAGTTCTGCATCATGAGGACCGAAGCCTCATCTGATTCAGCTGGTACCTATTTGAGGGTTCAATTGTGAATTTGGAACTGAAGTGAGCTCACACTGCCACAGACTCTGCTCCCCTCTTTCTGTCAGCAGGCAGTCTCAGTTAAGACACTTGCCAGAGGACTTGAGTGCCAAGCCACAAGTTTGGGCCTGTCCACTATGATGTACGTATCTGTGTTAGCAAGGGTACAGTTGCAGTGGTTTTATTTTCCTAATGGACCTTGAGCAGCAAAGGATTCTCCCTGACATTTGTGCAGAATTTGCCTATATGCTTTTGAATTTATGCCAGTTCTGAGGAAATAAAGGGTGGAAAGAAGAAACATGGGGACTTTTCAAGAAATTAATCTGTTTCACTGACATGCTGATGATGTTTATCTCTGATGAATACAGACTTGCAGACAGTGTAGGGCAGAGATCCCAACAGGCAATTTAGTAAACAGGCATACATGCATGGCATGTCAACACCATGATCTCCTGGGTCTCTGAACAATTGGGTTTGCTGGATTATGGGTTTAATTTGAGATACATAATATATGTGAGGTATATATCATCCCAGGAAACTAGAAGATTTGGCAACTCTTCTCTGGATCAGTGGACAATGGTCTCCTTTATTTATATTGCTTATTTAACTTTAAATCATCCATATGAATTAGTGTATAGTTTTTTTCAGCCCAATCAAACATTAAGCAGAATGTTAAACTGAAACCCAGGGGCAATTCTTCCAAAGATTTATATAATGTATTGTATTCAAACACTGACTTTAAAAACCACTCACCCTGAAGATATATCCTCCTTTTCCTTTCTTCAGTTTAAAGGTGACTATTTTGACTCAATGCATTCTTTTAAGAAAGGAATGAATGGGAGAAGAAAGAGGGAAACAAAGGGATGGAGGGAGGAAGAAAAGAAGAAAAGGGGAAGAAAAAAGAGTAGAGGGGGAGAAGGAAGGGAGGAAAGCAGGCAGGCAAAGGTATAAGTCAGAAAAAATTGTTGATATATTCACCCCATTCATTCTAATTTGCCTTATTTTAATAAACCTCAAATTAGGGAGAGCCCGGATAGCCTACCTTTCTCCATATTTTGTTAGCCTCATACAGCTAACATCCTTTCTAAGAGGAAACACCTACTGCTCAGGGGTTAGTTCTAGCTGACCGTCACATAAAGGGCACTGGTGACTGGACACTAGGACACCATGTGGAAGGAATCTAGTCTTGGAGCTGAGGATTCTTGTTTCCTGACAGTCAGAGATGACTAGTTGTCTTTTACATTTGCAAATGTTCGTGATCACTCATGATTTTTTCACTAACAGTTCTGTGAACACCTGATTTTCCTTGCTCAGGCTCGGATTCTCAGAGGGGAGAGTGTGTGTGAAATGTCTTCTCATGCAGGAATGCTTATAGCCTACATGAGATCAGCGTTGCTCAGTTCTTCTGGAAGAACTATTTTGCCAGTTTCCACCATTATAAAGCATTTCCATGTTTGGAACTGTGGTATTTTGTACTCAGGATTTTTTAAAAGATATTTTCTGTTTTTGTTCCTTCATTATGTAAGTGGAAATTTTGATACCAACACCAGCAAAGAAAGTACCCAAGTCTGTCTGGTCAGCACAGCAAAACCAAAGGCACTTCTCTTTTTTACTTTGGATGCTCAGTGCTTCTCACATCAGATTTCCAAATGGTTATGGGGAATTAAGGGAAATGTTTTAAAGTATTTTAGGACTAGGAGTTTGATTCCAAGGTAAGGTACTTCACATAGTATACACAAGGTCCTGGGTTCAATCTACAGCACAGGAGAAAAAAGAAAGAAAACAAAAAGGAAGTTTGAGAGTATGCATTCTTAGGGGGGAAAGAAGTAGAGATTAAAGGACCTGCCTACAGCACAGATCATCAGTAAAGACTTTTAGAAGGCATTTTATAATCTTGCATATATTTTACTATTATATCAATAGAAATACATGACAGATGAAAGACAGACATAGGTAGATGATAGACAGGTAGGTAGATAGATAAGAATTTACAGGTGTACAAAGCCTGCTTGCTAGATAAGACGATAGGATAAAATATATAGGATTAAACTGCCAGACAAGTTAGAGCAGCAGATGGGTAAAGAGATAGATTAGATAAAACCGCACAGCAAGTTACAGCTCATGTTCTGTCAGCACGGGGAGTTTGGAAAAGAAATGCACTCCTTTCTCACATGCTCCTTTTCAGTGGTGATCTACCAGCTTAACTGTGGTGTGAAAACCATGCAGGCCAGCATGCTCTCATTCTGATGGCAATGCAGCATTGTCTACAGTAACGGTTTAGTCCTGAACATGTTCCTTACTATTCCATGCTTATCAAGTTGAGTGTTTAAGAAGAGCCCTCCCAGACCAGGATCAGTCGTAGAACAAGTGTAAGCTCTTCAGCTAGTGAACACCTAAGGTGCTAGAGAGATGGTTCAGTGGTTGAATACTTGTAAAGCACCTAGATTTAATTCCCAGCACCCACGTGACTGCTCACAACCACAACTGTCTCTAGCTCCATTTCCTGACACACTGATATCCTTTTTCTGGCCTCTTTGGACACTGCACTTGTGTGGTACTCGTACATACATGCAGGGAAAATAGTCATACATAAAATAGAAAGGTGGACAGCTAGGATACTGCCTCCAAGCTTCTCATATCATATTTTATATGGAAAGGGCAAGTTAGGAAACATAAGAGTAGCACACCAAATGGCTAGAAACGCTGCTCTTTATCAAAACAAAGTAAAGCACTCAGAGAAGAAAATAAAGTGAACCAGAACTAATGCATGAGTAAGCTACAACTGGTCTGCTGTTCCCATGGTGCTTTTCATTGGCTAGCGCCAGCGGAATACATTTTCGTTGGCTAGCACCAGTGGAATACACTTTTTCTTATGTCACAAAAAGTGTTTTCCTGATGGCCTCCCTATGTACTGCTCAGCATCTTGGCTATAATTGTATCATTTGTCACAGTGGACCTCTGGTGAGAGACCTATGGAAATTTTACTTTACTGTGGTAAAGTGGCATTTAAAATATGAATTAAAATAAAGACAATTTCTATTAAACCTAGCTAGACTCATAAAATCTAATGAGTAGCCGTCAACTCAACCTGACTCAGGCTTATGACAGGCTTAGTCCAACAAAGCACCTCGAGGCCTTTCTTGGTGCCTCTTAAAGATGTTGGCTTTATTGTCTAAGAAACGTACTTCTTCAGGCATTAGGTGAATATGTCTTTTGTAATGATTATATTATTTTGTTTCTCTCTTTTTTTCTCAGATTAGGCACTAGCCTTCAGTTGCATTTTGCACTTGCTACATACGTTGGTTCTCTCAGGCTGGGGGTACATTCAAAACTTCAGATTTATTTAATCTTTCATTTTTAAATCATGACACTAACAATATATTTCACTGTCCATGCCTGTGGTGTCCCAGTTTGGGATCTGCTTTAATTCTCAGCAACACTTTAATAAGACCATTGCAGAAATCAGAGCAGCATAAGGACATTTACAATGTCACATTAAAGTAGTATGTGCCCCTTGCCTTGTGATAATATATTAAATCACTGCAGTAGGATTTCATATGACAGACTCTCAGAGCCTCAGCATGCTTTGAAAACTATATGGACTCATATTTCTTAATGTGAGAGTTTCATTTTGTTCAGTTATCTATTAAATGCTCTTGAACTTATTAGGGTTTGGTTTGTACTTTTGTTCTGTATTAGGAAATTAAAATCATGTAACCCACCTTAAATTTTAGCCCCATCCTATGCCTGAAGTGTTCTCTTTCTTGCTCAGCGATTGTCCTGGTGTTTGCTGGTTCCTCTAGCCAATATAGACAGACTTGAGGAAATGCAGTTCTGTTTGAAGATGTCAAAGAATGGGCATCCCTGCAATATCCAGGAGATAGTTATTACTCTCAAGTTCAGAGCCATATGTATAATTAAATTGCCCACACATCTAATAATGCACTTGAGTAGTTTTATCAAATGTTACTTTTTGATTTAAAACGTTTTAAATATTCTAAGTCTTAAAACAAACCAAGGATGATGAATTTGTATATAACCAAAGATGAATAGAATTTGTAAATCAGAACACATGCTTTATCAAACCATGCATGTGTTTTTATATGTGTTCATCCAAGATATGCACTTTACTACTCATAAGGACTGCTTGCTTGACCATCATGCTTGTCTCTTGTGACTCCTGAAATTTCAGACATCTCCTCTTCCTAGCCCTTTCAGGAGGCCAAAGTAGCCTTAGCTGAGCATCATGTAAATGAGGAGGGAGCAGCTCTGCCTGTGAGTGTGCTTGCTAATTTTATGTCAACTTGACACAAGCTATAGTTATCTGAAGGAGAAATTTCCCATTAAGAGACACTGCCAGCAATTCTGTAGGGAATTTTCTTAATTAGTGTTGTGGGGGCCCCCAACCCATTGTGGACGGTTCCACCCCTGGGCTGGTGTTCCTGGGTGCTGTACGAAATCAGGAGGACTAAACCAGTAAGCAGCACTCCTCCATGGCTCTCGCATCAACCCCTGACTCCGGATTTCTGCCCTGAGTTTCTACACTGGCTACTTTCTATGTGCACAGTGATGTGGACATTTAAGCAAAATTGAGCCTTTCTTCCCCCAGCTTTTTCTAGTGATGGTATTTCCTCACAGCAGTGGTAACCCTATTACAGTGAGAATAATTACAGCGGTTAATAATTCATTTGATCATTTCAGTCCCCCTACAGGTGACAGGAAGCAGACTCTCAGCCATGCCTTGCCCTGAAGTCTTGCCCACCATGCTTGATAATCCAATGAATAGGGCCACAGGCTGTCTCCACCCAGAATTGGTGTCTCTCTAATCAGAAGCAATGTCTAAAACACATTGATCATGGTTAGAATTACAAGCTAAGCTCTAGGAACACCCAGACAGAGGCCTGTCCTTAGGAAATGGCCTCATAGGTTTATTTTTCTAATAGAGCTATTACATGCTGCCCCTCACTTTAAGAAGTCTAGAAAAGTGAGGTGAGAAAGTGATCTCCTTTCTCATACTTCCTTTAGGCAATGCTCTTAGGAACAATACTCTATCTGTAGACCACATGTCTGTGATGAGATGAAAACCAGGTCTTAACGGGACTGACAAGGGCCCTGCAGTGTAGTCAGGACTGACGGGGCCACTGCAGTGTAATCAGGACTGACAGGGACCACTGCAGTGTAGTCAGGACTGACAGGGATCACTGCAGTATAATCAGGACTGACAGGGACCACTGCAGTGTAGTCAGGACTGACAGGGACCACTGCCGTGTAGTCAGGACTGACAGGGACCACTGCAGTGTAATCAGGACTGATGGGGCCACTACAGTGTAATCAGAACTGACATGAGCCACTGCAGTGTAGTCAGTCGGTAACTGCAGTGCACACTACAGCCACCAGCCTTTTCTCTCTCCTTTAAAGTAGACACAGTCAGCCCTCCCTCACCAGCATCCCTGCTGAGCATTTCTAGGCTGCCTGTGGCTGCTCCTGTTCAACTTCCCTAGCTCTCTTTCCTCTGGACCCGTTGATCCATTAGTACCCCGTGTGCCAGCCCTCCCTGCCTTGGTGTTAGCTTCACTGATCACTTCAGCTCCCCACTTCCCAGGGCCCCTCAGAAGTGCAGTGGCTTTCATAAGATTAGCAATAATAGAGACACCACTGATCGTTGAGTTTCTGTAGAGCGGTCTCACAGCTTCCAGTGATTTGTCACCACGGACACTCAGAGACCATCCTTGACCTGCAGCTAGGTCAGCACCAGGACAGCCTGCTAGAGCAAAGATTCTCAAATTTCTTGCCTCCCAAGTGAATGTCCAGTCTCCCTGAGATTCCTGTGTCTGTGACCTGACTCAGAGGCTTAAATACTAACTTTCTTTCACAGTACCACACAGTGTTTCCTGTACTGTTGTATAGTTCAGTTAGCCTCAAGTTCACCTGCCCAGCTCTGCAGAGTCTTGCTCCCCCCATGAAGAAACTGGCGCGCTTTCCAAAACTAAAGAGCAGATCTCGTGCCACAGCTGAATTCACCCTCTAGCCTAATGGGGGCAGCTGTGGCAGGTGTTAATTTTTAGCAACTTTTCCTTCTTAGTACATGAGAAAAAGTTGATTGCAATACAGCAGTGTAGCTCTGGGACAGTTGGGGCCTTGATTAAAACCTGGTGGTTGTGCTCTGAACTCTAGTGAGTGCTTGCATGTTGAGTAACTGTAAAAAGTTGTCTCAGTGTAAGTGCCAAGGTGCTCATAGCCAGGGAAATAAGACAGTGACCCATAGTGAAGGTGTGGTGGGTCATGTGTAGCTGTGCCACCAGCCTGCCCCGCAGCAGCCACCACCCTGTGTCCACAGGCAAGAGAGGAAAGGGTCTCTGCAGCACCTGCTCCCTCTCCATTTTCCGTGCATCATCATCACGTGGCACTTACCTGGGAGGAGGTGTACCCTTCTGGTTACCTTTTAAATTACACTTCTGGAAAATCCAAGTATCCACTCTTAGTACCTAGCCCATAATTAATACTTCAGAGAATTTCCTCCAATCTTATTTCCATTTTTTATGCATAAACATGTGCTGTTTGTTTTGCTTCTTCAAAAATAGTATTACAGTAGCTCAAATAATCATTGAAAGCATACTTCATTCTAATAGGAAAATGATCAGTAAAATGAAAATAATTTACCAGTTTAATCTAAATTTAAAACAAAACTTAAAAGTTCCAACTCATTAGTGAGTATAAAAATGTAGTTTAAAATAGTAGTGATCCAATTTTCCATCTGTAATTAAAATATGAAAGGCCAAAGAAGACTAGGGTGGTGGCACATACATACACTTCCACACTTGGGAGGGGGAGACAGGGAGGACCAGGAGCTGGAGGACAACCTCCTTGGGTTCATGGAGATTGAGAGCATCCTGAGCTACATGAAATCCTGTCCTAAGAAATGAAAAGGAACTGCAGCCACTTACAAATCATCTTCACAAGATGGGGAACCCCAGGACACCCAAGCCCTGTCCTCCCCCTGACCTAGATTGACCCATCTGCTCACAAACTGCTGACTGTTCTCAACACCTCAAGAGAGGAAAACAGCCAATCTGGGCCTAGGTAATGTCTTCTCAGCTTCCTCCTCCATCGCGGCCTTCTGCTCCTTCCTCCGTCCCTCCCTCCCTCCATTGGTGCCTTTTCCTAAGTCTGTGGTTGCGTTCAGTCAGCAGTTGAAGTCATTCTTTTTTTTTTTTTGAAGAAATAAATGTATGTTTATTTGAAGATGATATTAAGTCATTCTTTCATTAATAATTTGTGAAGTGATTTAGAGCTTCCTGACAACAGCCTACCATTTGCTAAGACTGCCAGTGACGGACTGTGTGCCTTTGATTTGGCCCTCGTCAAAATGTGGTTTAAGTTCTACTAAAAGGATGCTTCCCATACTACCAAGGTTTATGCAGCACTTTTATTCTCCATGAGCTTTCAATAGCTCAGTTAGATAAGTCTGAAGAGAGAAGAATGCATGAGTGCCTTACAGTAGTGTGTCACCTTGTCAGAATACTACAGAGCCATTAAGACCTGTAAGGAGTGAGTGAAAGTATCAAAAAGTGTTAGCAAAGAAAAATGAAAAACACTGTATCTGACTGTCATTACGACAATGTAAAAATGCCCATTTGTATTGGAAGGATATGGAGGAAGCATAGGAAATAAAAAAAATGGTAGATGAAAAAAATAGTAATTCAGTAGTAAGTATGGAACACTCACCTTACCTAGAACATTGATAGACTATGTGCTTTTCTAACAAGTTTCTTAATGTGCTAGATTTTAAAGCAGTATAAAGTGTGTTAGTGGAATCCTTTCCAAAGATGTGCCCAAGGGCAGCTGGGACTCCAACCAAGGAGGACCTGTCATGCACCATTCCTGCGCAGTGGATCCAGCACAATGCCTGGGCTGGAGTTCAGTGTGTCTGCAGTTCTCAGTGTAGTTGTCTGCCTGCTAACTTAATGCTGTTCTTTCACCCATGCACTCAACAAATGCTGTGTGCCAGGTTCTGTCATGGTTGAGCAGCATAGAACAGCTGGGATGGCAAGATTGGCCCTTTTATGTGTTTCCTGGATTTGGGGGGAAACAGACATGATATGAGCAGGCAAGTTCATTTGGAGTACAGTGTCACCCACAGTGAACATGAGTAAAGCTGAGTACAGACACGGAGCATCGGATGCTTAGCCTACTACAAGGAAATGCAGAGGGCTAGAGAAAGGACTCAGTGCTTAGAGCACTGGCTGTTCTCACAGAGGACCCAGGTTCATTTCCCAGCACACAGCAGTCAACAACCATCTCTAACTCCAGTTCCAGGGGATCTGACTCCCTCTTCCAGCCTCCACAGGTACTACTACACACATGTGGACATACTCAGATGTAGGCAAAACACCCATACACATAAAATAAAAGTAAATTTTAAAAAATTAGGGTGGCATAGGTGGAAAGAAGAGAACAACATGAAGTCTAAGGAGGCCACAGGAACCGCATGTACAAAGGAACCACACTGTTGACTGAGGCTTCTCTCCCACCCTGCCCCACAGCTGTTCAGTCCCAAAGAAACACACAGAGGCCTACATTAATTATTAACTGTTTGGCCTATTAGCTCAGGCTTTCTTATTAGCTAACTCTTACTGTACATTAACTAATAATTCTTGTCTGTGTTATCCATGTAGCTTGGTACCTTTTATCAGTGAGGCATTCTTATTTTGCTTCCTCTGTGTCTGGGTGATGACTGCAGACTCAGCCTTTCCTCTTCCCAGAATTCTCCTATTCTGGTTCCCCCACCTATACTTCCTGGATACTGGCCAATCAGTATTTTATTAAAGCAATACAAGCGATAAATCTTTGCAGGGTAGAAGACCATTGTCCCACTGCACACACCTGAGACAGGGGCAGGGTTAGTATGTTTGTTAGAGAAAATGAGCTGAGATAGATGAGCAGAAATTGCGAAGTGTAGGGTTCAGTGGGCCACAATAAGGAAAGTTCTCAGCAACATGAACAGATTCAGACATTTCAAAACTGGTTCAACAGAGAGAATGGACTATCAGAGACTTGGGGAGAGGAGTGTCAGTTAGAACCTGTTAGCAGTGGTTACAATGAGGGCATGGCCAGGCAAAAGTGATAGAGTGTTGGGCTGGGAGTGGGCATCACACTGATGGTCAAGGAGAAAAGATTTGCTGAGGGGGTGCTGAGGAGTCAGGGGACAAGATAGGTGTCCAATTGGAGTAGGTGACCATGGAATAATAAAGTCTTTTTGAGATGGAGAGACAACCTTGGCTCCACCTGGAAGCAGCTGTATATTCAGGGTATGGAAAGGGAGTCTCCAGAAAATGGAAAGACAGTGACTGAAGAGCCTGCCATTCTAGTCTGGCCCCCTCTGCTAATCACAGCAGTGTAACCGAATATACCCACTCAAGCCTCCCCAATGCAGCTTTGGTGCATGTCTGCTCATCTGCCTCTGATCCGTAGTGGTGTCACTGTTACTTTCAGTCCCAGGCAGTGAACGTCGTGTTTAGAAAGGACCATCTACAGTGAGCTGGCTCTGATATATGCCCCTGATTGATCCAGCCCCGGCCAGGTCAGGCTGCATCCCTGGCTCTCTGCAGAAACACACAGTTGGGAAAGACTCCTCCAAGAGTAAAGCTAGCAGTGGTCTGATAAGTCCCCAAGAATCCAGAGCATCAGATTTGGGTGCCATTCCTAGGATTTTTGACAAATGTTGGTCCATGTGAGCAGCTCATGTTCATGATCAAGGAATATGCTCTATTTGCTTTTTTCTTATCCTAGATGAAGATGACTACATAAATACACAGGGTTACAGTTAGGGTTTAGGTTTAGAGACTGGCATGTTATGTGACATGGTGAGAGTAATACTTGGACTGAGAACAGAGTAGCCAGAAGTATGCCCAGGAAACTGGCGAGCCCTGTGGTTGGTCCTCATTTCTCCTGTGTCCCCTGTTCCTTTGCCAAAGTGGTCTCTCAGCTGTCTGAAGAAGGCATGCAGGGTCAATCACCTACAATAGCAGTTTTGGCTTCCATGACCTTCTCTAGCTGTTTAAAACTTGCCCCAACCTTGGCTTTAGATCTGTTAGATCTAAAATCTGTTAGATTTAACCTCAGGTCTGTCTTCTGTCAAACATCTCACTCTCTCTTGGCCTCTGGGTTCCATTTCTGTCCATCAAAAATACTACCAAAGTACTCAGCTACTACCACATATGGGCTAGGTACTGACAAGTCAAAGTTGGCCTTCAAGTGAGATTATTGAAAACGTTGAAGTACAGATGTACATAGACGCTTAAACAGTGTCCCACTTAGTCTAGAGCGACGGTTCCCAACCTGTGGGTTGTGACCCCTCTTGGGGTTGCATATTAGATGTCATGCATATAAGAGATTTACATTACAGTTCATAACAGCAACAAAATTACAGTTATGAAGCAGCAATGAAATAATTTTATGGTTGGAGGGGTCACTGTCAAATAAGGAGCTATATTAAAGGGTCACAGCATTAGGAACGTTAAGAACCATTGGTCTACGGAAATTGTAACAGCTTTATTCCTAACCAATGTTAGTAGAGGAATAATAAGATGTTATTATAATATACGAAATGTCTATAATAGGTGATGGCATGAACTACATTATTCTCATACTGTACTTACCACCATATGATTATGTGGGTCTGATACATGCATGCGTCTGTTCTTATTTGCTGGTCCTTATGTACAACCTGTCATAATTGGCCACACCTATGCACTGTAACCAGGCCTCTAGATTGCCGCCTACCTTCTCAAATCTAGAAGTTAGTCTCCTGGCTCTTTATCCCCTTTCCTGACATGTGCATGCGTATGTGCATGCATGCATGCATCTGTGTTTGCATGTTTGTTTCTGCCATCAGAAATGAGGACCCTCACAGATGCAGGTTAATCGGTGTCAGTTCTCCCGTGTTCTAGTGTTCTGTGTTAGGCCTTATAGCGGAGAACTCATATTTCAGAATATTTATTAACAAGGAGTTATTGTCATGCTGTTTTGACACAATAGCATCCCATTAGTTTATCTTACACATAGCAAACTATGCCTGACAGTTATCTTGCACAGTCTCTGGAAAGGTGGTTTTACACTTACACAGCCATGGAGACAACTGTGAAATATTAGCTGGGACGTATGGTGACAACTGTGGCATGTGACAAGCCCCTCACAAGACGGGCTGAATATTTTCTTTCCTTTATGGGAAGCCTTCAGCTGACCTTCCCTCTTAATGCTGACCCTGGAGCTGCTTGATGATTCATGAGAATCCCACACTTAGCTCTGACAAGGGGTGGGAACGATGGAAACCTGTTTCCCACAGAGTGATAGTAAATGCTGTATTAATGGGCAGGGTAACTAATGTGTTTACACTGTTCCCATGGAAATTGTGCAGCACTTTAGTACATAATTTATCCTCACCAGTTGCAAGGTAGCCATTCTCAAATAAACCTAGTGTGAAAGTCCAGTTATGAGTTGCTCTATAGCAGATCACCCCCAAACTTGGAGCTCCTCAGTGCTGGGAGATCACTATGCTCAAGACCATTGTTTCTGTTGTGTAATATGAGGCCTGGTGAGCAGACTCGGGTTGGGAGTGTCAGGACTGCACTGAGGACCATCCATTACATGGCCGTCAATGAGTACCAGCTATCACCTGGGACTTGTGGGATTTGAACAGGAGAGCCCACAGTCTCCATGTGACCCAGTGTGTCTCGCTGCAGAGTGTTCTAAGTCATGAGAACCTTCATTTACTGGCCAATTGTTTCAAGAGAGAAAAGGGAACAATGTTTGTGATCAGGACTTGGTGGCCCCATAGCATTTCTGCTCCCCTCTGTTAGCAAGAACAATCTTATGACCACTACGTTCCAGAAAACAGGACTGCAGCCTACACCTCTCAAAGGGTTGGTTGACTGAGTCTTGTCAGAAGAAAGTCGGGTAACTGGAGATTCCAGGCATTCTGCATTGCTTCAAATGGAGTTCTCTGTAGGAAATAGACAGGGTGAATGCCCAAGCTCAGTCACATCCAAATCTGGCCATGAGCTAACAGCTAAGCTTGCAGCCGCCTTCCAGTAGCTAAGGTCAGTGGCGCTTGCATAGACCTAGATGCTAATTTCCAGAGTGCCAGTGTTACCTAAATTTAACTTACAAAGCAGCTGCCACTTGGGGTCAGTCACCTGAGATCTGGAATGGCTTTTTATCTGAATAAGTATGTTACTGTGATTAAAGGTTGTAGAGAAGGTCACCCTTTCAGCTGTTGGCAAAGGTTCAAGGGGTTGATAATGCACTTGGCAATCCTCACCTATGGGCTCCAAGTCTGTGGACTGAGCCAGCAGATCAATGATAGATGAGGAACCTACACCAGGCATGCGCAGGCTTTCCCTCGTTCTCTGTGAACAGTACAGTATATCTGCTGCTTATCTAGAACCTACACCAGGCATGAGCAGGCTTTCCCTCATTCTCTGTGAACACTACAGTATCCATGCTGCTTATTTAGCACTTGCAATGCTTGGTGGGTAATAGAAGCCATCTGGGGATGACTTGAAATATAGGGGAAGTATGCATAGGTTCTGTGCAAATACTGTACCATTTTATATAGGAGGCATGAATATTTGTGGATTTAGGTGTCTGGGGCATGGTCACAGAACCTATCCTCCATGATTCCAAAGGGCTGCTGCATCTCAGTGATGTCATTGAGGGAATGTTTTAAATAGAGGAGAGGTGTGGGTTATGTTCCCCAGCCGCCAGCCGCTGGCCCGCTCAGCTGCTGGCCACCTGTACCCAAAATAACCACATGAGAACGGCATTCATTCAAACTCTGCCTGGCCCATTATCTCTAGCCTCTTCTTGGCTAGCCCTCACCTCATAAACTAACCCATTATAAAAGTCTGTAAGCCACCACGTGGTGACTTACCAGAAAGGTCTAACCTGCATCCATCTGTGACGGGAGCCTCATGGTGACTGGCCCACTTCCTTCTCTCTTCCCAGAACTTCCGTTCTGTCTACTCCGCCCACCTAAGGGCTGACCTATCTTACATGCCGGGCAAAGTCTTTATTTAACCAATGAAAGCAACAGAAATAAAGACGGGCCCTCCTACAAGGGAAAATGCGACTCACCTATTTATTTGTAGAATGAAAATCTATACAAATTTTCTTGGAAGCAGTTTCCTCCGTGTGTGTGTGTGTGTGTGTGTGTGTGTGTGTCTGCTTAACCTATTCTTTGACTAGAGTTAATTTACTTTGATTTCTTTTGAGACAGTTTTCTTGTATAGCCCAGATTATCCTTGAACTCAACATTCTTCATGCCTCAGCTTCTTGAGTGCTGATATTACAGGCATGTATCACCATACCTACTTCCCACAAATCTTAACACAGGCCTTCAAAGATGTGTGTACATACATTGATTACAGTGGAGGAGTGAGTAAATCATAGATTGTTTATACTTTGAAATCGTAGCAGCTAGTATGATGTATTCTGCATACCAACAAACAGGAAATACAGATATATTGAAAGAATCCAGTTATACGCTGGGCTATAGACTATTATCAAATTTTATGCTTGTTCGAACATAAACAAAGGGTACAAAGGAAATAATTAACAATTATCTCTAAAAATGGAACTGCTTGCAATTTAAATATTTCATTGGGGTATGCCTATATTGCATTGTATAAGAAGCACTCATTTACAAAGGAAGTATGGGAGACATTAGTTATCAGGACCCTGGTGCAGGAAGCAGCCTGCATAAATGGATCACTGCATGCCAACAGACAGAATGCACTCACCATGGAAAATAGACAGTAGTGATTTAATACAGAAGAGGAAAAAATAACAAAGCTAACCAGCTTTGCGGACTTTTTCAGCCTAGTAGATATTATAAAAGCACAAGAATTTTGGCAAGATGCTTTCTGAGCTCTTGCTTTTCCTACTTACCTAAGTGAAGTTGGAGAATCACAGTACGTTCTCATGGGTTTTCTTTCTAACAGGCTGTAGATGTAGACACAGATGACGAAAGTGTACTTACCAAAGTGAAAAAACATAAAACATGAAGGCTGACTTGATGATGAATTAGAATTATTTTTTTCTATAACTTGAGTTATAGGAGACACAAAAGAGATGGGGAATGGAAGTACGTAGAAGGGCATGAGAGGGCTTGAGAGATGGCACCATGAGTAGAGTTGTTTCCTGCCGAGACTGATAACCTGGGTCCAATTTTTGCAGGCCACATGCTGGAGAGGACTGACTCCTACAAGTTGTTCTTTGATCTTCATATGAGCATACACAAAATAAATAAATATAAATTTTAAATTAGTTAAGCGTGTGAGAGGAGTGAAGTCATCCTTTCAAATTTGAAAGGGAGTCCTAAACCATTGTTACATAGGAATTTAGAGACAGAAAGAGTTCTGGCTCCTTTGCTTTACCAAAGAGAAATTTGGGTCCAGTTTATCAAGTCCATTTAAAGGCACAAGTGTGCTGTGCAGTCTTCTTCCCACTCCCCAGCACCGTATGATGTAAGCATGCTTTCCTAGAGCATCATCCAGCATCCCCTGGAGACATGGGTCTGGCTTGCAGCAAAGATAAGCCATGCGATAAGACCGGAACTGAAGATTCACCTTTGAAAGGGCTGAGTGTCATTATTTTAGTACGCTGCTCAAAGAGAAGATGTTTTACATTCATTTGCAGACATCAAATATCTCATTTTAGGGTGCGGTTGAACTGAGTGACATTAGACCCCTCTGAACTGTCTGTGGTTTGGTGTGAAGTGAATGGTCTGAAGAGGCTATCTAGCGCTATTCTCAACTTAAAAGCAACACTTGCTTTTTTAATCAAAAATATCATCTGATAGTATTTGAATCTTAACAGATTTCTGCCATGCCCCTTAGTTAGAACTCCACCTGTAGAGAATAGAATCTGGACTGATGCGGAGAATGGAAGCAAAAGTCACGTAGTAAAGTTGTGGATACAGGGCACATTAGCAGCCCTTTGGTAGCTCTGGCCTTGTCAAGCTCCCCCAGGGGCTGGAGGTCAGGGGAGTCACTTTGAGGATCTTCAGTCAACTTCCCCATATCAGCGAATATTCCAGCACCAGGAGCCTCAAATCATATCTTTCAGGTTTCTTGAACCACTCCAGAGGTCTCAGAGCCTGTGTCAGTGGCTCTGTCTGTCAGTCAGGAGTGACCAGACACATAACCTAGAACATTTGGCAGTTTAACACAGTAAGTATGTTTCTTGCTATGAGCACCTGTGCCTGGGGTACCTCCATGCCAGGGGTTTTAGAGGCTCTTCATTCTGTCCTGTTCCTAGTACAGCTTGCAGTTGGAGCAGGAAGACACGGCACTGATCAGAAGCCATCAGGGGCCCTCCCAGCTCTTGCATGGCAGGGAGCAAGGCACTGGCCGTCTGTGCCTACCAGGAGAATGAAACTGATGTGGAGGATAGAGTAGTTTGGGCAAGAACTGGCCGACACCAGCATCCCTACTGCACCATGCTGGGTGGTGACTCAGACTGCTGGCACAGAACAACTAGCAAAGGCTGTAGTGGTATAGGGTCTTTTGACCTTTGTAAGGTCTTTTATAAGACTACCCATGGCAGCAGCCCCTTGCAGGGCAATATTGCATACTGTAGGGTTACTGTCACTTGCTTCCTAGATTCACTCAGGCTAGTCTAGCCTTCCCTTTCTCATTAGAGCCCTTGGGGGTCTATTGCCTCCCCCATAAGCCTCCGCGTGCTAAGGATTCATAGCTGATCTTTGGAAAACTCAGCTTGGATAGCATCACTCCCTCACACAGGAATTTCTGGAGGTTTCCTACTGTCTCTTAATTTCATTACTCAAACTGATGCCATGGCATCAGCTGGGGACTATTGAAATTCAGCTTCCTGAGCCACACTGCAGCTACTGGATAACATCGCACCCCTCAGCAATAGCTGGGGAGATGTGTATATGTTAGAGTTTGAAAATCACGTCTCCAGAGTGCTGGTTCTCAAATTTGTCAGGACTTTTCATTACCTGGAGGGCTGAGGGAGAAATGCAGATCGGAAATACCCAGTCCTCAGGTCTGGAGTGAGGCCTTACCTCAAGATTTGCTGAAGCTCAGGTGACTGTCAGCCTACAGCATTTGAGACTCACTGCTGTTCTCAAGCAGCTTTCAAAGACACTTACTTTGGCCCAGAACCTTCCAACTGGTACCAACAGAGTTCTGGTCCCCAAATATACTCTGTGCTTTTAAAGGCAGTATTTTAGCTTCTTTTAGAAGTCAAAAAACATTATGTAAACCTTTTCTGTTTTAAGTACTGGGGATCAAGCCCAGGGTCTTACACATATTGACAGAATACTCTAATAGTAAACTACCCCCGCGCTCCAGATATGCCTCTTCCCATGACTGGAGAGTGCTTAGGACAGCTACCTTTAAAGATGCTTGGGATGCAAGTGCTGTGGATACAAATGTATTCATTTAATATACTGTACTGCTAGTATTTTCCAAATGTGTAAAATGTAACCCTTGATTTCCCTCGATGATTGCCTAGGGATACTCATTTACTACCATGGTCTCTTGTTTTATTCACTATTGAACATTCAGAACTGTGTTAGGTAGGGCTGGGGTCGTAACTCAGTGATAGAACGCTTTCCTAGAACTCAAGAGACCCTGAATTCAACCCCCAGTACTACAAAATTAATTAACATAGACAAATGGAATAAATAATATATTTGGCTTTATCTAATTAACTCTGAGAAAGGTTTTAAAACATATAAATAGATAGAATAGGAGTGGTCATTTTCGTTTAATTTCTCTATGTCAACTCATGATCAGTGGCACATATTTGAGAGACATTTCAGATTTAGGGACAGATGTAAATGGTCCCTAATGATAAGGCTGCCACATGCAGGGTCCCCATCTTTTTGAAAAGGGCCCCCTCTGTCGCCACAGCACCTGTTGTGCTAGACTGGAGCTCACAGGGATATTATTTTCTTTCCCAAATAGCCCAGAAGAGAATAAATGGCTTTCTTCATGCTCTCCTCCACACATGCTGTTAATTTTCTACCGGACTTTTATGATGACAGTTGCTCTTCCGTGTGAGCATTAAATAAGAGTTGAGGTATGAAGAGCTCATTGCTGAGGCCCAACAGGATCTGTAGGATTTGGTGGGCTATCGCAGAAAAATGGCCTGCCAGCCTGTGACAAGTGTGCATTTGTGGCAGACCCAGTCCCTGGAGACAGGATTCACTCTTGCAAATTACCCAGCCTGCAGAGTCAGAGTCCTGTGTGGTTTTGTCAGCAAAAGCTGTTGGTCACAGGCAGAAAACTAGTATCCGTGGTGTTCCTGGGAGCCACATTGTCATCTCTCCCTCAGGGCTGTCACTGTGCATTGCCTGTGAACAGCCTGGAGGTGTGGGGGATGTGTCAGTGGTAGAAGCATGAATGTGAATTCGGCTGCATTTTACCTCTCGGAGCTGGGCTTTTCCTGGGAACAGGAATGCTGCACACATCTTTGCACAGGTGCAGAACTGAAGACTAATGAAGCCTTGGAAACCAGACACAGCCAGTCTCACAATTGTCACCTGCACTGACACCAAGAACCCCAGTTTTAGTGTCACCACCCTTGTGTTTTTCATTGTCTCTGGCTTAATCCCTAAAAGAACACTAGGGACAAAGGAGGAAAAACCATTAATATGAAATAAGTGAAAAGCTTGGCATGGTTAACTCAGATCATATAAATAAAAGGGCTTATTGAAATTCATTGTTCTCTAATACAAAGTTTTTATATACTGCTCTGTAATGGGTGTTTGTGGCCTATGGGTTGTGGGTCTCTTCATTAGCCACTTTTTTTTTAGCATGGTAAATATTAGAATCAGCCTTGGGAGCAGTAATGTAGGTGGAAATAGACGGATGGCTTGTCAGATACGAAATACAGCAGTCTGCGTATATATGTGTGCTTACACTTTTATTTCCAGATTTATACTGACTATTTTTAAGCCAATCTAGCCTCTCTCTGCCTTCTGTTTTATTGTACTGTTGCTCTTGACATAACCTCAGATTGGTATCTAAAAACCTGAGGCTTTGAAAGCTAATGCTATAGATGTTTTTTTAAATGTTTCGTTGAGGGCAAGGACACAAACAAAAAACAAAGTGAAAGCAACAGTAGCGTTTTTCTCACTGTTAGCAGTTGTTTTTGTGCTTTTAGACTGAAATACTAGACACAAAAAGTAGTTGGTTAGCATAGTGTATACTCAACCAGATTCTGGTAATTCTTTGGTGGTGAGGGGACAACTCTTGGGCAGGGACAGTGGCTGCAGAGGTAATAATGTCAATTCTCAACAGTCCTAGTTAATGAGAGTGAATCAGAAAACTCCATTTCCAGACCATGCCTCACTACCCTCAAGCGCTGGAGATCTAAGTCAGGGCCTTGAGCATGGTAGGAAGGGTCCACTGCGGAGCTGCACGCCACCCTTTGCTGCTCTGGCTGTTGTCTTCCATAGTGGTGCGTGCCTCTTGCCTTTGAAAGGACTGAATAAAATGTAGCTTTAGTCTGTGGTAATAGGAATCCTTTTCGAGTTGACTGTAATCATCAGGTTGTCCGGAATTTGATGGAAAGGCAATTCACTAATGGATTTGATAAAAGTCAATAATTACAGCAGAATTTTAGAAGCTAAAGCAATCTGGTCAAACTCCTCCCCATGCCGTATTTGGAAGGTTCTTACTTATGTCAAAATACTCCATCTGACATCAAAAACAATACCAGGCGCATACAGCTGAGGTTGTGTCACTAAGGTTTTATAGTTAACTAGGATTTTTGATCAATTTGCTTTGCGTTTCCCTTCTCTTCTGTGCATGGCCATGTTCTCTCCTGTGCACTGCTTTGTTTGCTTCTGTGCACTGTCATGTTCCCACCTGTGCATGGTCATGTTCCCTTCTATGCACTGCCATGTTCCCTTCAGTGCACTGCTATGTTCCCTTCTGTACGCTGCCATGTTCCCTTCTATGCACTGCCATTTTCCCATGTTCCTTTCTGTGCGCTGCCATGTTCCCTTCTGTGCACTGCCATGTTCCCTTCTGTGCACTGCCATGTTCCCTTCTGTGCGCTGCCATGTTCCCTTCTGTGCGCTGCCATGTTCCCTTCTTGCACTGCCATGTTCCCTTCTGTGCACTGCCATGTTTCCTTCTGTGCACTATCATGTTCCTTTCTGTGCACTATCATGTTCCTTTCTGTACACTGCCATTTTCCCTTCTGTGCACTGCCATGTTCCCTTCTGTGCACTGCCATGTTTTCTTCTGTGCACTGCCATGTTCCCTTCTGTGCACTGCCATGTTCCCTTCTGTGCACTGCCACGTTCCCTTCTGTACACTGCCAAGTTCTCTTCTGTGCACTGCCATGTTTCCTTCTTTGCATAGTCATGTTCCCATATATACTGAGCTGACAGGGTAAGAGGAGGCATGGGATGGAGGACTCTGGACAGGGCAGGGCAGATCGGCAGTTCAGAAATGACCGACTATATACCTTGAGATGCTACCCATCTCCCAGTTCCCATAGGGACAGCAGAGGAACCCCCATGATAGGACTTCAGCATAGCTCCCACACACACTGGCTTTGATTTAAAGGCACCAGCTTTTCTGAGATCCTGTTGCTTCAAAGGGAAATGAGATGCTCACATTTGAACATTTCCACAAGCAAGATTTCATGAAAGTAAAGTACTTTCTTTCAAACTCTCATCAAACAGAATGGAGTTAGTTGTCACTAGCTGACACATCTGTGGAGTCCAGTGGATTATGTGTTATGACATTGTCATTAATTACATGAATGGCAAGCCTCATACAGTGCCATGGCTCTTAGTCAAATATCCTGAGTCCATTTCTCACCTTATTGCATGCTCTATTTGGCCCAATTAGCCGTTTTCTGTCAAGGACTGTATCAGGGCTTCAGAATCCTTCTAGCGATCTAAAACAAAGGGGATTGATATTCAAATCCTAGAACTGGATCCAACACACAAGGTAGTTAGCAAACTTTCAATTTGTCTTGGTCTATAGCCCCCTGGAAAGAGTCTCAATAGGAGGCCAGCCTGATCTAGACATAATTGTAAGGAGCTATTATGATTATATTAATTGAACTGAGAAGACCTGCCTGCCATGAGAGGTACCATTCCCCAGACGAGTTCCTGGACTGTGGGAGAGCTGAGCACAAGCATGCATTCTTAATTCATTTCTCTCTGCTTTGTGATGCGGGGTGAGATGAGACCAGTTGCTACAGCTTCCTGCTGCCTTGACTTGCCCACAGTGATGGACTATCACTTTTCTCAGGGCATTTTATCACAGGAATAGGGCATGAAAGTAAGACAAGCTTCTGATGTGGCTGGATGATCAGTTTGCAAAAGTGGTCAAGAAAGAAAAGCATAAATAGGGGATGTAGTAAAGAACTTCTGACTGTCTTACACTGGAAAGGCATTTCACTCTAGCCATTGGCCATTATCTATTGGGGAGCGTGTCTGATAATAGAATGTGTGCTCAGAAGACTGTAAGCAATAAGTGAAGCACATGTATGTAAGATGCTGTAGACACATCCATGTTCTATCTGTGTTACTAACAACTAACTCTATAACCCCCTGGGTTTTGTTCTAGAGCAGTTAAAAGCAGTGTTCTTGGTGCATGCGGGGAAGATATTATGGTGACTGTTAGAGAAATGAACAAAACTATAGCAGTGTCTCTCACAGTTGCAGAAGCTGGCCTAAGTTACATTCTAACAACATGCATCATAAATAACATGTTCAAAACATAACATTGCTATTTAAAAAAACCCAAATGGTAAAATATTGGGAAATCTATATGTTTTGAGTTAACTCTAAGACACTTTGCTTTGCCTTCTCCTGGCATACTCCACATAGCCAGTGCCTCTGATGAGATATTTAGGAACTTCCAGTTGTATTTATTCCACCCGCAAACTGTTAAATGACTTCTTCCCAGGAATGCTATCTTGGAAGGAATGCAGGGATCATTGGCAGTGGTCACACTACATGAACAGAATGAAGTAACTCCTTAGAAGAAAGAAGCTGTACCAGAACCATTGGCAAGACCTCTGGGAGCAACCAGACATTCCTTGACTCCCTTTGGATGTTGAAGTAGAACATGTGACCATGGGTTGGGTCTATCTATCACCCATGAGGAGGGGACAATGGTTCCTATACTTCTTTATTCTACCCCTGGACCCGTGATTCTGAAAGGACAGGATACTCACATGGATTTTCTTTATTTTTAACTATTTTAACTTTTGTGGTGACAGGATGAATATAAAATAAGTAAAACACGCCAATATTTCTTGTTCAGTTGAATGGCCTTATTAGTTGCACTCGCCTAGGTAGTCACCCCAGAAAATCCCTTAGGCCCTTTCCCTGTAAGGGCCTCTTCTCATGCCACCCGGGACTCTAGGGCAACAAGCATCCTGATTTGTAACAAGGGCAACAAGCATCCTGATTTGTAACATTGTCTGTGGGGATTGATTGGTTCTTGAGCTTCAGAGAAGTGGAGTTGCATTTATTATCCTCATGAGTTTGAAGTAAGGCAGCACCCTTTGGAAGAGTGACCATGCCAGTAGAGACCCGCTTACATTACTTCAAGGACCCACTTAATAAGACAGAGAGATGAATTCAGTATTGAATAGTCTGAACCTGTCACGGAAACGTCACACTCCAACTTAGAGGGTAGGACCACAGATTTCATCCACATCCACCAGCCAGCTGAATGGGAGTGCATACAGCTGGATCCCCAAGAGTTTCAGCTTTCCTTGGAGTTTCCTTTTGCTCATTTGAGAGGAAATCGGGAAGTATTAAAGGTCATAGTTACTAACCACTTGTAGGACATGAGAAAACACGGCAGAAACAGAGTCTACCCTTATCTCACTCCACACAGACCCTTCTTGGAGACTCAGTTTCCCCTTCCTCAAGGACACTCCAGGTAACCCTGTGACTATATCTAATTGTAATCTTTGTATACTAATTGAGAAGATGGAAGCATGGAGAGCTCAGTGACTTGCGACGGTAGCAAAGCCATGACATGCACTGTGACTGTGTTTTGACACTGAATCCATTAACCAGAAAGCCGTGCCACAAGACGGCTCACTGCAAGGAGCCTTGTTCATGGCAGCCAAAGGTGATAGCTTGTTTTGAATGCCTGCATTTTTCTAATCCAATGTGTATTTGCTTTTTAAGAAAAATCACTAAACAAGATGGAGATGCCAAATGTCCTTCAATTAATTGGTCCTAAGAAACTCTGGCATGGTCACAAAAGTCATGATTTGTTGGAGCTGGCAAATGGTAATCACAGAAGATAGTTTCCTTCTTCTGTTAGAGTATAAGTAGCCTGGTGTAGAACTATGCCTGTCATCCTAACTTCTGGGAGACCAAGACAGGAAGGCCATGAATTTGAGGCCAGCTTAGACTTCCTAGTAAGACTCTATCTCCCCCCCCAAAAAAAAAAGAAAAGAAAAATGAAGTGGATGAAACCCTTGAAGAACATCCCTTCCTGTATCCATGGACTTTCGCTCCCTTTGCCCACTCCCTGTTTAGGGTATTCCCCAACACACATGGCAAAGATCCACTCAGACCTGCAACTGGGGGACTTGGCCGTGGTTCTGTCCTCCCTGGCAGATACATGTGCCTGAAAAACCCTGATGCCTGCATGTCTCTCTCTGCTGCCTACCACCTCCAGAATGTAAACTTCTGTGGGATGCTTGCTTGCCCTGGCTTGCCTCCCTCATCCCTCATCCTCCATACACTAGGGTACCTCCTGGATCTGTTTCTAAAGCCACTTTCTCTTCTAACCTAGAGCCCTATCTCCAACTGCCCACTCTGGCCTTGATCTGATGACACTCAGGGTTTACCTTATGCCCACCTGAGTTCTATCTAACCCAGACTTGGGGCCTCAGCATCACCTTCCTACTGCCCCTGTGCTGTCTAACCACTTCCCCCAACTTTTCTTCCCTGAGCAAAGCAGCCAGCCCAGAACAGTTCTCTCTGTGTGAGCCACTCCTTCATCCTGCTTGTTTTCCTGGGTCTGTGTTCTCTAATTCATCCAATATGTGGCTGTCTAGCTAGTCTTCCTTGATGCTGGCCTAGTGCCTCCTGTGAGACTGCCTAGTGCTTCTTATTCTCTCTACTAAACTGAGTGGCTTGGTCCAGTGCTCATTTCCTTAAGGATCCCATAATACTCTTTACTTTCTGTTTTCTATATACATAGTCCCTCCTTGACTGATTCAGAATATTCTGAGTTCATAAATGCCTATCATTCTCCCCAAATCTGAGCTCACCCATCTCGAGTGCCCCTGATGCAGCCACTCTATTTTACGGTTGTTGGTGCTCACTCCCATCTCTAGACCTAAGTGACAACGTGCTGTTTACTCCCTTGGGAATCATTATCCTTATCTATCCTCTGTGTTCAGCAGTGACACTTGGTCTTTTCTCTATTAGCTGACAGCTCTCTGACAGCCGGGGGCTGTGTTCTGGTCATCATCATATCCCTCTAATACAGCTGGCCACTGGTCATTCTGTCATGGTTACTTCAGGGTTTGTCCCATCCCACATCAAGTGTTATTGACCTCTTGGGACTTGTAGGTCCTAGGGCTGGCTGGCAGCTAGTACTAAGACCCTTCCAGGAGTCTTCACAGTAACCGCCCAAGAATGTCCCTTTAACCCCAAGGCTGCACACATGGCAGAATTTACAACTACAAAGACATTTAGCGTGCTTCTACGTGAGTCCTTCAACTACAAACAAGTTGGTGATCACAGGCTATATTTTAACTGTATTGAGACATAGAGAAATATATTTTCAGCAACTCCTGTTATATATGTAACTCATCTCCAGCCTCACCATTTACCAGATGTTGCTGGGTGAAATAGCCAGAAAGCCTTTTAGAGAAGAGTTTTGTTAGACTTGAGGGTAGTATTTGAGGTTGTAGGCTTTGCATCCTTCATGAAGCTCGTGTTTCCAGGAGCAGAGCCATATTTAAAGTCCAAGCAGATGCAACTCAGCTTTCCCAATGTGCCCTGATGAACCACAACGTCGTGTTTTTGTTTTAGCAGAGGCGCAGTCAGCTCAGGCTGTGCGTGCTTGTTTGCTCTGCTCGCCCCTATTCCTCTGTGTCCTTTCTCCGCTTTCTTTGATTAGAGGCCTGCTGGATATCATCACCTTGTTGCCATGTTTGCTGGAAGAAATAAGTGTGTCCATGCAGTTTCCTGTGGGTCCCGCCTGCAGTTCACAGCACAGGCTGCCCCATGCCATGCTGATGATGCAGGCGTCACTCATAAACGCATATTCTTGCTGCCAGCTGGGCAACAGCCATTATTCCAATACTGCACAGATTTGAAAAACAAATTTGGCATCTGAGAATAAAGTGGCATTGGAGCCTCCAATGAGCTACTAAGCATCAGAAAACCCTGATGCTAGATCAGGCTTCACCATCAGCCCACATGACCCAAAGAGAGTCAGAGACATATGGCATGATTAGAAACAGTGATTACACTGGCCAGGCCTGCAGATGTGCTCCAAGGCACTGTGGGTATGTAGTGGGATGACCAAGGCTAGAATCAAGACTTCAGGTATCACTGTCTGCCTGATATTGATACCCTTGTGAGTGGGCCATGAGAATACCTCTCCTGCCTCTCATGGGCAGGTATGCAAGAGGAGCATCTTCCAACCTACCTTAAAACAGTAATCTGCCAACAGAGTAGCACATTTTCCTTCATGTCCTGTCTATCTCCAGTGCACATCACAGGAAGCTCCCACCATGCCTTTTGTTAGTCTTGGGATCCCAGCGATTTATGGAACCACAGTCTCTACCTCAGCACCTCATACTCCAAAACAGAAGAAAGCTTAGCAGGAACTCGGGGTGCAGCTGTGGGAACCCAGATAGGGAAGGGTCTGGTGTTAGTTCCGTATTGCCATCATGTGTGTTATTGAACATTTGGAGACCACACCGAGGGTGACATGTAACAGGCTTTCTTTTGGGCTCCCAAATCATGACCCAGAGGCTTATTGGTAGTTATAAATGCTCGTCCTTATCTTATGCTTATCCCACTAGCTCTCATGACTTACATTAACCTGCTTCTCTTCATCTATGTTTCTTTTATTCTGTAGGTCCTACCCCATGCCAGGCTGGTAGATGGCTGGCTGGCTCACTGGCCCTGGAGGTCTCACTCTTTTTCTCCCTCGTTCTCACCTTCTGTCTTTCTCAGAGTCTCGATGTCCTCCTCCTACTTATTCTCTCTGTCCGCCAGCCCCGCCTATCCCTCCTCTGCCTTGCTATTGGCGGTTTGACTTTATTAGACTAATCAGATGCCTTCGGCAGGCAGAGCAACACAATCATTAAACAAATGTAGCACAAACAAATGTAACATATCTTTGCCTAGTTAGGGTAATATTCCACAAGAGTGACGTGGGTGTTGAATCTTGAGGAATGAGTGTTTCCTCGGATGCAGCAGGTGGGAAGGACGCTTTTGGTAGAGTGAAAATGTACAGGCCTGGGATAGTCTAGAGTGTATGGCATGTTTTGAGCAGGGAGCAGTCTGGTGGGGATGGGTCAGAAGGACTTTGTCCATGAGGTAATAGGCTGTCGGTGTGGAGAACAGCAGCTTAATTTTGTTGCGCTGCCCCAGGTGTGGGGTTCCCCTGTGCTCCAAGCCTCAGTCTGCACTTGTATTGGACTGGTTTGTGTTGCTCTTCTTCCTGCATGTGGGGTCAGCTGGTCTGTTACTGTCCCAGCTTTAGTCATTTACAGTAGGCGCTAATTAAGGTCCAGCTGTCTTAGTCGGTCTGTGATCTACTGGAGGTATGAATCTATAGATATGACCCCTGTGGTTGCCTACTGGGAGTGGGTAAGGGACTACTAGTCACTGGAGGCACCCCGATTTTATCAGTAAAGAACCTAGGCCCATTTAGAGCAGGCTTCCTATGGCAAATGAGCTCAGGACACCCCTACACACACCCCACCCCTTCCCTTTTAAAAAACAGCAAATCAATAACTCAAAGGCTAGCCACTTGCCCTTACCTGCCTTAACAAAGCCCTTGTCACTGGCTATGAAGTAAACAAGTCTTGAGGGAACTGAGTCAGAAGTCAGGAGTCCCACGCTGGCCTCTCTGAGGAGGGATATTTGTTTCTTCTGCTTTGCCTGAGTCTTTAGGTATGAATATGGGGTGTGTGGCATGGAACAGAATATGGAGTGAAGCCAAAGATGCTGCAAGGACACCCCATCTGGGATGGTTCCTACACATAGTTCCTCACGGCATCTTGCTATATCAGCATATTGCCAACTACAAGATCATCTACTGATAGGGCACTCTGGTGTGCTCCATAAGACCATTTCTCTCATGAGTTATTGGGGCTCAAGTGAGTTCCTCCCACTCATTCAGCCAGCAAATGGCAGAGTCAAAGTTCAAAGGGTCATGTGACTGTTGGAGCCACCAGATTGTACTGTACATGCCTCTCCCAGCTTCCTGCCCACCAACCTGAGTCCTTGACCTTGGTTTATAGTGCTGGCCTCTAGTACTTGGTCCTAGACCTGCACCTGTTCCTATACCTGAGCCTAAGCAGAGCTCTAGAATGAGTACTAGAGAATCTTCAGTCCTCACGGTGGTACTTGCTATTGGAAATTAGAGAAAAGGTCAAGTGACAACAGATGGTGTGTCCCTTTTCCTCCAATGAACCATCATAACCTTCAGTGGCCATGGCAGTATTCTATATGGTGGCACTGGTGGGATGAGTTTTTAAAACTTTGTCTCTACCTTGGCTGGGCAGGAAAGGATGCTTGATCACAGACTCCACAAGGATACGCTGTGCACACAAACATCCATTTTGGTTATAAAAGCAACACAGTATGCAGTTCTATTTCAATTACCAAAGGGAGCCAAGGAGATCCTACAGGCAAATGGGAAGAACACTGTTCATTTTGGCAAGTGATACAAACGTGTACATTATAACTAGTGTAACAATGAAATCAAGGGTGTTTTACTGTGTTCTTCAGTAGGATGTGCTCACTTACCACACCAGACTCAGATTCCCCAACAGCAGACTACAGGTAAATGGTATCCCTGAAGAAAGAAAACTGACCGAAGCATTGAGCTTATAATCACCAACACAGCGTTATGTCTCATTTCCTTTCTCTCCCAATAATGCATGAGCTTTTCTGACATCAGTTATGCATGTTGACTGTATTAAGTATATACCAAATACTACAACATATCTTTTATTTACTAATGTATTTTTTGTACTTAAAGCATTTTTGAAAATTTATAAGACATCAGTGACTTTATATTTGTTACAATAAAAAAGTGATCTTTAAAATAAAAATAATAAATTGGAACAAGTGTCCACTGAATTACTTCTACATTTAGTTTTCACTTTAAATAATAGTCTCTGTCCTGGTCACATGTCAGATGCACACATGCCCAGAACTCTGAGCTTACTGATTGCCTCAGCAATCCAGAGTGTCTGTAGGAAGGTCTCGTGAGGGAGCATTCTGAAGCACTGATCAGCACTCCCCGGAGAGCTTTCACAAGGCTATGCCCCCTACCCATCCCAGAGTCCCTTGCCCACAGTATGCTGCATGTTCAACAAGCCTTTGACAAGAACTTGGGCCAGGTGACTGACATGGCCCTGCCTGGCCGAGTAGCATTCTCAGGAAGCAGAGCTGAAGAGCATATTGCTGTGCGGCTCTGTTGTGTGTTTGAAAGCCATGAAATTTAGTCCATATGCTTAAACCTCTCATTGACTGATTGCCCTGTGCAGTTAATACATAGAGCACAAAGTTGTCTTTTTTTAAGAAGTCTGTTTTGAAGAAAATCTGAATGGTATAAAATACAGAAGCTCTGTGTGGAGAACTTATGTGATCATGTAACATGTGTGTGTGTGTGTGAGTGCATGCACATGCATGCACACTCTCCTGTTAGAATGCCATTTACAAAATATTTGTCATAGTTTTATTGGTTAGATGCACATAATGCCTTTGCTATTGAGGGCACTTTGCTAACTTAGGAGGCCACTGTTGACGTACAAAAAAAATGAAGTACAAGGCAAGAGACCAAGTTAGAATCCAGTCAGGCCTGTTCATGCTAATAACACACAGCTGGTCTCCTAAGGTCTGCACCCAAAGAGAGAGCCTGGGGTTCACTGGTGGCCATTGGGTAAGATAGCTAAGCCTTCTGGTGCAGAGATTTTTGTATTGCTCCAAGGGTCTCCAGGCATCCCTTGCTACTCTCCCTAAATCTCCATCTGTAGTATGAGCTAAAAAGAAAACTTAAGTCACAAAAATTCAGAACCTTTTGAAGATAACGCCATGATAAAGAGCACCATAACAATATCAAATGACCAACCCAGCATGAGACTTCAGGAAACTTTGTGTGAGCCTCCATGTGTGCTCATGGCGGCAGTGGGCCCTGCAGGAGCCAGATGACAAAGTAGGCATGAATTATTGTGCTCTTTGAGCATCTCTCTCTCTTGTGTGCCATAAGCTGGCTGAGGCTTTCACACAATCTGTATGTTTCCCCATTTTATATTTTAGGAAACTGAGGGTCAGACTGCTTATGTTCTCAAGGACACACAGTTGGTCATAGGCCATGATCAGAGCAGGATTTGAGGCAGAAGACCGGATGCAGAGTTTCCATACTTAAACAGGTTGTCATGTGTCATTCCATGCTTTCTAGTACCATTATAGAGTGGTGCATTGCTGCCGTCACCTTTAGAACATTGGATTGCCTCTCAGAAGACCTGGAAACCCATAGGTCAATCACCCCCGTCCCGTTTCCCCCATCCCACTTCACACCTACTTTATGTTGCTATGGTTTGCCTACTCTGTATATTTCATATATGAGGAGTCATATAACATGTGGCGTCTTCTGACTGTCTACTATCAAGGGTTGTCCATTTTATGGCATCTATCCAGATTTCTTCTTTTTAAATAAATATTAAAGCATGTTGTTAGTTCATTGTATACATTTTTATTGTTAAGGCTATTTTCATGCAAGTATAAAATGTACTTCAAGTGTATTTCCCCCTCCATACTCCACTTACCCTCCCCTTTTATTCTTTATTTATGCTTGAATATTTCATTGAATGGATTTCCGGTGTTTGGTTGGCCATAATTTAATGAACACTAGGTTTCTTCCTGTATGTCAGCTATCATGATAATAGTGCTGTGAATGTTTGTATCGAAGTCTTCTGCTGACACATTGCTTTCATTTCTCTTGGATGTGGATTCCTGGATCATCAGGTCATTCCATGTTTAGCCACTTGCAGGACTGCCAAACTATTTCATCTTCAAAGTAGACCTGCACTGTGCCTTCCCATTGAAGTGTGTGACGGTTCGTGGTCCTCCACATTAGCTTTTAGCCCAGCCATTCTAGTGGGGAAAGTGTTGTGTCACTCTGGTTTCGCTTCGTTCCTCTGATAGTGGGTGATATGGAGCCCTTCATATGCCTTCCCCACCACTCTTTGTTTTCTTTTTTTTCTTACATTTATTGATTTATTGTAGGCACCTGTCATGGTTTCCTCTGTGAAGTGTAGGAGTTGGTTCTCTCAGCCATGTGGGTGTCAAATTCAGGTTGTCAAATTTAGCAGCAAGCACCCTTACTCACTGAGCCACCTTGCTGACCCACCCCTTGTCATTTATTCTTACAAACTGTGTAGTAGTAACACAAGTTGGTCTGGAACTTACGGTCTTCCTGCTTCAGCCTCTTTTTTGGTCTTTCTTTGTTGTTCTGGCTATCTTTGAGCTCACTTTCTAGACCAGGCTAGCCTCAAACTCACAAAGCTACTTGCCTTTGTCTTCTGAGTCTGGGATTAAAGGCATGTACAACCACACCTGGCTACTGCCTCAGCCTCTTGAATATTGCAGCTATAGGCAAGGTACAATCACACCTAAGCGCTCACCATTCTTTTCTTTTGCTTTGTTTTTGTTTTGTTTTTTGAGGCAGGGTTTCTCTGTAGCTTTTTTGGAGCCTGTCCTGGAACACTTGGTAGATCAGGCTGGCCTCAAACTCACAGAGATCCGCCTGCCTCTGTCTCCCGAGTGCTGGGATTAAAGGTGTGTGCCACCACCACCCAACTTTACCATTCTTTTAACATTAGTTGTAGGTCTTGTATGTATACTATAGCAAGCAAAAAAAAAAACCCACACATTTGAAGAAGATGACCAATTCTTTAAATTTTGATAATTTCATACATGAATACTCTGTATTTACATCATTTCTACCCTTCCTTTCCACTCCCTCTTAAATTCATGATCTCTTCTCCTGTAATTGTGATTAATATATACATCCATATGCATACACATATTTATATTATATAACCTACTGAGTCCACTCTATGTTGTTCACATGACTTGTGTTTAGGTTGACTACTAGGATTAGATAACTCCTCATCAGGACTTTCATGGTAATGAAAGTTGATTCTCCCTCTCTCGGCAGCCATTAATTGGCTGTAGCTCTTCATCCATGGGTACGGCCTTGTGAAAATGTCCCCATTCATGTTGGTGTGTCAACAGGTTGACAGCAGGGTTTAAATAGGCAACCATAATGCTGAGATTGCATGGTTGTAGCATCCCTGTCATGTCTAGACAGCAGCACCTCACAGCCAGCACCCTGGTCCGCTAGCTCCTACAGTCTTCCCACACCCTCTTCCACGATGCTCTCTGAGCCCTGGGTGTATAAGTTGTGTGACCATAATATTGCAGTCAATGCTTTTAAAACTCTGAATTATCAGAATGTATAATATTCAGGCTTTTCTTTGTTTCATGCTTTAAGCAAGGCCAGTGCTTGCTTTCAGTTGATGTCCCTTGAATCTCTTAATCTGTAAACTTCCTTCCCCATTGCATGATCCTGTGGTGAATGAAGTTGGGCCATGTGACTTCAACAGTTTTCTTCTGAATCCTGCCAGGTGCATTCCTGTGGTGTCATTGCATGTTCTCTGCTGTCCTCTGATTTCCTTCAAGCAAGTAGCTAAATATAGTGGCTTGATCAGATTTAACTTACTTTATATGTTTGACAAGACTTTGATTGGCAGAGCTTGTCCATCCTTGTCACTTGTCACACCTTTAAGTTTAGTCAGTTAAGCAGAGCATTGTATAAGATGTGTATTATATAATATCCCTGTGTTCAAGTTCTCTAGAAAAGCAAGGTATCATCATGTATATAAGATGGAATTTGTTAGAGTGGCTCACAGGATCAGACTCTGGATAGCGCTACAGTTACCATCTGCAGACTAGGAAGCCAGGGAAACTATTAACTGCTTAATCCAGAAAACATCAGAAGAGAACAATTAATGTAGTCCCAGTCCAAAGCAGAAGAGCCGGAAGACCTGTCCTCTGTTGGTTTGAATGAGATTGTCTCCCGTGGGCTTAGATACTTGAACACTTGGCTTCTACTTGGTAGGACTATTTGGGGAGGTTTAAGTGGGATAGCCTTGCTGGAGGAAGTACATCACTGGGGCAGACTTCGAGGTTATATAGCTTACCCTTCTTCCACTTCACTCTCTTTGATTCATGCTTGAAGTTGAGCATCTGAGCTCTTGGCTTCCTGCTCCAGCTGCAGTGCCTGCCACTTGCTGCTATGATTACTCACGATGATGGACTCTTATTTCTCTAAAAATTGAGCCAAAATAAATATTGCTTCCCTAAGTTGCCTTTGGTCATGGCACTTTATCACAGAAACAGAAACAATTAATACAAACCCTGAGGAGCCCGTAATGCACGTCCACATTCAAAAGCTAAGGAACCTGGAACCTGGTGTCCCTGAGAAGCAGAAAAATGTACCCGTCAGGGGATAAGCACAGGCAAGAAATAGTCTATCTAGGTGTTTTTGCTCCATCAACCTCAGCCTATTACATGACATTTTTTTTCTGTTTTTCCCTTGCTGTGATAACACTCTGACCAAAGCAACTTAAGGGAGAAGCCGTTTGTATAGGTCCTGATTCCACGTTACGGTCCCTGGTGGTGGGAAAGAGGTGGAATCAGGAGGTCGCCGCGTGAGATCCATGATCAGAAGTAGAGAGCAGCACGTTAGTACTGACAAGCTTTTTCTGCCTTTTGGTGGTCCAAGGACCCTAGCCTAGGGAATAGTGCCACCAAAAATGAATTGTCCCACCTCAATCAAAGTAATCTAGATGAACTCCCAGAAACCTGACCAGATGCCCACCTCTCAGGTAATTCTAGCTTTTCTCCAACTCTCAGTCAACACTAGTCATCATAGATAGTGTTGCCTACATTGAGAGTCGGTCTTCCTGATTCATCCCTGGCCTACATTCTAGTTCCCTCTGCAAACTTTCACAGATATGCCCGAAAGTGTGCCTGACCAATTCTCTCAGCATCCACTCTTGTGTGTGGCCAATTTTACAACCAAACCTAACTATCAATCCTTCCGTCATCTTTCTGCATTAGCAGTTTTGGTAGTCATCCATAGCATTGCCTAGACCCGCTGTTCACTGGGGAAGCCTGCTTTCCTAATCAGTCTCACCAGATGCCTCCTGAGAATGCAGCTGTGCTCTTCCACCGTACTGCCATTTCCCTTGTATTGCAGGGATGCTGAGGTATTGATAATTAAAGGAGCCTTTTCTTCTTTATGCTAATTGCGCAATAATGCTACTCCACTCTTCCATGATAGACTGTGAACTTGATTTACCGTGTACTCCTAGACCCACAGTAGAACCTTCTGCTCAGCCTGGGTTGTGGCAGCACTCACTAAGTGGAGGCCGGTGAGTGAAGATTGGGTCCTCCTTCCTGTATCTGCTCTTTAACTTGGCAGCCTTTGTGGAAGGACTTGTGTAGCCAGTGCCCTGTAATCATCAATCCAGGTGAGAAGGGCTAGAACACACTGATGGACACAGTGACATGGAACATTAAATCCAAGACTGCAATTCAGAATGCATGCTATGTTTTTTTTCTTTTTAACCAAAACTTCTTTTATCTAATTAAACCAGAAAATTTTGGGGCCACATACCTATCAGAAGGCAGAATCTATTCCCCTTCAGCTGGAGGAATCCGACTCTCAGCCTAAGGCTGTGGTAGCTTGTTTTGGATATAAAATGAAAATTTTCATTAAATTCTGATTATTAAGTACAGGCCAGTGTGCTTTAAAAACAAGGAATTCTTATATGGGGAATCTTCCTGTTAATACTATCTTCAGTGTTTTGAACCACTGCCTGTCTTGTTCCTGGTGCTTACAACCTGTCTGAATCAAATCACCACTTGTATCACAGAGCCTCAGATCTGCTCTCACCACATCCCCTTCACTGGTGATTCTGCTAGACTTGTCTGAAGACAAGGCTCCCTGTACCTTAAAGACAGATATAGATGCTAACCAGCATCTGGGAAACAGGCCCTGTTCTGCAAAACCCTGGCAAGGCTATGTGAGTGCATTCTCAATACCCTTCCTTGTGTGAGCATTCTCTCAGGCTTCTGCACAAAGCTCAGCTTCATGGAGAATCTACACAAGCTCTGATGATGGGCTCCCAGGAGCTGGGCTTGGCTATGGTTCACCATTCCTGTCTCAGTAACAGAGAGAACACATTACCCAGTACGAGGTAACTCCAAGTTCAGAATAATCTTGGAAAGTTCATTATTTGCTTTTCTTGAAGTGTGGCCTCCTTATAGTGTGACACTCTGTGGACTCCCTGCTTTACACAGAAACGAGCTTGAGATTTGCTTTTAAACCTTGGCGTGTGCTGTACTGTGGAGAAGGAATGTATAAAGTGATACTGTCACTTCTTTGCCCTCTACTTACAATGCAGAAAGTGAAAAATTCTGTGAGACCAGTAATTAACAGGAAAGCAATTACTTTATAATCTTGCAAAAATTAGCTTTAAAATTATGGTCTTAATGTAGACACTAAAAAAAAAAGGCAAGGATGAAAAGAATAGCTTCAGGCATTCATGATGGTCCTGAAGTGTGTATCTGCATTTGTGGGGTGTGGGGGAGTCTCCTTTACATTTGTGAGCATTTGTTAAAACTGCAGGACTCATGAGGAAGAGAAACAAGCAAAGAATGGGTTAAAGAGAGAAGTTTCAGAAAGGAGGCAGATGTCAGAGATAATGTCTTTAATGTTTGGTACAGTGTTCATCCAGTGCCCAGCGTATGGGAAAAAGCAGAACTGTGCTTCCCAAGCAAGTACATATTTAAGTCCCCTTTGCATCCTTTCTTCTTTTCTGGTGTATGTGTGCATGTGTGTGTGTTGAGACAATTTTATATGTAGCTCACACTGTGCCAGTTTGGCCTCAAACTTAAAATTCTCCCACAAGCAACCATCGCTAGATTCAAAGTTCTAACACTGTAAATATAGTGTATAGAAAATCCCCAAAGATTATATATGGCACGATACTTATTGTATAAAATAAAAACCAAGCCATAAGCTATGGATAGTTGTGGTGAGGTAAAAAGAAATAAAATATAGGCAACACAACAGTGTTAACATTCAGAGAAAGACATTTCAAACGATGGCTTGGGGAGACTCCGAAGGCAGAGATTTCAAGTTCTGCTAACCATTGGCTTTGCTGGCATTTCGTATCTCATGAAGAACAGGGAAGAATAGAAGCCTGTGAAGTGGACCAGCTGGCTGTGGGAGCTGTACTTCATGACAGGCGACGTGTGGGGTGAAGCATAAGAAGAGTGGAGAGTGCAGCTCACTGGCGGATCAGGTGCTCAGCAGCACAGAGCTAAGATTCAATCCCCAGCACCACTCCCACTAAAACAAACGAGAGGGGAGAGAGGAGAGCTGTCAAATCCCAACACATCACATTTTGCTTTTCTTTCACTAAGGGTTAACTTCCTAGCTTATTTGGACCACAGCCATATGCAAATACCAAGTGTAGCAATGTAGATTAGAACATGGGACCTGGGAGAAGGCTGCTTGATTTTTGAAACTTTGAGACCAACTGTACAACCTAGGGCACGTTGCTGATCGCCCTAGGCCCCGGGGCCACCTGCAGTGTAGACTAGTGGCAGTCCCCTTGTAGGGCTGTGAGACCATTCCCTGGGATCCAGCCTATCCACTGGTAGGAAGTCTCTCTTCTGAATACTCTTTCCCTCTACCCATCTTTTTTCATTCATTGTTAAGGTAAGTAGGGAACGAGTGTAGCAGCTTTGTGTGTTGTGTTCTGTTTTGTTTTGTTTGTGAGAGAAAAGTTGTTGAATCTGTTTTTAAGAATACTTGATTGAATTCAATTCTTTTTGCCTGCGGATGATATTTTTATCTTCGATGATTGTTCTTTGAACAAGCAGTAAGAAAGCAAAATGAAATTGGGAGGCTCCATGCTCTCTTCCTGAAAAGAAGCTTTGGGGCTTTGGGCCAAAATGTGGCTAGAAATGAATTTTAAAAGCATCCACAGCAAGCAGCCTCAGCTGAGCAGCCGGCTGGTGACAGACACATTCCCCCAAGATTGCAGAAGCCCCAGAGAGCAGTGGGGCTGCTAGAGATAGGGGTTTCGGTGGAAATGGAAAGGCTGTTCCGGGCAAGGATTTTCTTAGTGCGCCTCTCCCTACACTTCATGGCTGTAGTTCTCTTGAGCGGGTCTGGAATCTACCTGATTAGTCTATTTTCATAGTTTATTAGTTATTTTTTTATTACTGTTTACAAACACCTGGCAAGAAACAACTTAAGGCGAGGGAGTTAAGCTTTAACTCAGGAGTGTCAGTCCACCATTCCGGGGACAGCACAACCAGTTAATGCTGGCAAGAACATGTGGCTGGGACTCATTTCTCAGCATGACAGAAAACAGAAATGTGCCTGAAGCAGGAAAGACTGTGACCCTCTGTAATAGCCCCAGGCTTACAGACTGAGGTCTGCCGTCCAGACCTGGGTCCAAAAGGTTCTGCAGCCTCCTAAAACAGCACCAGCAGCCAGGTACCAAGTGGTAAAACAAATGAGCCTGTGGGGAACATGTTCACATTTGAACCATAACAATAATTTAGACTCCTTTTCCTAAGGCAGGGCTGGCCCAGGCCTGTCAGCCAGCAGAGACCAATGTGGCAGGTACCAGTGCCTTCCATGCCACCCTTCAGAATCATAGACTGATTCTGGGTCCCCCTGACCAAGAGGAACTAGTAGAGACAGAGCAAGCAACAGTGATAGGGGACGCCATTGCTATGGCTGCTATTAATATTGTCATTATCAGTGTCGTTATTTTGGGAACATTAATTGCAAGGCGGGTGGGTAAATTCCAGCAGGTAAGTAAGTGACTGTCGCAGTGGGACATACCAGCTCTTCCGGACCTGACTTGAACAGACGAGGTGTGCTGCAGCTGCCCGCTACACAGCACCTGCCCCATGTTTCCTCTCACAAATAGAAGCTCTATTTTTTTCTTTCTGAAACCTTTTTTTAAATCCTCACTTGGGATTAATCACGTGCCACAACCCTTCATCAGGATGTGGAACAGACTCACATCTAGTGAAGCACTTCTCACAGGTGACTCTGGGAAACAGCTTCAAGTCTCAGATAAGAAAGGTGCGCACTTTATGAATGTGGCCCAAAAGATGTTGACAGTGATGACAGCAACCAGGGAAATATTTAGACTATAATGTTAAGTCAAAGCAATCTAAAATTGAATGGTTGTAAAAATGTGAATCTACGGTGTCCTTGAAGGTTGGTGCATTGAGAAAGGTAGACACATGGAGGTGTTCAAGGAGATGGTGCCTGATTAGCCACAATAACGGTTTTCCATTAATGGTTTTGTAATAAGATAAAGGTAGAAAGGATTAAGAGGGAGTGGAGTGTTGCCAAGAGGTCTCTCGACCTCATGAGCCCCTCTGCTAAACAGCTGTGCTTTCAGTAGAAAAGAGGGGCTGCATATGTGGAGGAACCAGCATGGTGTGCAGAGCTGAACACCCGTGCATGTCTATCACCCTGGAACACACTGTCTTCTACCCGTGTGCACTCTGTCACCCTGGAACACACTGTCTTCTAACTAGCAATCCCTAGCCAGGCAGTGAGTCCTTCCCTTCCACATGGACAGCCTTTCCAGGAAGCACGGAATGACAGTAGCAGACATTGCCATCACTCTAGTCAGCTCTGTTCACTCTCCTCCTTGAGGGTGGACCCCGTTCCTCCGCCAGTACTTTCTGTCCCGTCTGAGCTCTGGAGACATTATATACATGCCTCTTCCATTGACATCTGTCAGTTTCATGTGGCAGCAACTTCTTTGTATTTGTTATCGCTTTCAGAGATAGAGGCAGGATGCCAAATCACAGCATAGAAGGCCAGGTCAGGGGCTTTCTGCTAAGACCAGAAGAGCTATGCCAACAAGTGCATTCACCCAAATCTGTGTGTTGAGGACTTGGCCTGAGTCTCAGCTCTGCTCAGCACTTTCTTCTTGAATCTTCCATTTGTTTGTCCTTTATCCAGTGTCTTCCATCTTCCCCGCTCCCAGAGAAGCAACGGTTGGTACGGTGTGGGCATTTTTAATATTTAATAAGTGCCCCAGCTAGTTACTTAAGTACAGATCTAATGAGTCTGAGGAGTTAGGGACACCAAGATCTTGTACCTTTCCCTCTGGTGCTTGTGACAGCTATGAACACTTCTGGGGGTTACTGTTACCCCCCCATCCACCCATCGTTGCTATGTGTCATTGGCATGTAACAAGGAGATTCCAAAAGAAAGTTATTGCTAAATGGCGTGTGTGTCTGGAGGCAGAGGTCAGTTTGCTCATACTATTAAGAGGGTCACCCCATGAATGGAGCTGTTAGAGGGACTACAGCAGGGACAAGGGTGGCTCAGAGACGAATCTACCCTGACACTTAGTGGATGCTAAATAATGGAAGAATCAAGTGCTGATGGACGGATGCTACCTTGATGAGCGTGCCATGAACTGAAGGGACTGCAACACTTGCAAACTGGCCATTACTGTTTCAGCAGTGGGGTTGCATTCTTTGTTCATTGCGATGGTGGCAGGAATTTCCAGTCCCGGCGACAGTTTCATGAGCAACATAAATGGAGGAATTATGCCTGGCTTGTGAGTCTACACATTAATTTGTATGTATTTCAGAATAATCCAGCAGCTGGGAAATGGCCTGATACAGCTTTGCAAATGTGCTTAGAAGGAACTCGGTGTTTTCATACGGTGACATTTGGAGGGAAATTATGGATTTCGGAGCATTACAGCTTTATTGGGTTTTTGTTTGTTTTGTTTTATTCTTTTGTTTTGGGCTTTGCTTATTTTGAAGTAAGGTTTGCTGGAGCTGAAATGACTGTTTATTCATGACGAGTGAGAGGCAAGGAGGTAAAGGGAATAATTCTGCTCATCTAGAAAGAATGACTTCTTCAAAATGATTTTTTGCTGTTGGCAAAGCTGAGAATATATTCACAGGAGTCCCTGCCTGCAATAAGTGACAGGAAAAACACATTGTGTACCGTGGATCGCTATAACGGGTAGTGAATGGGCTCAAATCACAGTGTGAGCTGGGTGTGTACAGCAGGCCCAGCTAGTTCTCAAAACCCTTAAACCCAGTTGGGTTTTCTCCTGAAAAGAGCCAAGTGCTTGCCCCAGGGTAAGCTGTTCTTGAGGCAGACATTTTGACCCCACCATTGTTATCCTGCTCTCCCTCCCTCCACTATGCAGAGGGTGGGTCACCCTCAAAACCCTATCTAAGCTCTCAAGTTCTGCCACTGACTTTGGAGATTATGGGAGGAAATGTCCCTTGTCTCCATCAGTGTCTGATGTGCTTGGAACAGTGGCCTGCCCGGCAGGCTGCCAGGCCATCACAGTCTCCAGAAAGCTGCTGGTGAGGTCCAATGGCTGTGGGCATTTGTGTTGCTCACTTATCCACAGACGGCTATGGTTTCCATTTCTCACAACGTAACAGAAAGGGACACTTAAAGCAAGCATTTCATTCCAGCCAGCATCAATCTTCCCACTGCAGGAAGGAGCCAGCCCTGGGCAGCTGTCACTCACATTGGTGTCAAGCCTGGACTGACTGGTCTCCTCTAGGTAACTGATAGACAATTTTTGCTAACAAATGGCCCCAGAACCTGATTAGACCAACAGACTGTCCTCTGATGCTGGGACAGAGCCTTCCGGAGACTAAGGACAGTGGAGAGGATCTGGGGAGGGGCGGCAAGGTAGCAGGGTGCAGACATGTGCCAGAGCTGGGCGCTTGTTCAGAAAAGGCAGCGTGCATTGGTGGCATGTGCTGTCAGATGTGAGGTTTGTACTCGGGCTGCTCTCCTCTTGAGGGAATTTCTAGACGATTTCACAAAATACTTTTGGACTCTTCTACATTCAGAGTTCAGCTTCTGACCTTCCCAGACTCTCCTCCCGAATGTTAAACCTACTGCTTAAACACAAGGGCCTGTGCCCTCATTCTACTGCACAGGTGGCCATGCTTCTGATGTTCTTTTGAGTTTGTTTGCTTTTGAGGTTTCCAAATGTAAGCTGATTCAATATGTTCCTTCACTTATTCAAACCCCTGCCTGTTTCCCAGGGGTGACTTCTGAGTCCTTCTAACCTAGCACAACTGCCATGTTGGCAGTCGCTCTTTATACGTGGTGTTCCTGTGTGTTTCAGGGTGCTCAGCAGACACTCTGATCCCTAGCAACCATATGCCAACGAGCATCCCCTCTCCTCCAACTATCACCACAAAATGGTGCCTCCAGGCCATCAAATGTCCCTGGAGGAAAACATTTCCCCTGTTAAGCATTTTCTGTGTTAAGATCTACTGGTCTACAGGAGTACCCGAAAGCAGTCCACCCCTTGTGAATGAGCCAACTTGAATGAGGAGCATGGGCTGCTCTTACTCATCCATTACATACCAGTTCGTTTTTCATCACTATGACAAAGTACCTATGTGAGTAACTTAAAGCAAGGAGGCTTTAATCAGCCAGGCGGTGGTGGCACACGCCTTTAATCCCAGCACTTGGGAGGCAGAGACAGGCCTGGACTATAAGAGCTAGTTTCAGGATAGGCTCCAAAGAAGCCCTGTTTCAAAAACACAAAAAAAAAAAAAAAAAAAAGGAGAAGAAGGTGGGTTTGATCAGCTAACTTGAGCTCAGAGTTTCAGAATTGTAGTTCATGATCTCTTGATCCTGCCTTGAGTCTATGTCACACAGTCTATCATGCTGAGTGCATGTCAGAGGAGGTCTGCTTCTCTGTGGAGGGTGGGAAGTAAAAAGAGAGGTAAGAAGGGGCAGAATCTCTAGTTCCACTTCAGGGTCACCCCCGGTGACCTGATGTGGTCAACTAGCCACCCTCCTAATGGTTTTTAGCACTTTCAATAGTATCACGGACTGAGGGCCGTGTCTTCGCCACAGCCATTGGGGAACATTCCAGACCCACATTATCTCTTTAGTTAGCATCTTCTGTATACACACTGATCTACTCATCTGTCTATGGTGCTAACCAGCAAATCATAGGACAGTAATAGTATATTGGATCTAGATACTCACCCTCTATGACTAACTGCTATGATCCTTATTTGACCTTTTGCAGATGAGGAGAAAGCCCACCAAGTGGGAAATGGAGCAGGGTTGTGATTGGACTGGGTTTTGTGGGCACAGGATGGAATGGAGGAAAAATCAAAAGCAGAGATGATGATTAGGGACAAGGCTATTATTCAGTGACAGAATGCATATCTAGCTCATACAAGAAGCTAGCTTCAACCCCCAGTACTGCAGAAAACAGCAAACAAAAGAAAACCCAGATTCTGAATAGAAAGTGAAGACCAAAGGCAAGAACCAGTGCTTGACACATGCTTAGTGAGTACTTGGAAGGTGGGGCTCACAAGTTTAGTAAGGACTAGGGGTTGGAGCTGGAAGATGGCAGTTGATAAGATTCAGAGCACTACCGGGTACAAGGTCATCCAAGTGACTTGGGAAAGTCCACATTGTGATCAAATAATAGAACCAGGAAACACAGTAGGCCAGAGAGAAGGCAGTGGTTGAGTTTGAACCAGGCTGATCTGAGCTCTATAGACAGGAAGTCTCTGGAGGTGTTTTGTCAGCAGTTAGAAATGTGGGCTCTGGGGATAGTCATTGTAGCGTCCTCCTAATAGTGAATGCTGGAACCATGCATGTAGAAGAGCAAAGGGTGAAAGGAAGAAAGGATCAGAGAAAAGGTCTGGCACCACCCACATCCAGGGGAGCTGTGCAGGGGTGCAGAGTAGAGGCTAGAAACAAAGGTAGGTGCTGAGCCCACAAGAAATGATTTGGCACTCTCCCAGAGCTCCCTAAAACTTCAGGAGGCTGAGAGACAGAGGTTCAATAGAGGAAATGGGCGTTACTGCACATAGTCCAAAGATCTAGGAGGAGAAATGGAGAAACACATCCCTGAAGTTTGACAGAAGGTCTCAGCTTGCAGTTATAGGAAAAGTGCAAAAGGGCCCCATCTTTAGCTATAGATGGTAGAGATAAGATGTGAATCTTTTGAGGAAGTTGCTTAGAAAAGGTGAAAAACAGGAGTCTTTAGGTATGTTTATAAATATGTGTTGATAAGAAATGTGAGCTTCCTTCAGAGAAAGGGAGATTGCTCATTTCCAGAGCAGAGGCATAAGCCAGTATCCAGGGAAAACCAAGAAGGCAGCAACTGCTGTTGCTAAGACCAAAGGGGAAGGAGGGTGGAAAAGAGAGGAAGTGGTCTGAATGGTGATGGTAATTTCCTGTAACCCCAGTCCTAGGCACTTGTGAAATTTGCTGGATTATCAGTGGATCTTTGTCCAGTGAGAATTGTGGTTTGGGGGGACGTTCTTTTCTGAAGACATCAAAGGGTGGTAATGTTTTCATCAGTGACTATGTCCAAGCCCAGGGCTAAGAGAGAAATTCAGCCTCCTTGCAAGTGACAAAAATATTTATCACCAGGGACTGATTATGCAAGAGTTGGCAACCTTTCAGAGGCCATGAGCTAAACTTCAGCTGTTTGCTCCTCTGAATGGTTCTCCTGTTAGCAGTGAAACTACCTCCTCCCATTGCTGGGAATTGGTAATGACAATTGCTAGTTTTAGGGTGAGTATATTTTGTCCCAAGTTCTGTACTAAGAGCTTTACATGGATCAACTCTGTTGATCCTCTTTGTCTTAAGTGGCCATTTAAAGATGAGGAAATAGAAGAAGCCCAATAAAGTTAAGTAACTTGGCAGGCACCACACAGCTACCAAGTAATATAGCTGGAACGCTAACCCACACCACTGGCTCTGAAAGCCTAGCTCAAATGGTCAGAAACTAGTGTGTCTGGAGAAGTGATTGAGAGCTGGGATGTGCATGCCTTGCTACCATGCCCTAAAGAGCAGCTCATGTGACTAGCATCTGAGAGGGTGGCAGACCTGGGGTATTTCAGAGAACCTGGAGATGGGGCTTGTAAGGCAGGAAGGAACTGGGAAAGAGGATGTGTTAATTGGACAGCCTTCCAGGAACCAGGAGATTAGCCCCTTCCCTCTTCTTCTCCACCTCCTTCCTTGTTGTCATCTTCTCCTCACTCCTCCTTCCTCTATCTCTTATCTCCTCATTCTCTCCCTCAAGATCCAGCACCTCTGCTGGGATGTATCCCAGCCCTCGGAGACTGAGATTCTCGACCCTCATGATACTTGTCACATGGACTTGTTAAAAGCCAGAGGGCTCAAAACTGGGCCTCTAAACACATGGGAGTATAAAAATTTTAATGAACAGTGTTTGCCATCTTAGCCTGTGATCTCTTGAGCATCCCTCATTGAGCCACCAGTGTCATGATGCCATGGGAGGCAGAAGCTGGGCAGACTGTGAACTTGGAGCTCAAAGCCCCTTTGCAGTGAAATTCCATTCTAAGCTATGGCTGCTTTCTGATCTTGCTTTGTCTTCTCCAACATCCTTTCTCATTAAAAATTGAAGAGCATAAAAATAGGCCCCTTAGTCCCTTCTAGGGACTCAAAGCATGTTACCTGAAGCTGTACCTTTCCCCTGATCAAAGTCCTGATGTGATTTACTCCATTAAATATCACGAGGGTCCCATCTGCCATGCCACACGGAGTCTCAGGCTGATCTGGAAGAGCCCTCTTCCCCCACACCGGTAGATTCTGGGCTTGCCCTCCTACCTCTACCTCCTCATCTTCTTCTTACCTCCTGCAGGGTCCTGTTAACCCATCACAGAGACAGGATCTCAAAGATTCCCCAACTTGAGATCTGTTTCCGCCATTCTGTCTCTCAGCCCAAACTCTGCCCTCTAAGCCTCTTTGAGTGAATCTTTGTATTGCTCTTTACAGGTATGCCCATCCTTGATGGATTAAAAGTCACTTCAGTAATAAAGCAGAATTGACTTAGCCCTGTCATGGGCTAGCCGTCATGCTAGATGCTGAGGATGCAAAAGTCAATGAAGAGTCAATAGAAGTGGCAGGCCTGTCAACCCATGGCGCAGGGCAGGAGCACCCAGTCTCCTCAGAGCAGAGACTCCCTTATGTCCTCAGCCTCCTAGGAAGACAGTGACTACATGAGTTAAGGGTTGGGAAACAGTTACACGTGGCACATAGAAGGCACTTGACGATGACTAGCTGTCATTCTCTTCTCCTTTCAAATCCAGTATTAGGTCATATATGTGGTCACATGTTCAAAAAGGCCAGTAAAATATCTCAGCGGGTGAAAGCACTTGTCGCATGTCTTAATTTGGTTTCTATTGTTGAGACAAATCACCATGACCAAAAGCAGCTTAGCGAGAAAAGGATTTATTTGTCTTATATGTCAATATCACAGTCATTCATCAAATACAGGTGGGGTCAGAAAGAGGTGGGACCTGAAGCAGAAGCCATGGAGGAATGCTGCATACTGGCTTGCTCCCAGTGGTCTTCTCAGTGGCTTGCTTATACCTCCCAAGATCACCTGCCCAGGGATGGCATCACTCCCCACAAATCTGGGCCCTCCTGTGTTAATTATCAATCAAGAAAATGCCCTACAAACTTTCCTACAAGCCATACCACACAAACCTGGTAACCTGAATTCAGTCCCTAGGGGAAGGAGAGAACCAACTCCCAGTGTCCAGCTCTGCTGTCTGTGTGCATTCCTGCATGTGCATGGGTGGCGGGATGTACATGAAATTCAAGTAAATAACTCTTGTGCTCATCACAATAGGATTTGAGAAGACAGAAAGATGAGCAGATGTTCTTGATGTGAAGGTGGTCCTGTCAGGAGGGGAGCGTACAGATGGATAGGCCAGGTCCTGTGACATCTAAGACTTCTCCAGCAGCTGTAAGGAGTCAGTTTCTTCATGGGCCCTGGGAAGCCTCCCTGTTGCTTTCTTCTCGGTCCCCCCCCCCGCCCAGATACAGGATTTTGTCATATACTGATCTTGTCTAAGCCCCATTCTTTGATTCACAGCCCTGAGTTAGTGCCACTCCTACAGTTTGAAATGTGCAATATTAGGTTTGCAAAACTACAGCCACATCAAAACAGCCTCCCCTCACCCAGTCCCATCCTGCAGGACAGATGGGGCCCTCACAGGGTGACTGCCCAGCCCAACCTTCCTCCCTGCTGCCACCATTAGAGGACAAGCCATTGGAATTCTTGGAATGGATGGCTTCTCTTCTCCCCAGATGAGGGTTTGTGTGATTTTAACTGATGTGCAGATAATTAACCTCAGGGTCAATCTGCCCTGCCCCTCTGCCTGGGCAGAGATTGAATCAGAGTTGGGAAAGGAAGTGATTGCTGCAGAGAATTAAAAGCTTCTTGATGAATGCCACTGTCATGACATAGAGAGGAAATTACAGTCACACTTCTGCAATGTAATTAAAAACCAAAAAAGCAAAGATGAATGAAATACCCAGAAGTGAAAATGGGATTTGGTTTTTGGTGGAGGAGATTAGAGTTCTGTCACTCGCATGAGGGTTGGGTCCTGAGTCCATCAAATGCAGCTGGGGTCACACAGGACATTCATCTTTGCAGTTCCACCAAGAAAAGAAATTTGTACTTTGAAATGATGGGGTTCTCCGCCCTCTTGTCTCTTTCTGTAATGTCAGAAATCTCTCCCTGTCCCAGGAAGGGTTTTCCCTGCTCACCATTGCCATGTCCTAATTTTAGTAGTCACGCTGACTCTCCAGGCTTTTGCCTTCACTGTTTCCTCCTTCAGGTTTTTTGGGTTTTTTGTTTTGTTTTGGTTTTTGGTTTTTTGGGTTTTTTTTGTTTTTTTTTTATTATGAGAAGAAGTCCCGGAGCCCACCCACTTTTTGGTTCCTACCACAATTTGGAGTAAACAGGAGAGCCCTTGGCTGCTCTGTATCATGGTGCCCACCATAGTGTGTGGGAATGTGTAGCTATGAAACCAAATACCTGGGCCCTGGACCCCTGCCTAGTATCTGGTTCTGTAACTTTAAGAAACCTCTCTGATTGATTCAATATACTTTATGTATTGAAAAGATCAGAATAATTTCTCAGCAGATCTAGTCTGAGAAGTAAATGATGTAATTAAGTCTAGGCCATAAGACCAGAAGAAAAGCCTGATACCTGGTATTACAGCCGCCTGTTGTAGACAATGGCCATCACCTCTTGGCAACTTCTAGAACCTGATTTGTATGTAATCAATAATAGCAACACATGATGCAGCTGTAGTCACCTTGCACCTGCAAATTGAAGGAGCAGAAAGGGAGAAATACTGGTACTCAGCTCTCTTCCTTACTTTGTATTCAGCCCAAGGCCTCACCCATAGAACAGTGCCACTCACATTTGAAGTTGACCTTTTCACCTTAATTAACACAATCTAGAACTCCCTCCCAGATGTACCTAGAGATTTACCTCTAGTAGAATCTAGACCCTGTCAGATAACAACATTAACACTCACATTATTTAATAACAAAAGTGTTGTTTCTCTTATCGATCTAGAATAATCTACTCAAGGTCATAGAGCTGTTTAGTGCTAGAACTGCAGTATTTCAAACCATTTGGATCTATCTGTCTCTAAGTGTTCCTTCCATGATCCTCCACTTGACATGGGTAGATCACCAGATCTTGTCAGTAGATGGTACAAGGGAAATGTGAGGATTTCAATAGTAAAAGCATGTGGCTTCCAATCAGCTTCTAGCTCCGTCAGCTCCGTGGCACAGATGGGGATCATCAGGTCTATGCTTGTTAACACAACTACACTCCTAGCTCTGTTCTCCCAGTAGTAGTTATTCTTTCACTACTACAGGTTGAGTATTCCTTATTGCAGATGCCTAAGATGGGAACTTTTTCAGACTTAGGATTTTTTTTTAATTTAGGAATATTTACATATACACATAATGAGATATTTGGGGAATGGAACTGAAGTCATAACATTTATATACATCTTATCCACATAGCTTGAAAAACATTTTATTTTTGTGTGTGTGTGTGTGTGTGTGTGTGTTTGAATAGAATGTCCTTTGTATCTGTGACTAGCCTTGAACTCATGATCTTCCTGCCTCAGGCATCCTGGTGCTAGATTTACAGACATATACTACTACTACTACATTCAACATATACAGAATTGTGTGTGCACATGTGTTCATGTTCACATGTGTGTGTGCATGTGTGTGGAAGCCAGGAGTCAATGATGGGTTTCTTCACCTGTTGCTCTCCACCTCATTTTTTGATACAAGGTCTCTCGCTGAATCTGGAGCTCACCAGTGCAGTTAATCTGGTCGCCTAACTCCAGAAATCCTCCGTTCTCAGCTTCCGCAGCACTGTGATTTCAAGCATGTGTCACCACACTTTCTTTCTAGGGATCCAAGCTCAGGTCGTCATGCTTGCCTGGCATTTGCTTCCTGTGTTCTTCATCACTGAGTGTATCAAACAAAGATTTTTATTGAATCATCAGATTTATGGCATTATTTCACCAAGAAATGTTTCTGATTTTAGATCATTTTGGATCAAGAGTGTTCAACAGAGTTTAACAGTGTGAAATCTGAAATGCTACTGTGTGACTCTGAATCTTGTCACTGTCAATGACTGTGGTCAATAGTAGTGATATTCTAAACCTTCACATAAATAGTCAGGCAGTGTCCTTTGCCCCAAAGCTGTAGAGTACCTTGTGTGCCTGCTCCATCTTGGAACCCTGTGGCCTCACATTAGCTTCCCAAAAACTTCCAAGAAAGTTAGGTATCCTGATAGCTGTTGGTGATCTTCTTAGGAAGATTTGAATACTGCCTTTGAATACTGGGAAGGGAAAAGGTGGCTGTTAATTATTGCTGTGGGAAGGTTGTTGTGGGGAAGTTTCACACAACACAGAGTGGCTTACCCCAGTACACCCTGATCCTTCACAGCCTTCATAGCCAAGAACAGTAGATGAGCATCCAGGTGGGCTAGTTCTGTTTCCTAAGGTTAGTTAAGCTGTCATCAAGGGCAGCAAGGTACCAGCTCACCTGGACCAGAGGACCAGTTCTAAGCTCTCACACTGAGCTGTACAAGGAGAGCTCACTCAGCTCCTGACCACGAGGCCTCACACAGGACAGGTAGACATTGACTTCCAAAAAGGAGCCACCCAAGTGAGAGCACAATGCAGAAGCCGTGGTTTCTCTCCCAGCCTCTCTTAGAGGCCCCACACCATCTTTTCAGTGCTGCTGTGCTATCCACAGTCCTGGTACAGTGTGGGAGAGCTACACATGGCAGGAAGCCCAGGAGGTGGGGATCTTCAGGAGCCTCCAGCAGATGGAGAATAGAGATGGGACAGTCTCATCTCTGAAAAGCTGTCCTGGCCCTTGCCTGCTTTTCCCACTGCTTCTTTTCCTCCTCTTCCCAACTTGTTGCCTCTGGAAAGTGCCACCCAACAGGCCCTAAAACCTTTGAAGAAGGTTCAGTCCGCATTTAATGGGTCATCTACATGGTTCAGTGTGTGGAGTCACGTGCAAAACACTCCACTGGTAATATTAACTCTAAAATAAAAGCTAGTAACTCATTTCTGCAGTTTAACCTCAAGGGATCTTTTTTACTTGTGTGTCCCCTCACTGTTTACCATAGAAATGGCTACAGATCTTTAAATAGACCAGCAGAATTCAGCTCTGTTTTAAATGTAAAACCATCATAGGTGCTAGAACACTTCTTTTTTTAATCCAGAACAAGTTATCTAAGAGGCTGAATGCTAGCAAGACAGTCTATGCTGGCTGTTTGAGAAACTGCACCCCTCAGCCCACGCCTCTTAGCTGCCTACCACTCCACTCACGCCTGCCCGCCCTCCACACTGAGCCAGATGACTCAGGGTGAAGATAGTGATTTAAATGTACTCTGTTGCCACATCACCCCTATCTTCCAGGAAGGGAATGCAATTAAACATCATATGATCCAGACATCAGCAACATAGTTGAGGTGGCATAAAGGGAGTCCACGTGGTTGCTTCCCACAGAAACAAACCCAAACAGTCAAGACCTCATACAGACTCAATACCATGCCAAGAGCTCCTAAAGGGCAATAGGGAAAAACAAGAAATAAAATATCTTCAAAAGTCACATTCCACAGGGAGGCAGGGAGCCCACCCTCTTTCCCTTTTTTTGAGTAGGGTAAGTCAGAGTATTATCACGTGACTGAACTAACTTCATCCCCCATAGCTTCTTTTCATCAGCTTAGACATGGCCTGGAGACTCAGTTTTGGCTATGGACAATGAGCAGAAGTTTCTGAGAGTCCCTAGGGCAGTGGTTCTCAACCTGTGAATTGCAAACTCTGGGAGTCAAATGTCCTTTTCACAGAGGTTGCCGAAGACCATCCTTCATATCAGGTATTTATATTATGATTCATCACAGTAGCAATAGTACAGTTATGAAGTAACAATGAAAATAAAATAAGTAACAATAAAATAATAATCACATGAGGAACTGTATTAAAGGGTCACAGCATTAGGAAGGTAGAGAACCACTGCCCTAGGAGCTTTTGGCCTGGCAGGTCCCTATGACCTTTTCCCATGCAGCCTTATTTATCTCTTATCTTGGCAGTGCTGATTTGTGGCTCTGTGGCCATCATGCAGCCATTAGGTAATATATATGCATTCCCAAGGAGATAGAACAGAAAAAGGAAAGAGTCTAGCTCCCTCACCACAACAGCTTCTTTAGTCTGTGCACCTCCAGATTATTTTTGATGTGTTTAAGCCAGGTCAGTTTTGTGTTTGTGTTGTTGGAGTGAAGCTGACCTGATCAGAAATGATGGAGTATACAGCTAGGTTGTACCACTCTACGGAAACTCGTAAAAGAAATGGAATCCCGAGTACAGCAGAAGCTCAGAATATGCATGATGTCGTCTACAGTGAGATCAGTGAACAAGAGTCAGAACACCAAGGATGAATGACACACGAGTGAATGCCAGAGTCTGTCTTAGAGAAAGGAACCCAAAGAGTGGAGGTTTTCCAGGTACACGGCTATCTACGTGATTAAAGGAGTGTTTTTACCACCAGAAACCTCAAACTTTTATACAAGCTTAAAGTAATTTTTATCATTATTTCTGAAAAATGTTTTTATTAAAGGAAGCACCATATGGTAACAGCAAGAAGAGCTGGTTACAAGTCACGAAGCTAGTTGGATTTCTTTCCAACAGTTAAATCCAAAACACTTATCACAGACCCTACATTTAGAAGAAAAAAAGTCAAAGTTTTCTGAATTCCTCAAAGAAAAACCTGAACAATGAACAGTTGTTGTTTTTGTTTTCTAGAATGTAAAACTAAAGCTTATAAGATGGGAAGTAAAATTCAAAGTATTTAACAACCAGTAGCTTCTGGCCCTGCTTCTTCAGAGCAGAAATGTCAGACAGCAGAGCGTTCCATCAGGGGAAACAGCCTCTTGGTGGCTACACCCACCTCCTTCTCTCAGTGGACTTAGTATGTGCCCACTATTGTAATCTTGTGTTGTTTTTGTGTCGTCATGCTCTATGTAACCTTCTGCAGCGGGTTTTCTACACTGCCTAATTCCCTTGAAATGCCTTCAAGATGTTGCATATATCAGACCAGAGTACCTGCTGCCTGTGGCAACTGCATTTTCGCATGATGCCTGGAGCCCCTCTGTCGCTCTCCTCAAAGCCGTAGTCCCAACAGCTAACTGTACTTGTTGCATCATTTGATTTGATGGGATCAGTATCTCTACAAGTAGATATTGCCACTGATGCCATTCCATGGGAGATCTACCAAGATCAGATAACAAAGCCAGACTTGACACAAGGTTTAAAAGCACCTAGAGCCTTGTAGTCAAAGTGAAAAATGGATCAAAGACCCTGAATATGCAGGCACTTGCACCGCCTCTGAGCACATCCTTATACCAGGATACTTGGTGCTTTCATTCCTCTATGCTATGACCAGGGGTCATAGAACCTCCTTCAATATTCTTTCTTCCACTTGTCTCTGGGCTGCTCTCCAACTGAGCAGAGTTGCCTGCACTGGTATGGGGGTGGGAGTGTGGGATTTATCTGTCATGTGATAGTAAGCACTGGTACGGCAGTTTGAACTGTGTGCATCCCCAGCCCCCAGCCTTCTGCACATTCTATTGTGTTCCTGTGTTTCATCCTGATTCATTCGCACTGCACAGCATTGGGATTTCAACAGCTGGAAGCATCTCCAGCATTATGGCTCAGCTCGTGCGCACTTCCACTGTACCTATAGGCATTTTGGATCTGTCACCCCGTGACTACTCACTAGCACCCAGGGTCTACCACAGCCTCCTTGTCTGACTTCTCTGCAGATGTCAAGAGTCGGTGCATATTGGCTTTGGGAAAGACAGTCCCAAGTCTTTCAGGTCTAAGATTAATGAGTACCTGCAGCCTGCCTTGTCCCCAAGTTTCTTTGAAAGTCTCACTAGGTTTGCCAGCTCCTAAATCATTTCCTAGCCTTTGTTACAGGATGCTCGCATACAGTGGACTCATAGGGCATCTGTTGGTTTCTCCTTCTCACAGATCCAATTTGAGGTATAGGTTTTCACTCTCCCAAAAGTTTGTATTTAATCATCTCACTTTCTTTCCATTCCTTATTCTGTCACCATCCTCGTGTATTTCATCTCTTCCTGGATTTCTCAATCCTTTAATTCTAAACATAGTTTGTACAAAAGAGCAACCTCTAAAGAATGAACATAGGAAGATGAATGCACACACTAATGGAATAAGAATTCCAATTCCAATAGGTTGCTAACTGTTTTATTTCCCTCAATACATGTAGAACCTTCTAGATTCTGGCTTCAATGAGAATTTTGCTGGTCAAAGTTTTTTTTTTCCCCTTAGTTGGTTTGGCTAAATTTTTTTCCTACCTTCCCACAGCCCCCACTTCCCCTCCCCTACTTGCCCCCTGTATAGATCTGTAAAGAGGAAGACACATTTAAAGAGTATTACAGTTACAGGAGGAGAAGCAGGTACCATTGTTCAAAAAAGCAAACTTGTTATTCCATAGTAACTACTTTACAAGAGAAAAACAATCTTTTTTTTTTTTTTGGTTTTTCGAGACAGGGTTTCTCTGCAGCTTTTGGAGCCAACTAGCTCTTGTAGACCAGGCTGGTCTCGAACTCACAGAGATCTGCCTGCCTCTGCCTCCCGAGTGCTCCCGAGTGGGATTAAAGGCATGCGCCACCATCGCCCGGCGAGAAAAACAATCTTAAAGGAATTCTTGAACATAGAAACAAAGCAAATAACCAATTCCTGCTGACAAATGGGCTCACAGCACTCAAGAGAATTTGTGCTTTTCACCAATGTCCAACAAGTTACCTCCAAATGTGTTTGAATGGGGCAAATATAAGATCCTTCCTTTAGGGAGGCATGCATTCTCTAAATTCTGCAGATAAATGAACCGTGACTCATTACTAAACCCTTCATTCAGGCTCTGTTTGTTCCTTTCTATACATATCAGTGGCAAGTTAATTGGTTAAGTCAGGCAAAGTAAGGGATTAGTAATGCAAACAGAATAAGTCAAATGATGCACTGTAATGAACCTTATTCAAAATTCATAATTTATTTATTTCTAGGATTTTCCATGCGTTATTGCAGACATCATTGACTGTGTATTACTCTACTCCTAGGAAGTAGATCAAAAAGAACTGTATGAGGATCGTGGGGGCAGAGGCAGGTGGATCAATAACAGCATCAATCTTCAGTGCTTTATGGGTTATATCTAGTGATGTAAGTTTTGCTATTTTCTCCCAACAGTAATCTCAAACCCTCTCAAGAACCTTGAGATGTGTCCTTTAAGGACTCCAATATCATACTAAATGACAGCTGAAGCTCCTTTCAAACCTTTCACTTTTCTCATCTCGTGATGAGACACTTTAACTTGGCAACTTTTGTCTTTCAAAATGCCACGATGGAAAACCAACCTTCCTTCCTTCCTTTCTCCCTTCTTTCCATCCTTCCTTCCATGTAGACCTTCCTTCCTCCTTTTTAGCCCTAAGCACCTGCCATCCTGAAGAACAACAGGTCAGGCCAGAAGCTCGTGTGACCTTTCTTGTGGAGGCTGAAAGGTTGTTGTGTATGTTATGATCTCCAGAATGCTTGACCAATGCTTCTAATTTCATTGTCTCATTGCCATTGCATAAAATGTTGGTGTGAACATAAGATGAAATCCATGCTTTATCATGACTTTCATGATGGGAGGTCCCTAGCAAAATAGATTAAAACAAAACCGTGTTCCCTCTAGGGCAGTTATTAGAGGTTCATGCTCACACTGAGAATTGTTTTCACATTTAGGGTGGCTTCATAAGAGAGGTCACTTTCGGTAAATGCCCCAGAAAGTGTATTCCTTGAGAACATGCTGAGTTTAAGGTTGGCTATGTCACTCTTCTGTTCATCAACTTTCCAAGATGATAACAAAACACCTGAGATAAGAAAGGGATAAAGAGGAGAGATTTCTTTTGGTTCACAGTTTTTGAGGTTTCGGTCCATGATCAGCTTAGCCCCACTGCTTTCATAATTATAACATACATATAACATATAATGAAACATGTAACAATATAGGATCATGTTGGGAACACTTTATTGAGTAAAGCCATTCACCTAATGTCTAGAGCAAGAAGAGACAGGAAGATTCCTGTGTATTCCTGTGTTTCGTTCATCGCCCCCCCCCCTTTTTGGGGACGAGACAGGGTTTGTAGCTTTGGAGCCTGTCCTGGAACACTAGCTCTTGTAAACCAGGCTGTTCCAGAACTCACAGAGACCCGCCTGCCTCTGCCTCCTGAGGGCTGGGATTAAAGAAAGGCATGTGTCACTACTGCCCGGCATCATCCCCATTTTTTTAAGTTTCTATAATCTCCCACTGGCACCCTTGTCTGAGGACCAACCTGTGCTTAGGTATTTAACAATGTTCCTTGGAGAAAGTTTTTTAAAAAGTGGGAGGGTTATCCTGTCAGCAGTCATCAGAAATGTCAATTACACTATTACACAATAATAGATTTCTATTTATTGACAGCTGAATATTAAGAGAACTGTATGTGTGTATGCCTGTGTGTGTATGTAACTCTTACTGTCTACTCCCCCTCAACAGCCTCCCTCTTATTTATTGTATGCAAACCATATTGTTTTAACCATTGGCTTCTGTTTTTCTACTGGGTCCAAACCAACAGTGAATAGCACTTCTGACATCACAGGAACTAGCCTAGGAAGGAGTGGTGACCTAAGAGATTAGTTATTGGTAGCTAGGCCTGTGTCCTTCTCTAAAGAGTAGCTCAGAGAGCGTGCTTTCCTGTGTGTGAGAACCTGGACTCACTGGTACAAATCTGAGGACCAGGCCACGGTGAGTGAAAGAACGGGCCTGAGAAAGCAGCAGAGAATCTGAGCCAGGGCCTCCACAGTAGGACAATGTTCTCACTGCCCTATTCACCAGAATGAGTGTGATCCCACATAGCCCTGCAGTCCTAGAGGCTATCATACCTAGGACTCTGTTGTAACCAACAACACATCTGAGTGACATTGATGGGTGTGTGAGCACACTACCCGTGAGTAAGCTTCTTTTGAGACCAGTACTATATAGTCTTTATCTGTGGAGGAGCCAGAGGCTTTGGGGGACTCAGCACCTTTCCTGAGTCCAGAACTAGTAGTTAGCAAAGCTCAGTACAAACCCATTCTGCCTTATTCCTACATAACCTTCCTCCCCAAAGGTCTCCATCCATCCCTGTGTCCTGAGCAGCATGTACCCAGAAGGTCTCGCTTTCTGGGAAGCAAGAGGAAACACAGTACCACTCTGCCTCTGAGCCTGAGCACATGAAGGCCAGAGTGCAGAACAAAAGTTCATCAGCTTCTGCCCTGCACCTCCCAGCTTCAGGGCAGTCCTGGAGTTGATGAGTAGCCTTGGGAACTACACAGAAGGCAGCCCACTAAGTCTTTAGTTCTTTTTATTACCACATATAACACACCTACAGAAAAAGGGCATAAAACATAAATATGAAGTATTTATGGACTTATCATTTATCATAAAGATAATGTCCATGTAAAAATTTGCTTAGATCTGGCAATTATATCATCAGTGGTGATGATCATTGCAGGTATTTCCCCAGCCTGGCCATGCCTTATATCTGCAGCATTTGCACTCTCTAGGGAAAGTCATGGTATTTATACCATACACAAGACCAAAATGAATACCCACAGATAACACCCACAAAATAGTGCCTGGCTCCCAGGATGGCATGACTATATTCCAGCACTAGAAAGGCAGAGGTGAGAAAAATCAGAGCTTCAAGGCCAGCCTTGACTACATAATGATTTCAAAGCCAACCCAAGCTATATTAGACTATGTCTTTACAAAAACAAAAGGGATGCTCTGGAAAGGAGCCATTAGAAACATAAAACTGCTTCTCTGGGTAAGGCAATGGCAGCAGCAGAGCTCTAACTAGCCTTGTTCCACACTCTGGCTCATACTATGTCCTTGAGGCAAATGTGCCCTGAACAGATTTGCAGGGAATACAGCATTTAAGTGGTTGATCAGAAGAGATAACTGTCCCTCTCAACATGGTCTTGCCCTTGCCCCTTATCTTCTGCCTGGAACATAATCCTGGCCTTTCCTGTGAGGGCCAGGACACACCTACTTGTGGAGGGGCCATCTTCATTGGGCACACTTCTGCGTGCCTGGGCTTAAACAGTCTTCTCTTTTTCATAAGTGCCCCACGTCCATACACGCCAATTTCTATCTGTGTGTGTCTCTTGTCATTGAGCCTTTATTGGCTCTTTTCAAACACAGTAGAATAAAAATGTCTTTTTGAAAATAACACACAATGTTCACTTGCTGCAAGGCCTTTAGAGGCACCTTTGTACCAAATGGAGCCCTTGTGGCCTGCATGGGACAGGCAGATCCCTGGGGAAAGTGCACCAGAGGCAGGAACCTGAATTCCCATGATGTAGAAGTCCTCCCCCGCTGCTGCTGCTGCTTATGAGGAAGGCTAAGCAGGGTTCCCTCACCTGCTCATAAGTTAGCCCTTCTTTCAGGTCTTCAGTTTCAGAAGCAGGACACATCTTCCAGCCCAGATGACTCCTTTCATTAGTTTAATTACTAAGGTAATCTATCTGATACCAAGCAGTCCCAGGCAACTATCACATAATTAGTTTTGTGCACTGCTGAGACCAGCCCAAAGCCAGGCTTTCTGCTAGGTGCCTGCCCTTATGAACAAAGAGAGTGGCATTAAATGGAAGGGGAAAGGTAAAAGGATGTATGTTCACCCATGTGCATATACACACTGACTCACATACACTCGGCTTCAGTTCTGATGGTATCTAATTTACATGCTTGACGTTGGCAGTTCTTGTCTGAATGACATAATCTGTGGGCACTTTGGGGATAAATCAGGTGGTGGCTTTCACCCCTATATCACTGAGATCCTGCAACTCAGCCCCTCAGTCACAGAGGTTGGCAGAGTGCCTAGTATTTTGAAACCAAAGTTCTTTGCAAATAGCACCTGCTTTGACCAGCAGCTTCAGAGAAATGTGGCCCAGCTTTTGAGCAGCAGCAGGATTTAGTGAAGACACCAGGGCCAGCCAAGGTGAAGCTACACAAAATGGGGGCCAGGGGCAGCATCAGGTCTTATTATCACTTGTCCCAAGTACCAGCAGTGACCAGTGTCTGTCTCTTGCTGTTTTATACTCTGTTGTTGGCCAGACTCAAAGAGATTACCATGGTGAAGCCCCGAGAAGGAAACACTGCACGCACCCAGCTAACAACCCAGTGGGGAAAGGTCAGGCATAAAATCAATGCGCAACACACAGAACGTTCACATTGTGATGGGAAGTAGTATGGATTCCATCCAGGCATCAGAGAGGGCTGTGGAAATGGTACCAGTTGAGTAAATATTTGCAGAAGATGAAGGAAGGAGCCCTAGAGTGATCTGAGAAGTCATTCCCAGAAGAGGAAAGAGCAGTTGAAAAGTTTCAAAGACTGAGAGCCCCAAGTTTGAATGGTTAGGTAGTGGGAAGCCACCAAAAGCCCGCATTAGTTAGTACTGGTTGCATGGTTATGTGTATAGGAGATAGTCAGAAATGGCGGGTGGAGTCTAGATCACACAGGTCTTGTAGGTCTTTGAAAGACTGACTCTTACTCTGAACAGTTTTGGAAAGTTTGCAAGACGTGGAGCAGAGATGACTAAGCATGACTTAGCACTTTGCCTACTGAGTTGCAAGCCCCAAGTGGACCATTGTGGAAATTCAAATGAAGCTTAGGTGCGAGTGCCAGAGGGGATGAGATGAGGTAAGATGTGTGTGTGTGTGTGTGTGTGTGTGTGTGTGTGTGTATGTGTGTGTGTGTGTTTGTGTGTGTGTGTGTCCATCCATGTGCCACAGGACTGATGTCAGACACCAACTTTCAGGACTCACTACTGCTTCCACCAAGGTCCTGGGATCAACCTCTGGTCCTCAGGCTTGATTTCTAAAATCTATATTCAAAGTCTCCATTTTATCTAATTACAAGAGCTTTCTTTCCTTAAATTTTTTGTGCTTCATTCTAGACCATTTCTTAAGATTAAGCCTTTCTACGACATAGATTTAACAAAGCTTGTTCAAAATCTGCCTGTCAATCAGTTCCACCCTGAGAAAGCGCCCTACTTTGGCCCCACCCCATTCCTGCCTTCAGCTTCTGGCCTCCAGCACTTAAGCAGGCCTAATGTTTGACCCTGGAATTCTGGCCTTCTCCCTTCCTATTGCCTTCTCAACAATGTCTGGACCCCTTTGTTCATGGTTGGCCAAGGGAGAACAGTGCCTCCACAGCAGGCCTCCTTCATCTAAAGGCTGGGACCCTCCCCAGGGAGCCCCTGTGAAGATGGAGTCGTGTTTTCTCTGTTCTTCCTCCCTTTCCCCAGACTTACCCTCCTCCCAGAAGCAGCTCAAGGAGCTGGGGGGGGGGTGCATGATGAACACCTTGAAGAAGCCAGAAGACTGTTGATTCCAAGTGGCAGGAACACAAGGAGGTAACATCAGTCCTGCAGGGACTTTTTTATGTCAGAAGTGGTGGCAGCCTAATTAAGTTTCTTAACCAGGGATGTGGCATTGTCAGATTTTTATTTTTCAAAGATCCTGCCACCTATGGGGGAAGAGTGGGTTGGAAAAGGCCAACCTGCAGGGATGGGGAGGATCATGAAAAAGGAGATCATAGTGATTCACTGAGCACCAGGCCAGGCTGGATGGAAGGTTCTGGTGAGGGCCTGTGTGTGGCCTGCTGTCAGCTCATCTTCAGAATAAGTCATAACCTGATTTGCGATGGCCACAGCTATGGCAGAGATCGAGGAGGCAGCTGTATCGAGCATGTCAGATATCCCGCATGTTGTGCCAGGAACCGCAACCCTGGCCTGAGCCTTCAGAGCTCAAAGCTCCCAAGAAAAGTGTGTTCTGAGCTCCATCCCCACGGTGGAAATGCCTTCCTTCCAGCGTCTTAACAGTTTACTAAGCATCTCACGGCTGTGACAGCAGTGCAAGCTGCTTATGCCTTCCGCCCCTGCAGAAGTGCAGGTGTGATTGACAGAAAAAGAAACAAACACATGTGCGCATTGATGGACAAGCTTCTGGGCCTTCGGTGAGTTTGCTTATCTAGGCCTTCTATGGAGTCAGAAGGTCTGCATCCATCTGCCATCCAGCACACACCTGCTGAGCCCCTGTGGGGAGAGCATGATGGTGGGCACTGAGGACAAAACTGCCCAAGAGGGATTCAGTCTCTAATCTGTCCAAGTTAGTGCCAGACTAGTGCCAAATCATCACAGCACAGTGACATGCTGGAACTAGGGGAGCGCATGGAGAGGGGGACAGGGACCTCTTCTGTAGGCAGCTGCAGAATGAGCAGAACTTTGTGAAATAGAATGCGGGGGCACATATGGAAGAGAGAGCAGTATTCTCGAGGAGTGGAATCAGCCTAGAAGCCTATCATCAAATGAATGGGCAAAGAAAATGTGGTGTATATATGCAGTGGGGTTTCATTCAGCCATAAAGAAGAATAAAATTCTGCCATTTGTAGGCAAGTGAATGGAGCTAGATATCATCATACTAAGTGAAATCATTCAAACTCAGCCAGTCTCTTATATGTGGAATCTAGATATGTATACACACACACACACACACACACACACACACACACACACACACATACACACATGACATGGGAGTAGAAGAAAGGGTCCAAAGACGGGGGAGGAGGTTAAGAGTAAAATAGGGAGAGAATAAAATAAAAACATTATGTCACAATTTCTTTTATGTAGGCCTAAACTTAAATGTGTATTTAAATATATACATATGACATGAAAGCATAAGTGTAACAATTGGGGGGGACAAGGGAGGGAAGGGGTGAATAAGAGATAAGTATAATGACATACATGTGTAAAAATGTGGTAATAAACCCCATTATTTTGTACAACTGAAAGTTACCAAAAGCATGGCATTTTCGACCACCCTGAACTAGCCCTATTAGGAGGCTGACAGGGTACCCCTCTTGTGGGATGCAGACTCCCCTGTACCAGACACAGCACCAACTAGACTCTAACCGTTTTCTCTCTCCCTAACTTAGCCAGGCAGTGATCACATTGAAGAAACACATTTTCATGAAGCTTGGCTGTAAAAGAGAGGTGAATGACAAAATTGCCCAGAGTGATGAAGTCAAGTGGAGAGCAAGTCACTTTACAGTGGGCTCAACCTCAGCTTGTGAAAATACCACTGTGGAGAGGAAAGGTCCCAGGAGTGAGGAGAGGGCAGGCACAAGGAGAGTAAGGACACTGTTAGACAAGGTCCCGGAGAATCTGAGGCATGCTGAGGGATCGTGATGGCCAAACAGAGTTTAAAAGATATGATTACAGGGCCAGTTGCAAGCTTGCTGACAAGAAATTAGTTATATTTTCATTCTGGAAGAAGGCCATCTTCAAAGATACTGTTGAAGATGGGTTTTCTCCGCCTTCTAGGTTATCTCAAACCACCTTGTTGGCAAGTGTACTTTATTTTTTCTTATTGGCTGGTTTGTTTGGAGTCTTATTTTAGGACTTCCCAGTCTTTCTCTACCACCATTTTGGGCAATGCTTTGTGTGTACCCAGCTAACTCAACAAGAATGTGTTGCTTCTTCATCCAGTAACTGATGGAGGCAGAAGCAGAGATCTACAGTCAGGTATGGGGTCAAGCTCCAGGAGTCCTATCAAAGAGACGGGAGAGATTGTACAAGCTGGGGATCAAGAAGAAACCAACAGACAGCTGTCCTGAGCCAATAGGAGCTCACAGACTCTGGACCAAGAGCTAAAGAGCCTGCCTGGGACCATCCTAGGCCCTCTGCATGTGTGTGACAGTTGTGTAGCTTGGTCTGTTTGTGGGGCTCCTAGCAGTGGGATCGGGACTGTCCCTGGCACTTGAGCTGACTTTTGGGAACCTGTTCCCCATGCTGGGTTGCCTCACCTAGCCTTGATGCAGGGAGGGGATTGATCCCATGCTTTGTTGACTCCCATGGGCACCCTGCCCCTTTCTGAATGGAGAGGGAGGAGGAATGGATGGGAGGATATATGGGAGAGGAGGGGTGGCAGTAGAGGAGGGAGGGGAAACTGTGGTCAGTATGTAAAATAAATGAGGCAAATATTAATCAACTAATTAAAAAATGTGTTGCTTCCAATGATAACCTATGCTGGAGAGG
>JAQHUG010000008.1:12703997-12761953 GCA_028555095.1 Dicrostonyx torquatus
TCTCTCTCTCTCTCTCTCTCTCTCTCTCTCTCTCTCTCTCTCTCTCTCTCTCTCACACACACACACACACACACACACACACACACACACACTTGTGTTTATCTTTTGAGGCAGAGCTTTATTATGTAGCCCAGGCTGACCTCAGACTTGGAATTCTCTGGCCTTTGCCTCCATTGTGCAGTGTATAACTGGGCTTTGAAGTTATTTTCATTGGACCATTTACTGGGTGATGCCTCATGCTAGCCTTCTTTCTTGTACAGCATCTATAATTTCTTTTGTTAGTTGTTCTAGGGTTAAGGCTTCCCAGAACCAATTTTATACTTCACTTTTTAATCCTAGGATCTGAGGTACTGTATATGAATCATGAATCAGCTTGAGATATGAGCTGCATTTGGAGATTTGGTTTTTCAAGTCTGCCTCATTTCCTATGTCCTCAGAATCCACACAGAGCCAAGATCCTCCCATCCAGTCTTCACGGGTATATTGTTTTCTTTGTGTATGCTGCTTGGGGAAGCCATCCCTTTGCAGTATCCACCTTGGCAAGAATCTTTCAAATATCCATAGTTTCTATGTTCATGTCAGTCTTGGTCTTTTATGGGGTGAATATTAAAATTCAAATTCCAGACTTTGGTGACTGACACAGTCCTCCACTCCCGGGGTGGAAACACTGGGGATATCCATGTTCTTCATTTTGGTCCCTGGAAATTTCTCCCTTGCTATCTCCTCCGCCATTTCCTTAAAACAGTCACTGTCCTTCTATGTAATCTGGCATGCCTGGTGTGTACTTCAGTAGGTTCCTTAGTCATCTCCTCCTGACATCATTCTAGAACTTCCTGAGCATCATGTCGTATGTCAAACTAAGTGACATGCATAGAGAGGGTTGCACAGAGAGGATGTGGACCGACACGTCCTCCAGTCACCAGTTCCAGTAGTCTCTGCCCAGCCTTTGCTCATTGCTGGGTCCAGGAAAATTCAGCCTCAAGTGAGGGGCATGAGCACAAGACATCAGTGTCGGCTTCACATCGTGATATGTGACAGTGTCCTTGGACCTGAGATGCCACTTTGTTCTTGCCCAACCCTCTTGAATTTCTCCAAAACATTTATAATGGACAAATTCAACTTGAGAAAATTGATCGTGTTTCTCTCTTACATACTAAAAATCTAAGCCTAAAAAACAATGTTTCTTTCCTTGAAGTAAGAAAATACAGAAAGTGAGCCCTTCTCTTAACTAAGTCTGAACGTGGACAACTGCAAGTCAATATTACTGCTGGAAATTCTATTGACTCTGACTTCTACTTTATTAACACTTTGTTCCAAGTTCCCGACAAGACTCTGCTTACATGAGTTTAGTCCTTCCTAACTGAGGGAATATTTAGGAACAATTAACTCTGCTTCTATTTTATTGAGACCTGGAGAGATCTGTGGATTCATCCAAGTAGCAAGGATGAGGCCACTGAAAAATAAGCCTGTCCCAGCCCCCTCTTTGCCCCAAGCAAAATTGCTTTTTCATAAGAGCATGAGATAGTGTTTTGAAGTTGATCCTTCATGTTTCATCTCTGAAAGCTGCGGGTGCTTTGAAATAGGGATGTGGCCAACACATTGGCCACTGACTTCAGATGATGTCCCATAAAGGAGTATTGGGAGGCACCTGGACACCTTACTTGTTACTTGGATGGATTTTGAACTTCTATGAGCTGTGACATGTGTGTGTGTGTGTATACACTCGCATGCACACACATCACCCATTTTGTCGGAACTGTTGTAAGAATTAAATGATTTAATGCATGTAAACTCAGTTCTTATTTCAGTAACAGAAAATGATTCACAAAATCGTTGCCATCACTACTCATAAATTTCTGTATCACAACCCCCCCCCAGAAATTCTTTTAGAATGTTAGAAGTTGCCTAAATTTCTACGCTGTTTTCTCCTCTCTGGCAAGTGAACCATCGAGTCCGTGGCATCTTCCTTCTGCTGTTTCAGCACTGTCCAAACGCACAGCCAGCCGCTCTGTGCTCTGTTTGCTAGGCTTCACTCCCTGTCTTCATCAACCTTTTTTTTCTCCCTCTTACTTTTTACCTTATCTGTATTTTCTGTTGGTTATGAGACTAAATTAAGGTCGTTAAAGCACCTACAACTTCATTCATAGATCATTTGTTCTTTAAAATACTTTTGCTTTCTTCTTTTGCCTTTTCTTCTTAGTCCCTATACTTCCCATTCTAAGTAATATTTCATATTGGTTTGATTGTTTCCCTTTGGGGGTAAAGTCATATTTCTGGAAACATCCTAAAATTTGCTTGGTAGGTAACTGTTACCATGTTAGTCCTGTTACAAGCAATTGATAGCGACAGCTGTGGACATTAATAAGCTGAACAGAGTGGACCTTGGACAAGCCACAGCCGTTTAGTGACAGGCAGAGTCCAAGCCGGGCTGTGTTCTAGCTGTGGCCCTCACGTGTCCCTTCATCTCTCTGGGCCTGTTCTTTGTTTTGTACACATGGCCAAGCCATACTGTCATTGCCTGAAGAGAACCGTACAGAACAGCTACTGAGACGGTGCTCACACGTTCAGGAGCATACGTGGCATTCTTGTTCATTGTCTTCTTCTGTTATTTAGAAAAATATATTCTCAAAATTGAGCTCCTGACACATCGTAATGTTTCACTCGGGTTTGTAAACTCTGAGAAAAATGCAGGCAAAGCACGGCCTCTGTCAGCCTAGCTTTCTTCTGGGATGAAAGCCTGATTGGAATTTGAGTGGGGGGAGGGGCCACCCCAGCAAGAGGGCAGGACTGGGTGTCTGATGCCCCCATCACTAGAGCAGCTTTGCTTTCCACTATGCTGCATGAACTCTTAGTTAGAGGGCACAAGCTCTTAGGGTGTCATGTGGCAGAGAGATCGGGGTTCTTTAAATAAAAAACACTAAACAACCTGGGGGCAGTGGTGCTTGGCTAGAGCTTCCGGTGTGACAGGCAGAAAGAAGTCTTTCCTCATTCCAGCGAAACCAACAAGAGAAGATGATGGATTGAGCAGGGCTCTGTCACTCAGAAGAGGAGAAAATAGAATTTGCATATAGATGCCAAGGCCTTTATCCGTGGCACGCCCCTGCCTGCCACGCCTTCCTTCACACACCTCCTTGGTTCCCATCCTCTTTCAGGCCTCAGCTCTGATACTTCCACAGGGAACCTTCTCTGACCTTTAAGTTAATGGGCCTTTTATGGAGCCTCATAGCGCCATGTACTTCTTCTCTATAACCTTTATCATAGTTGTAATTTACATTTTTCATAATTCCTTGATTAGTACCTATCGCCTGCATTAGGCTGAGAGCTCCATAAGGACTTGCTCATGTCTAATTTGTATTATTCCACCGTTAGATTCTCAGCATTTGCAGAATGCACGGCATAGAGTGGACTGGGTGTACACTGTTCATTTTCTGAGTGAATCCAATAATGAATTGGATGGATGGGTGGATGAATGGATGGATGGATGATGAATATTTTCCTGACACTGGAAACACTGATGTTAATATAACCTGGACTACCCTTCCCTCCAAGATCTCTTTCCTCTCTAGTTACTGATAGTCCTTGCATACCCTAGCCAGGATCATTGTGCTATTTTGCTTCTGGTCATGAGTAATGGAGTTGTGTTTGTTTCGTTGTTTTTTTGTTTTGTTTTGTTTTGTTTTTAAGACAAGGTTTCTCTGTATAACCCTGACTGCCTTGGAACTCACTCTGTTGACCTGACTGTCCTCAAACTCACAGAAATCCACCTGTCTCTGCCTCCCAAGTTCTGGAATTGAGTAATGAAATTTAGCCAACTGATATAGAAGAAAGAAACCAGAGTAAATCTATGACCAGCAAAGAGAGTCACAGGACACATTTGTCTGCTCCGTGTGCGGGGAGCAGCCTCTCAGTTCACACTGTGAAAGCCTTGGACAGGCTGCCCCAGAAGCAATCATAGTTTGTAAGAAGAACACAAGTGTGGATCTGAAGAACTGTAAGGTCTGTTATCTTTATCCTGTGAGTTCATAAGTTGTGTCACCTGTGCAGTGGTACTTAATGTAGCCATCACTGCATCCTTACAGCGTAGGATATAGACTGATGATGCTCATCCTGCCAAGCAAATCCCTATTTTGTCCCCTTGATCTCTGACTTTCTACTTGTAAAGAAGTGGCACTATAGATTAGACCCAGAGAATCTCTTCCAAAAACTACTTGCAAAATAAAGTCATTAGAAAAGTCTGTGGAGCTGGGCGGTGGTGGTGCACGCCTTTAATCCCAGCACTCGAGAGGCAGAGGCAGACGGATCTCTGTGAGTTCGAGACCAGCCTTATCTACAAGAGCTAGTTCCAGGACAGGTTCCAAAGCCACAGAGAAACCCTGTCTCGAAAAACCAAAACAAAAGAAAAAAAAAGGAAAGTCTGTAGATCTTTCTTTACTATCATGTGCTTTCAAACATGGTCTTCAGCCTTAAAATATTTAACAGTCACTAATGAAATAAAAACTATACAACATAGCATTCTACTGCATAGTGGCCCTGGGGAACATCTATTCATGCTCAATGGTAGCTATTGACACCTGGTGGAACCATATGAATCGCAGTGCTGAAAGCCCCCAGTAAGCTCTAATGTTAGCTGACCATCATCCTCTGTATGCAGTGAAGCTGCCCAGAACATGGGCCGTTGCTTTAGTTCCTTACCTTTTTACCTGGTATAACGAAATACTTGACCCAAACAACCTACAGGAAGACAGGCTTATCTTAGCTCATCATTTGAGGATACAATCTATCACAGCAGGGAAGGCAGGGTGGCAGGAGCTTCAGGCAGCTGGCCATACTGTTAGTGGGATTAGTCTTTGAAAAAAGCCATTAAGGTCCACTCTCAGAGACCTACTTCCTCTAGCTTGGCCCCACCTCCAGGCTCATATCCAGCCTGGGACCAAGTATTCAAGCACACAGACTTGCAGGAGACATTTCTCATCCAGACCACAACACCTTTCCAACCGTCTGGAAGATTCCTGTAGAAGCCAAGTCTGAAGTCAGGTTTTTCTGGTTGGCTTAAGGATGGACTTTTGTCTGAGGCTTCTTAGCCAGGAACATGAGCCCACCTCTATGACACCAGCCCTAACACACACACATATTTCTGTAGTCTCCCCCTTGTACCCCTACACTGGCTACACTGACATACTCACTTCTTGAACCATCGGCATGCCTTACAGAGTGGACACTCCTCTGCAGTCTCTCCTGGGCAGCTCCACCACCTCCGCTCCTGCCATCACAGCTTTGGCCTGTGATTGTACACAACATGTCCGCTACCAGGAGATGAAGCAGGCGACCTGCTGGGAGATCCTCATGGGTCCATCTAATAACTGGAACATGCTGTTCCTAGTTAAAATGGGAGGGGGAAATTCAGCAAATTCCCCTGCGGTCCTCAGCACCAGTTGTGGGTTTTCCAGGTGGACCAAGACCCTTGGCTTTCCCAGAACTAATCCCATTTGTGTTCGAAGTTCTAGATTTACTCTCACTGCCTCTCGGCCTTGTCTGAGCTCTGAATTTATAGTTCATACCATTTTTAAAATATTTAGCACTAGTAACTGTGCTTTGCCAGCTTTCTTTTCATGTAACAGTGTCCTAGCATCCAAATGGATTGCAGTATAGTTGCATGGTGCTAAGTGGCATGTTTGCATTCTAAGAAATGAGTATCAGATGGTTTTATTATTGTGCAAGCATCATACAGCTTAATCCCATAAACGAAGGTGAGCATGCCGTCACTATGTGATAGACTCCCAGGACTGCTGCTGTGTCTGTGGTCTGTCTGCCCATTGACCATGTGTCATTATGCAGTGGCATCCCTCTTTCTGATGCTTTCAGACAGTCCCACACTACCATGGTATCAGGCAGTTGTCACCGCATAAATATTCATGTATTGATCAAGCAGTGAATTTACATGTCTGTGTCTCCCACAGTGCATGCCTCTCAGCATGGGATGCATAGTTGCTGATCTACCAGCTGCGCAGAATAAGCAATTGCTGATCGATGGGCGGAGCTGGAACTTCACCTGCTACACATCTTTTGTAACCAGGCTTGGTGACCTGTGTCAGTACAGTCAGGAAGCCACCTTGTAACAACACACAGTTAAAGCTGGCCCTGTTGACTTAGGTTTGGCAGGTGTAGGCCAGAGAGGAGACTTAAAATCACCTTCAAATCTTCCACACAAGTGAAAATCACAGAGCTTTGGAAATCTGTGCAAAATGAGACATTATTTCACCTTTGTAAGACGATTGCTTGGAAGATAGTAGAACAATTGAAGAAGAAATTGTCCAGTAAGGGGGAAACCCTGCTGTATTATGGAGTGAGGGTTTAAAAAATTCTCTCCGTAAGATGTGGGGCATCTTGGCTGTTCTGTGTGGAATTCTGAGTTCTCCAGAACTCAGTAGACCAGCACCGGTGGCCAGAACCGTTCTCTGCTGTTTGGGTTTTGGTTTAAGCATAGTGTAAATTCCTAACTTCTGGCTTATTTTGGGCAACACTCCTTGAATCCCCTTTTTACCGTGGTAGAATGTACACTGCATTTGTCACTTCTGTCGCTTTTCAGTATACAGGTCTGTGGCGTGGAGCACCGTGTGACCATCACCTCATTTCCCCACGCTGAAGCTGTATGCTCACCTGCCCAGCAGGTGGCAGTGCCTGTGCCCTGCTATACATGCGACTTCTAGGCACCCTGCACAGCAAAGTCATGGACTATATCATTTATTCATTGAGTGCTGTATCCTCACGGTGTTCATCCATGTCATCACATGTAACCTGAGCGACCACATGGGCCTTTCTGCATGGGCCAAAGCAAAGACTCTGCCATGCTGCGTGCACATACAGGAAGAGCAGCTAGTGACAGTAAGCCTGAAGTGTGCCAGTCACCTCAGTTTGTTTTCTCATTCAATCATCTAAAACCCCTGTGAGCCTACATTGTAGAGTGAGAACCTGTATCAGATGAGAAACCGGCCCTAGAGCCTTTAGCTAAGAAGCAGTAGTAAGAGAGACTTTTAAAAGACTTCCCAAAGTAGTTATTTTCACTCTTACTCAGATGAAGATCCAGAACTTCAGCCCCACCCTGCAGGAGGCCGGGACTCCACCTCCCTCCCTATGCCTGCTTGGCAGAAGCCACTGCTCAAGAGTACCAGAAGTTGTGGGGAGTGTTAGGGGAAAAAAAAGCCTGGGGGTGCTTTGAACTTCCTAGAGAAGTTGGCAGGTGTTTGATGTTCAAAAGCACTTCTTGCCTGTAAAATGTGCCTCTGTAGCACTCTTAAGTTGCCGACTGGGACTGACCAGGGAGTGGACCTGTTGGGGGTGGCCCAGCTCAGTTCCTTTCCCAGCTGCCGGCTCTGCCTCTGTGAAGGCCTGCGTGAGAGTTGTCTTCCCCCAGGCAGACACTGTCAGAGGAACCATCTGGTCCAGTTTCTTACGACTGGCTCCAAGGAACAGACATCCCTCTGGGAGTTAGCAAGCTTGGCAATGGCAGTGAGCCACTTATCCGAGGCTAGTTCCCTGGCTAGCTGAGAACTCCAGAGAGGCACAGGTCAGAAGGGCCTCCAGAGGGCACCAGGCCCAGGAGATAGAGTCTGAAAATGAGGTGGCAGGCCTCTTGGCTGTTGTTACAGTTTGATATAAAATGCCCCCAGAACTTCATGTATTGAAGTTGCCAGGCCTTTGGAGGACTGTATCCTGAGGGTCTAACCTAATCACTTATTTGATCTATGGATATATTTATATTATGACACTATTGGGAGGTGATGTAAGCCAAGAGGTTGGCCATGTCCCTCCGTCTACCTGGCCCCTTCCTCTAACTCCTGTCTCTACTTCCTGTCTACCATGATATGAGCCTCCACCTCCTCCTCCTCCAGTTAACCCGATCACACAGGGCCAAGTAACCATGGACCAAACCCTTTGAAACCATGAGCCAAGCAAATTTCTCCTCCATTGCTTCTGACAGGCATTCAGTCATGGCTATGCAGAAGGGACGAATACAGCTATGGGAGGAGGAGGGGTGAGGATGGAATCAGCAGGAGTCCACAGTGTCTGCGGATGGCTGGAGACCCACTGACTATGGAATGCCTCTTTTCATTGGTCTTCAGAGCAATAAATCACACACACACACACACACACACACACACACACACACACACCATGAAACTAGTCCACTGCTTATTTTTCTAGTATCCTCACATCACATCAGGAATGACTGTAGCTCATGCCCACCTCAGCCCTTCCATTTCATTCCATGCAGCTGTTACAGTCCTCCAGAATCTCTCTCCCCTCATGTTTACTCTCAGGCTATTGGAACCAGAAGGAACCTTAAAGCCCTCTTAGCCCACCTCTTCACCACTGAGGAAAACAGGACCAGGCAAGGTGACTCATCCAAGCTCGCCTGGGCTCCACCTCCCATCCACCAAGTCTTATTACCAGAATGTCTTCATTAGCTCCTCTCAGTGTTTGTTTATAGCCCGGAAGGGAGCAAAGTCTGGTTTACTTAGTGTCTGGGTCATTTATTTAGACCAGGCCCAAATCTGTGCCTTGTGTTTTATCAGGAATAGCTCTGGCTATCTTCAGACCAGTGTCAGATTCCATACTCATTAAAGGTTAAAAATTGATAAAATAGGATTGAGCACCCATATGTGCACACACACACATACACACAAACACACACATACACACAAACACACACATAGTCCTTCCTCCAATAAACTATGTGAGGAAAAGACAAAATGAAACAAATGAGTTGGACCCCCCTCATTTTAATTTCACTTCCAGCAATTTGAGTTATATGAAGTCAACTGTAATCCAAAATATTAAAATTCCAGGAGTAAATAATTTATAAATTCTAATTCACATTGCCAATGAAATTTTGTGCCACCTCACCCATTGTTTTCCAACATAGCCATCCTGTATACACCACCTATACATTCACCCGTCCGTCAACTAGTAGCTTTCTCAGATGTCAAAGCAGCTGTGTGATATGAAAGTCCTTGAGTCAAGTAGACTTTAATTTAATAATGGCTCAAAGCTTGAGTAATGATGCTGGCAAGATTGTTGTTACATAGTTGCAATTGTTCTGTTTTGCTGGTTTTGGCCTCTTAAGGTGCTTTAACTTTAAATCTAACACATCAATGGCATATATACGTAGGAAAATGTATCTGTAGTGTTTCTTGCTATCTCTGGCATCAGGCAATCAATGGGGGTCTTTGAACGTGTCCCCACCGATGAATGGATAGCAGTATTGAATATCCACTCAGGACACCAGGCTCTGAAATAACTGCTGTATAGAGCCCATCTCATCCTTAGAGGGCCTAAGAAGGAAATGGAGTTCGTAGTCCATTGGCAAGGACTCTGAGGCACAAGAGGTCACACAAACTGCCCTAGATCTCACACCAAAGAGAATAGGAACTGGAACCAGGTTTCTCTTAACTGCAAAGTCATGTTCTCTCCTACATCCTTCAGCTCTCAGTTCTGTTCTTGGAAGTGACGTGGGGGCTGTCTCCCCTCGCTGTGCCTCTTGCCTGGGTTCAACAAGCCTACGAAAGTACTGGATGAACTGACTCTCTCCACTGAGCAAAGTGGTAATAACATGGAACTTGAGACTGAACATGGGTCTCTAATAGACAGGAACCAGGTGAAGATGAAGCCAAGGGCCCGGCTTTCTCTCGTTGTTAGTGGAGCTCTTGTGGACAGCATCTTTCCTCCATTGAATAATCTCTGTGGATAGGCAGTGTCTGCTCTATTCTGGGAGGTGTCAGGCGTACCATCTAAGAACACGGACTAGCTGCTCTGTCACAGATGGAAACACGTACTATTGTGGATGCTGTAGGAGCTGGGGCTTGGGCTGCAGTGATGGAGGGTTTTATTTCAAGTTCAGATCTAGTTTGGTTGCCACGGTGAACCAAGTGGTTGTATAATAGAACTCTTCCCACCCTCACCAGCACTCTGACCCACTGTTCCTTCTTTCCAGTAGGTTCCATAGCCCTGCAACCTTTAGAACATCCCCACTGACATCTCTGAACTGAGGAGCGCTTGTCACTCTTCACAGTACTCTTGATAATTGATCATTTTATCACTTTTTCTATTTTGTTTGGTTTTAAGATATTTATTGCTTGGCTTTTTATTATTAATATCTATATAAATATGCATATTTATGGGGTACAGTGTAATATTTTTAGTTATGTGTAATGGTATAATAATAAAAGTGTTTAACATATTCTTCACCTCAAACAGTTACCATCTCTTTGTGTTGAGAATATTTAAAATCTCCTCATAGCTGTTTGGAAATCTTCAAGACAGAATTGTTAGCCATAGTCAACTGCTTTGCCATGGATAACTAGAGCCCATTCCTTACATCTTCCATAACTTTGCCCCTGTTGACCTATCGTCCCAACCCCCGCCTTTGGCATCCCCTTGCTTTCTTTTTTGAGACCAGCTTCTTTAGGTTCTACATATAAGAGAGAACATACCCTATGTGTCCCTCTGTCTGTCATATTCTATTAAACATAATGTTCTTAGTGATTATCCATGTTGCTGCAAATGACAGGATCTTTTCAAAGACTGAATAGTGTTCCATTGAGTATGTGTCCCCTGTACTTTCTCCTTCCATTCATCCACTGATGGATGTTTATGGTAATCCCATATCTTGGCTTTATGAATATTGTCCCAGGAGGCATGGGGTACAGGTGTCCTCTCAACACAGTGGTTAAAATATCCTTTGGATGCATACCCAGCAGTGATTTGCTGAACCCGTTTAAGCCTCAGCTTGACAGTCCTTCATTGAGCCAGTCTTGACTGTTCTCAACTCCTCCGCAGCTTTAGCTGTGGTCTAAAGTTAGGAGTTTGAGAGGAGGAGGCACTAAAACGGAATCCCTCACTGTTGGCTTATCCCACACTGTTCTGCCAGCTCTCCCCATGGCTCATATGGGATTGCCCATCCCAGCTCTCAGTTTCTGCCTGAACATCTGGACTTGGGAAGGAGGTAGAATTGGGTAAACCTTGGCATTCACAGTGGAGCAAGGAACAGGGCTCTGAGAAAGTAAGCCATGTTTCTGTTTCCCCTAGTTAGACCATACCTCAAAAAAGGGGAGTGGATGGCAGGCAGGTTGGGAAAAGCACAAGGTGGTGGTACTGGTAGAACAAACATCATGAATCTCATTCAGAAGCAGACAGTGACAGCAGATATGACTTGTGTTTGTGTCCAAAGACTTAGTGACCCAGATTTCTTGTGTGGTTTCTACAGTGTGCAACTCTGTAACTAGGCAGACAGTACCATGCCAAGTTTGCTTGGGAAATACCATGAAGAGGAGAAAGTCAGAAGTTCTGGTTGTGTAGAGTGTGGCACAGCTGGCTTCACTGCCAGGTGACCACCAGCCCCTCTTGCTGCCTGCTGGCTCACTGCTCTGCAGAAGACTGACCATTCTCTTCCCGTGCTCCTCTCTGTCCAGCTCAGTGCCTGCAAGATGCTATCTGTTGCATGACTAAAGCAGTCTATAAATGAACTAGCCTTAGTTGAAAACACTGTAAGATACTTGCATCAGAATCTATGCTTTTAAAAAAAAAAAAGCAAAAAGTCCAGCTCTAGCCAGCAGCTAGCTCATTTTTCAATCAGCCGGTATTACAAGGCAGTGAAAGTTCAGGAGTGCTTTTTTTGCATTCTCTTCCATCTTGTCAACAAAGATATTTGACATCCCTAACTGAGCAATAGATGATCTTGTTTATTTTTCTCATGAGTAGAAACTATGTGGTATATAAAAGTGAACTTTGATTTACCTATGAGGCTCCATATAGTATACCCTACTCTGCTCATCAGGAATGCTGGCCCTGTGAATTGGGTAGAAAGCTATAGCAACTGCCTGTCACTCAGACCCAGGACTGCTTTGTGTTCCTGCTCTCTGGGCCCTATTTTCCCAGCCAGCTGCCTGCTGCCTACTGTCCACCTTTCAATGACACTACAGTAGGAAAGACACTTACCAGCACATTCCTGGTCTATGTGTCCCACTCAAAGAGCATCCTACTCCTTGTCTCCAGCTGTGTCCTCCCTAAGCCAGAAAGGAATGTAGGATGGGATTATTTTAAAATTATTTTAAAACTTTATTGCTACTGAAGGGAAGTTGGATAAGTTTGCTTTCTGTTACTATGAGAAATGCCTAAGACAAGATGACATGTTCATTTGGGCCCACAGTCTAGAGCCTGTGGAAGCACATGATCAAAGGAGCTCATTTACCCTATGGTTGGGTGCTGAAAAGTGAAAGAGGGGCTGAAGTCTCCTTATCCCCCTCTAGAACCTGCCCCAAATAACCTGACAGCCTCCCAACTACACCTTCTGTCTTAAAGGCTCCACAACCATCCAGTAGCTAGGGCCTTTGGTGAGATTCAGGATCTTAACCATAGCAAGAGCTTGGATATAAAATGGAGAGTTTGATAGAGTGCAGTGGTTAAGGCTACATTCTAAAAACAGACCATCTAGGGTTTGTTTCTGTTCTATTGAAATAAAATTGACATAACATGAAATAGGTCATTTTGGAAGTGTGCAATTCAGTACCTTTGGGTACTTCTCTAGTCTGTATGTTTTGGATGTGTGGCTTCTATATACTTTGGTCTTGAAGTTCACCTAGTTTTCACTCATCAGTATTAGTAGGTAGTTATTATTATTATTATTATTATTATTATTATTATTATTATTATCATTTTGACAAATAGTAATCCATTCTCTGGCTATATGAAATTTATTGATACCCGTTTGTCTGTTGGTAATAGCCAAACATTTTAGGAAAGGTGTGTGAGTGTGTGTGTGTGTGTGTGTGTGTGTTGCTCAAGATTGAACCTATGACTTCATCTTTGGCAAATACTCTACAACTGAGCTCTATAGCCCTAGCTCCTGCTTTTACTTTTCATTCTGAGACAGGGTCTCATTAAGTTGCTAGGGCTAGCCTTGAACTCCCTCTGTAGTCCAAGCAGGCCTTGAACTTACGATCCTTTTGACTGGACTTCCCCAGGTAGCCGGAATTACAAGCCTGATCAAGAGGCTCAACAGAGAATTCTTGCGTGCCTTAGTTTGAGCAGCCACCTTCTATTCTCTGGGGCATATACCTAGGCATTACTGGATTATGTTGTAATAATACATTTCATGTTTTGAAACCTACTAAACCTTTACACATCAACACATATGTTTCATATTCCTACCACATTACTTGGCTGTAATTCTAGTCCTGTCACATAGTCCTGCTGTTTGAACTTGGACAAGTCACTTCTGCCTTCTGTGATCACAGATGTATCCTGAGGACAGTGATGCTGTCTGCTCAATAAGGATGTCACTCAGAGTGAATTTATGTGTCTAGTGAAAAGCTGAGGAGCACTAGGGCTCTAGGGCCACCATGTAGGGTGTAATGCAGTAAAGAACTCTGATCCAGATTCCTGGGTTCCTTGCCAAGGCCATCCCTCCCTTCAGGGAGTCCTATTTCTTATGCATTTGGCAGTTTGCCAAAGCTCCATAAGCCTTTGGTTGGCGCTGCAAATCTCGGGGGCTGCACAGATCTGGGTCTCCCGCTTAGGACTGGTCTCAATTCATGGCTTGGGCTAGGGTGGGAAAGCAATAGAGGGTTGAAGGAAGGCCAGTTCTCCCTCACCTAGCATGGACTGCTGAGGCTGAAGAGGAAGGGGACATGCCAACTAGCCTTGACCGTGAGCGTCTTGGAGGTAGCTTCTTCCTGCTGCCCTTTGCAGATGAGGGTTCAGTGCCTGGCTGAGAATAGACCCTGCAAGGACCAGCAAAGGCTCCTAGAAGTCCATCCTTCCCAAAAGTGGCTCAGAGAGAGAGGCAAAGAAAGCAGAGTAGAGTAGACAAGCCAGGGTGGGGAAGAAATGGAAGGAGCTGAAGAAATGACCAAGGAGCTTTTCGGGCCTAGGACCAAGGCTTCTCTTCTCGAGCATATTCTGTCTACCTCCAGGTCTAACCTGAAATCAGCAGGTGGGAGACAAGGGGGAGAACACTCTGGCCACATGGCAGACTAGTTTGTGAAACCATCCCAAGGTGACAGTGCATCTGAGTCCCACTTGTCCAAGGTTCTGGCATGACTGAAAGCCCAGCCCTTACCTACTAGAGGTGCTGTGGCCTTTCCCGGTCAATGATGGAGTGGCATCACTGGGAGGGGTGCCCACTGGGGGCCACTTGCTTTGCTGTAGCTTCTTCTCCTAAGAACCCAGGGTTGACTCTACTACTAATGGAGTTGGCAAACAGGAGCATCCATTGCTTCTGTGATGGCTTCTCATTATACAGAAGAGATGGTGTTCAGACCCCCTCCCTCTATCCACACAGCCAGTGAGAGACTCCACAGAAGGTCAGTGACACAAGTCATAGCCTTTTGGTCTTTGTGATGAGGCCACCGTACCAGTATGTCCTAGCATCTGTCATACAAACATAAGCACTCCTGCTATCATGCCACTTTGCCAGAACTATCCACAAAAGCAAGTCCGCTCTGTTGTGGGAAAGCAGAGGTCAATCCAACATGTGTGAATGCCTGTAGTGTATGGAATGATGTATTTCCTAGGCCCACAGGGTGCTCGGGTGACTTCCCAGCCTTGTCTCTGGCACTATTTGCTGAAGTGTGGTCTACAAACATAATTCTTTTCCTTACCATGGTAAGGTGGAGGTCACTGACATTGACTTGCAATACCTATACTGTCAGAAATGCCCGGAGAATCAGAACAAGCTCAGAACTCCAGGTCCTATGTCCTGAAATCAGACTCTGTGCTTAGCCCAGGCCATCAGACCTGTGGGGGAGCACCTACCTTGGGGACCGTGGTGCATCCAACATGAAGGAACCAGCCCCTCCATTATTCAAGCTACTGTTTCTCTAACCATCACCCTCCCACAGACTGAAAATATATAGTCCTTAGTGGCAAGTGGTATTTCTGTGGTGACACATGACAGATACCTGGATCCTGCCCCACTAGGTTTGCTGTTAGCAGGTGGTAGACATGTAACATATCATTGTAATATAGCAGCCGCTGTATGAGAATAAGGCCTCCGTCTTTGAGTCCATGTACAGACGTGTTTCTCACTCGCCTGCTTGCATTCTCTCCCCATCTCCAGGACACACAGGACTAGCCACTGCTACCGCATTACCTACCGCCACATGGAGCGGACACTGTCCCAGAGAGAGGTCAGTAGTGTCCACCAGGCCGTGCAGGAGGCCGCCGTGCAGCTGCTGGGTGTGGAGGGCCGTTTTTGATATCCTGGTTTTCAAGCTGCAGCCCTCAAGGATCTTCAAGACTCGCTGGAAACGGGGAAAGATGTTGTTTATGAACTGGAGTATCTGTCATCTTTTGATAAATGCGTCTGCTTTAGGACTTTCAGGAAATAAAGGATTACTTTTGAGAAGCATTGACATAGCATTTGTCTTTTATTTGGGGGAAGGAGAAAGCAGGCACTAATATAAGAGCTCCCTGCTATTCGTTTAGAAATGCTTGGCCCATTGGCTCTCTGCGTGGTTAATTGGTCCCTGGGTTCCATTAAGCACCAGGCATGCCTCTCGCCTGACAGGCTCTTCCACCCATGTAATGAGTGAAGCCACAGAGAAGGGCCTCAGAAACTGGATGTAGTGCAGGGATGCCTAGGTTTTGTGTGCCTGCTTGGCTGCAGGTCACAGATCCTGCAGTGTGACAAATTGGAGGTTCGTGACAACCTGTGCTGAGCAAGCCTGTCATCCCCATTTTCCTTCAACTCAAATGATCATTAGTATTTCTTAGCAGTTTTTCTAATTGGGTAAACACATGGGTTTTTCTGACATAAAGCTATTGTGCGCCTTACAGAGGCAGTATCAGGAAAGCCTATACTTCCATATGCAATGGGAGACCAAAAGGTGCCTGTGGCTTGCTTCTTGATGAATTCACTGTATCGCAGTAGTCTGGAGCCAGATCAGCACCCCAAACCACACCTGTCCAGGAAGCCTTTGAATCTCTGCCATCCTTTCCCCCTTCTCTTCTTTGTTTTGCAAAAGGCAGGCTTCAAAGAGGCCACTGACGAAATGCCAGGGCTTCCCTTGAAAGTGCAGAGAGCCACATCTCCGAGCCAGGCAAGGCAGCTATTTGCTTTTGTAAACCCAAGGCCAGGGGCCAGCCCATTGGCCCTGAGCTTGGACTTTCCTGCCTTCTGCCCTGGTGCAGAGGAAGGAAGGGAGCAAGAACTGCCCTGAGTTGAGGAGACACCCTGAGGGCCAGCTCCTCAGGTTGTTCCCTGCAGGAGGCCTTCACTTCCAGAAGGAAGGCGACCTTTAAGGGAGAGCACAGGGCTTTGATGTCTTCCCCTTTCCATCCTGCACTTTGTAGTCTGTCTGCTTTACTCATGACCAGCCTTAATAATCAGATTTCAGGCCTGACAAGATGCTGGAGGCTGATGGAAGACTCTGAGTGCTGGGATAAATATTTGATGAGAGGTGGCCATTATCAGCAAGCATGTAGGGGGCGGGCAGCTGCTCAGAGTGTGACTGTGTTTGGAAACAGGCTTATTTGTAGATATAATTAGCTAAAAATGACATCTTACTGGGCCCTTTTCCGAATGGCTGGTATCCTTCTGAAAAGAGGACCACATGAAGACAGATACCAGGAGAGCTATCTGTGAGCTCGGCATTCCCAATGACTGTCAACAAGCCATAGGAGACAAGGAGAGATTCCCTATGGATTTCAAAGGAATGCAAAGATCTGCTCAATACTTGAAATCAGACTTCTGTCCCTGAGAACTATGGTATGTCTTAGTTAGGGTTTTATTGCTCCGAAGAGACATCATCACCAAGCAACTCTTATAAAGGAAACATTTAATTGGGGCTGGTTTACAGTTCAGAGATTTAGTACATTACCATCATAGCAGGTGGCATGCAGGCAGTCACAGTGCTGGAGAAGGAGCTGAGAGTTCTACATCTTGTTCCTCAGGCAGCAGGAAGTGAACTGCAAAACATTTCCTCCAGCAATGCCAAACCTCCTAATAGTGCCCCTTCCATTGAGCCTATGGGGGCCAAATGCATTCAAACTACCACAGGGTACTTTGTAATGACGGTCCTGAGAACCTAATACATCACCCCAAACAGGGAAACCACTTCCCTTTCTCATTAAGTCTCTGCAATGAGGGTCACACCTAAGATTCCTCCTCCTACCTAGGGAGGAGACTAGAAGTCTAACCTAGCTAGGAGACATGAACTGCACCTGGCAGTCTCTTGAGAGGTATATGGCATGGGCATCACTTAAGGGTCAGAGTCTGGAAGTTCAGTCCATACAGCTGAGACTTGGGGGAGGGGTTCTCCAAACTTTGCAAGGCAGTCAGCCAAGGAAGGCCTGTCCATGTCAAGAGTGCCCTGAATGGCCATGTCCTCTGCCTGTTGATGACCTTGGCACATGAGGGTATGAGTCATAGTTACATGAGTAACAGAAGAACATGAACTATCCTTGACACCCAAGACATGGGTCAGATGCATGTCTCTCTATCATTAGGTAACACCCCTCCTCTGGGATCTCCAGGAACTTGCCACCCAGTGGCAAGGGATAGAAACATTGAGACTGAATGCTGGCAATGGAGGCCAGGGCTAGAGTGCTTGCATAGTGTGTGGTCCAGGTTTCCATCTCCAGTCTAGAGTCTGGGGCCATACTCCTGAAGGTGCCTGATCGCCTCTGATCTTGGAATGCAGCAAACTGGGCCTGGTTAATACTTAGTGGAAAAACAACACCTCAAGGGCTGCAGGGTTCCAGGGCTCCAAGCAACCTGAACATGAGTTTCAATGGATTCTACAAAGTTGGCATCACTAAGCTCTCTCAACTGCCACAATCATTGCATCTCCTGACTAGCCAAGGAAAAGGAAGCCTTGATTGTCACAGGCAGTCAGGGTATGTCACTCCCTTTTGTTCCTGTTTCTCTGCCCTCAAATCCCGGGTCCAGAGGTCAGAACACTGTCCTTATCTCCCTCCCTTCCCTACCTTCTTCTCCTTCCCTTCATTCTTTCTCCATCCTCCCCTCCCATCATCATCGTTCTCCTTCCACCTTTCCCTCCTTCCCTTCCTCCACTCCCTCTCCTTTTATCTTCTTTCCTTCCTCTTCTTCCAGCTGTTTCATGTGGCCCCTCCTTTGCCAGCTCGCTCTACTCCCCTACCCTCTCCTGTCTCCTACCCAGCAACCCAGGAGGAGGCTGCTCTAGCTTGCGTATTCAGGCCGTTATGATGCCATGTAAGCTGCAGCTCCTGCTAGAGGGAAGCGCTGTAGGCCTTTGCTGTCACCTGCTGATGAGGGAAACAGCACCTGGTAAATCAGGGTTCCTTCACCAGGGCAGCTGGCCCTGCTCATGTCTCTGTGCGTTAATCACCTCCATGCCCTGGTGAGCACAGACTGCAGGGCCTCTCTGCAGCACAGGGAGTTTCCTGTCTATATAGCCCCGCCACCACAGAACCCCAGTAGAGGAAAGCTAAAGAGCACAGACTTCCCTGCCTCACGCCTCAGGCTGACCAGCTCTGACAGGTCACGCTGTGCCATTCCAGTCTGCAGATGACTGTCCATTTCTGTGTCCATCCAGCAAGCTGTAGCTAGAGTTTTATAGGGACTCACCCGGGGCCAGGAGAGGGGCTGGGAAACACTGCAATGGCCATGGAAGGTGCATTGTCAAGATGGACGTGGTAGTTTACAAAGTGGCTAACAACCCTGACTTTGGACTGTGGCAGATGCAGGTTGAAACACAGAGCCACACCTGCAGGAAAGGGCCCCAACTCATCCTAGGAATGAAATGATCGTGTGTGACATAGCTTCTGGTACTGGACAGGTGAGGGGTGCAGATTCCCAAAGAGCCACCATCTCTGCTGAAGGATTAGAAGGACAGGGAGGCATCTGCAAATTGTGGTACCAGAAGGTCTGACCTGAAAGAAACTTTAGGACTCATCCAGCACCCCAACCTTCGAGGCGAATTCCCCAAGCCCGTGGGTATAAAATGGCTGACTGAATTCGTATAGTTTGGCTGTGAAGATCAGAATGCCCAGCCTAGCTACAGTGACTTAACCAAGCATCCCAGAGAACCAGACGTCAGAGGAACCACACCGCCACTGAGACTTAGGCTCTTCCCATTTCCTAGCTCTGCTGCCCTTGGTGTATTGACCCTCCAGGGTGCAATGGGGCAGAGGAGCCCAAGCATATCCTACACACTGTCTGTGTGCAGGAAGGGAGAGAGCCAGGCGTCTTAGCTTCTCCTCACGAGTATCTTCTGCCATACAAAAACTATTTCTCACCCTTCCCTTCAAGCCTGTTTAGCTAGAATTAAGCAAGCCCAGTTTGTATATTCTGGGCTTGGCACTGTTTTTAAATATCAACCCCTCTCCTGTGCTGTGTCCTCGCTGAGCAGGGCATGAGGGTCAGGGTGAGAGTGGGGTTCAGGAAACCAAGAACGAGTCCACACTGAACAATGGCAGAGGGCAGCCCAGCTAGCACTTGGTTTCCTGATTTCTAGGTCCCAGAGCCATAGACAAATGAGAAGTATTTCAACCTGGGGCCCAGGGAGTCAAGCTGGTGGCTCAGCCTTCTCCACATTCTTGCTGGGACAATTGAAGATGGTGGCTGACATGAAATATTGCACTCCGAGGCTAGCAGTTTGGAGAGATGTTTAAGGGGCCTTTCCTTACAGTGTTTATGAGCTTTTTACAAAGGCTAATTTATTTATGCCCATAAATCAAGGTGAAGTCCATGGAAAACTTTTTTTTGCCATGCCTAGTGTCTTTTGCACCCAGAGAGGTATAGGGATGGGTCCAGCTGCACACAGAGCCCCTACAGGACTTGCGGTACTGTTGGCAGGGACAGGATCTACTGCCAGAAATCAAAATGCTAAGCTCTTTGTCACTTTCTCAAGCTAAATGTCAAGAAAGCAATTATGGGTGACCCGGAGGCTTGCAGCATGGAATAAGCGACCATCCAGGGGACTGTGCACATCTCCTGGTTGCTCAGGACAGGCTGCGGGAAGATGGCGGGGTGGGAAGGAAAGGGCAGGCAGAGTCGTGCCAGCTTTTGATGCAGGTGTGCAAGTTCCCAGATGTCCGTGGCAGAAGCAAAGCCAGACTCAGAGCCCCGGGCACCCAGGTGATGATTTCTTTCCCATTGTGCGTGTGGTTTTCTACCACCAAGAAACTAATGAGCAATATCTCTTCCCAAGGACCCTGGCTTTTAAGAGATTCTCATTTGCTAGACAGCCATAATTGTCAGATAATCAATGACTCATTTCCCACTCTAAACACTAGTCAGTGGTATATATGCCAGCCAGGATCCCCTGTAGCAGCAATAACTCTATGATCAAAAGGGGTGATTTAACCCTGGCTCGAAGCAAGTCATTTCACCTTGTAGATAGCCCAAGCAGTTTTATTGTAGGAACACAGACTATCCACCACAGCTTCTGGAACCATCAAAATAACTCCCAGACCCCTGAGAATTCATAGAGCCCTTGACCTCAGGGGACTCCTGTTGGGTGGGAGCCATCACAATTACAAAGAGAACCTCTCTGTCTTGGGTTCTGTCAGTAACTATCACATGGTTTGTAGCTAGGATCAACTCCTAGCAACCCAGAGCTGAGGACAAACCACTCCATCTCCCAGAGCCTGTCCTTCCAAATGGAAAAAGGGAATGAAATATATTGACTGGGGTTCATTGAAAAGAATTTCACCCATATTACAGGGGAAGTGCTGTATTAAAAAGATCCTAGTGGAGCTTAAGAGATGGCCCAGGGGTCAAGAGCACCATGTGCTTTCCCAGAGGATCCTCATTCCAGGAGATCTGTTGTCCTCTTCTGGCCTCCACAGGCACCAGATGCACAAGTGGTGCACAGACTTGCATGCAAAACACCTATACACATAAAAGATTTAAAAACAAAAACAAAAAAAATACTGGGGAAAGGAGTTGTAATTTCCCCATAAGTGAAATATAAACTGATCACGTGCCCTACAGTCCCACTTGGAGGTGTGTATTCACAAGTCTATCCTTTTCTTATCATCATGGATAAATATCCTAAAAGAAGCAACTTAAGGGAGGAAGTTGGACTTGTGGCTCACAGTTTGAAGGAACCCAGTATGCTCTAGCAGGGAAGGCATGGTGGCAGCTGGTGGCTCTGGGATGGCAGGCGTGTGGCAGCTGATTGCTCACATCATCTCTGGAAGCAAAGACTTCAGGCTGACAAAGCAGGCCTGGACTGTGATTCCCTCAAATCTGCTCCCTAATAACCCACCTCCTCCACTAGACTCCACACCCCCTAAAGGCTCCACAGACTCCCCAAACAGGGCCACAGATGTGAGATCAGGTTTCTAAACACATGAGCCATGGGGGCACATTGCACACTTAAAACCGTAACTACAAGGAATCGACAATAGATGATCAAACAAAACATATATGCCAGTATACACATAAGCTCTCTTCATGATTGCAGAAAGCAAGAAACAGTCCAGTGTGCATTGGTCAATAAAGGAATCAACAAAATGGAGTCTACATATACACACAGCAAAATGGCATTTCCCTACAAAAAGGGATATGGCATTGGTCCATGCTACAATGCATATTAGCTTAATGGTAAGAGAGAAGCAAGACCACTAAATGTTTTATTCCACTCTTATAAAATATTCCACTCATATGAAATATTGGGATTTGCTTATTAGTCTGGCAGTTGTCCACTCAGATGCCTGTCTTACAGTTTTGCTGTGAAGAGGTGCCACAACCAGGGCAACTCTTATTTTGAAAAGCACTTAGTTGAGGCTGGCTTGCTTTCAGAGGCTTAATTCATTATTGTCATGGAGGAAAGCATGGTATCATGCAGGCAGACATGATGCTGGAGAAAGAGCTGAGAGTTCTACATAAGGATTGGTAGGTAGCAGGAAGAAAGAGTGAACCACTGGGCTTGGATTCAGCTTCTAAAACTTCAAAGTCGACCCCTAATGACACACATCCTCTGATAAGGTCACATCGACCCCAAGAAGACCACATGTCCTAATCCTTTCAAATGATGCCACTCCTTATGTGCCTTTGGGGACCGTTTTCATTCAAACTACTACAATGACCAATAACCCTGAGATGACGCACAGGAGTGGGTAGGAGCTCTGGGGTCCTGGACTGCCCTCCACACTGGTGACAGAGCTCTGTCCCCAACTTAATATTCACTGGCCCTTGGATAGAGAGGAACAGTTATCACATCCTTGGCTTTAATCTTTAGTATAATCAAGAAAGAAATACAAGAGGACAAGGATAAGATCACAGGCATTTGTCCAGCTTTATGTTGTTACGATTTTCAGCATTCAGAAAAACTGCAAAAATCGAAGAATCTCCCATGTACCCTTTATCTGGTTCACCAACAGTTTAGAGTTGTATCCGATTTGTTTTCTCAACCTCTGTTTTCTGTATCAGTGTTTCTCTTCTCCTCCTCCTTACCCCACTCCACCCCTTGCCACTGTACCCCTAAATTCCCTTATATGTCTTTTTTCAAAACAAGAACAATACTATACACAAGATAATTTCAAGATAATTAACAAACTCTGGAGATTGGATATTGACCAATATTTCACTGTCCTAGTCACTGTTCTATTGCTGTGAAGACACACCATGACCACGGCAACTCTTAGAAAGGAAAGCATTTAACTGGGGTCTTGCTCAGAGTTTCAGAGGCTTAGTCCATCATCACCACAGAAGATGATGAAGGAGCAGGCATGGAGCTGAAGAAGTTGTTGAGAATACATACTGATCCATAGGCAAAGAAAGGGAAAAAGAAAGAGACTGGGCCTGACCCCTAGTGACACACTTCTTCCAACAAGACCACACCTCCTAACGGTTCTCACATAGTGTCATTCCCCGGTGATTAAGCATTCAAATATATGAGCCTATGAGCCTATGGGGACCAGTCTTACCATTCTTATTCAGACCATCACGGTCACCTAAATCTGCCCATTTTCTAACTTCACCCATGCTCCCTGTAATGTCCATTATAACTATTTAGGGATGTAGAGAATGTTTAATTCCACTGTGGTCAGAAAACACAAACAGCAGACTTTCATAGTGCGCTGTGAGCCTATATGCCCTCAGCTGGTGTTTCTTGTGGGTTTCCTGGGCCCTCTTCCGCATATCCCAGGCAAGGACTAGGAAGGAATTTATGAAAATTTGGGGGCTTTCCTCCTGACTTCCTGTTGTCTGACATTTCTTCCCTCATTTTCTGGAGTTAGATCTTTTTGAGAGCTCATGTCAGTGAAACTGGATTTCCCCATCACTTCCTGGAAAGTAGGACACATGTCCTTCCATGTCCTTCCACACGGAGTGTGAGTGATCCCTCAGCTCCCATGCATTCTCCTCCACTCCTATTGCCCTTATGGTTTTTGCCCAGAATATGTAAATCAATCTACATACATGTACATATCAGGAAGGTAACTTGGTGGTATCCTGTTCTTCAATTTATATTCTTACTCTGAACATAGTAAACTTGACCTCCAACCCAATGATTCTCAGTTTCAGTTGGATTCAGTTGTTCATTTCTCTAATTTAGTTATTTCATGGTTTTTCTTTCTTTCTTTTTTTTTTTTTACCGATACACAAAGAAGTCCTTTCAAAGTGAACATGAATACTTTTAAGAATTGCGTGAGATGGGATTAAGACACATGAAACGAGCCAAATAGCATATGGTTAAACCCATGAATATGTCAGCTAATGAGTCACTGGCATGTAAGTGTATAATGAAGAAAACTTTGTGGTAACGCCTCCTGGTATTTTATAAAATAGTCTTTAAATATTTGACATAGTACAGTGATGTTCTGAAAAGACAATCTACCATTCACGGGTGACGTGTTTGCAGTGAGGAAGTGCCATTTCCTTTCTCCTTCTGCCCCTCAGTATCTGCAGAAGCAACTTAAGGAGGGAAAGTCTTGGGCCCACAATTTAAGAGGCTAGCATGACAGAGAAGGGGCTTCATCTAGAACAGTGGGAACTCAAGGCATGGCTTGTTTCACCCCAATGGGTCAGAAAGCTGAGTCGGCTTAGAGAAAAAGTAGGACCAGAACCTTCTTCTCAGCAGTCCACTTCTCACAGCTGGACTCCACCCCCTCAATGTTCCACAATCTCCCCAAATAGTGCCTCTAACTGGGACTGAGTGTTCATTCATGAGTCTGGGACCAGAACTCTGGGTGTTTAGACAGCACCTTCATTTTCTCACAGTTGTGGGGCTGGATGCCCAAGATCCAACCCCCAAGTCTTTCTCCATGTCTTACAGATGACCACTTTCTCCCTGTGTCTTCTTGTCATCTTCCCTCTTGTCTGCTGGTGTGCTGTTTTTCATTTTAGGGCACCTCTCATGGTTCCATCTTATCTGTCTCCAAGTAAGTCCTCAATCTGAGGCAGAATGTTTGGCTCCAGGACATGCGTTCCAGGACCACAGTTCAACATTGATCCCTTTGGGATAGTAATTCAAGTGTTATCTAGGGAAGGGTGGAGTGTTTTCCCTCTGATGATGGGAGAGTCCAGCAGGGACACGCCTCGCTCCCTGTGTTTTGGTAGCACCCAAACATCAAGGAGTGCTAGAATTGCCAGTCTAAGTGACCACGCATGACGGGGCAGCAGATCGTTGCTGCCGAAGCTTGCCAAGACTCTGGCTAAGGTGAACTCAGAGGCCAAAGAGAAGTGCTAATTCAGAGGAGGCTGCAGAAGGGCCTAGCTGCAGTTTTGGTCAACTTCATCTTGACCAAACTTGGATCCAAAGAGTTTTAACTGAGGAGGGACGAGCCACTGCGAATGAGTATGACAGGCCCCTGACTGCATAAGAAGGGGGCAGGGAGGGAAAAAGAAAGGACAGTACAAACACCCATCTCTCCCTGCTTCCTGGTCGCAGATGCCTCAAAGCTCCCGCTGCACCATCGCCTTGCCATGATGGACTGTATGCTCCATGTGTGCCCCACACAAAACCTTTCCTGCCTGGACCCGCCTTTCTTCGGTTGCTCTGGTCAGGTCTACTATCACAAAAGCAGGAAAAGCACCCAGTGTTGTCACCAAAGCTGAAAGAAGGCCCTGCTTAGAGCCTCACACCACAGAGCTAGTCTTCCGTTGTCCTTCCTCCCCTTTGTTCTACAAATGGACATTCTACTAACCTCATAGGTTAGTCAGTTTTCTGTTACTATGGTAAGTACCTGAGAAATAATAAAATGGACAACCAGAAGCTATACAGGAAGCCGCAGAGTCTTTTAGATGTTAAATGATAATAAGCATTGGGGTTCTACCCAGAGGAGCGGTCGAGGAATAGAAAGAGCTACTCTGAGGAGCCGGAGTAACAAGAGAAAGGCGGTTTGGATTTATTTATTTAATTTTACTCATAGTTGGTTGGCACGTTACTTTTTGGGCCTGTGGCAAGGCAAGATATTGTGGTGGGAACACATGGGAGAGGAAGTGATTTGCCTCATGCCAATTAGGAAGTGGGGGTTGGAGGGAGAAAGGGAAAGAGAGGGAGAAGGAGAGGAGAGGGAGGGAGGGAGAGGAGAGAGAGAGTCAGTTGAGTCTCCATAGTCCCTTCAAGGACTTGCCTTTAATCACCTACCTCCCGTTAGGCAGGCCCCACCCTTAAAGATCCCACACTTCCCAACTACCACAAGCTAGAGACCAATAATCACTGAACGCTAGGTTCTGGGGTGGGACTATTCATCCAAAGATTGTGAGATGCTTTCCTGTGTTGCTACTGAGTGATAATTTTGCACGACCACTCAATGGCTTCATTTACATAGGCCCGCCTCCCTTTGTTTTATGTGCAGTTGCTGTCAGTCAACAGTGCAAAACGCACAGTGAACCCCTTCACGCATCAGGCTTGTCTCATCTTATGGATTAGTTTGTTTGAGCTGGATTCCCAGGTGGACGTTTCAGAGTCAGCGGGTACTATTTCATTTTTATAGAAATGTTGATGATCTGAAGGAGACTGGGGGTAAAGGAGAAAAATGAACAGGTTTGCAGCAGACGGTAATGAGCGTCTCCTGAGGGGCTGCGGCACCTGCAGTTACTATCCTCTGAACACAGGCTTGTTGGGTGCCTGTCTTTTCTAACCCTGTCTGGATGCCCTCGGGCAGAGCTGAGCTGAGCCACAGGAGCGGTGGAGAAGTGCTGGGCTCAGATCCACCTCAGGCAGCAGTTCCAGACGGTGCACAGACAGTTACCAAGGAGACCTCCCTGTTTCCCCTCTTTTCCAGGTTAACAGTTTTGAATCTGCACTGGGTGTCTGGATAGAATTAGTTCAAAATAGGGAGAAAACGAGAAAAATGGCTTTAAAAGACAATTTACCTGTTAACCTCGGGGATCTGCACCAATACACAGCAGAGAACATTCTGGCCCGTTCCCTTTTCTGTACAGCTTCATGGTTTGATCTTTCCTCTCGGCTGCATTTGTTTTAATTTTACTTTAATAAAATAGGACCACCTGTGTCTGTATGCGTCTAATTACATAAAGCCCGTGGAGCGGCAAATATGGCCACCTTGTGAGCTCGCGGGCCCTGATGAGAAACAGCGAAGGGTAGAGTGATTATTAAGGCCCTGCGGAAACTGGAACAGGGAGGCTCAGCCCCTTGTGCTGAATCCCACCAGGGCTCCATCGCCACCCTTCTCTACAGTGGGACTTTGAGGACCGGGAGGCACATTGTTCCTGCCTGCTCGCTCACAGGACGCTTGGAAGCCTCCACCATTCTTCTTACTGGATTTCCTACACCCCCATTGCCTTTCCTTGCCCTGAAAGCCAGCCTCAGGGAGGCTGAGAGTGAGAGCCTGAGCAGGTAGTGGCTGTTTATCGGGTATGACTTTGCAAGAGCCCAATTCCGGGAGTCGCCGGTTCTCATCAAGTCACTGTCAATTTAAGTCAGAACCAGGAACAGCCCCCACTAAAGCTGAGGGCCAATGAGGCCTAACAGCAGAATTTACCACGAAATGGTGGCTGTGAGTCGCAGCTTTCTAAAGGGAAGATGGCCCTGCAAGCCTGGGTCCTGCTGGCGAAGGGAAAGACTGCGCCCCCTCCCGGTGCAGGGTTCCCTCCTACTCTGCTGCATGTATGCATGAGCATCACAAGGTTGGAGATGACTCTGAGAAGGAGGACAGCAAAGGGAGATTTGGGATGAGGGCCTGGGACAGGCCGGGGAGTGGGGCACACAGGTGTCCCACCCATCCTAAGTTCTGGGAGGCTTCAAGGATTTTCCCCACTCCTAAAAAAAGCCACCTGTCACTCATGACCACAGTCTTCTGTGATACATTCCCAATGAAATTCAGAGGTTTATCAAAATACAAACATATCGTGAATAGGCTGAGTTAAATCAAGCAGCCAAAGATGTCCTAACTTGAGCAAAAGCTCCTGAGATGATGCACCAAGCTGTCAAATGGGGTGTCATACTGAAAGGTGTTGGAGACGGGTCCTGGAATGTTCGGAGCAGTGTTGTTTGAACTTAAAAATAAAAACAAAAGCAGTTTAAATTATCATTAGTAAAATAGTGAAAACATGAGCGAGTCATAATATAGTCAGTTATATAAGGGACGACTATATGGCAATGGCAATGCGTGACCATGACCCACATACATATACAATTACATACATACCTCATATATACATATATATGTAGGTGCACATATGTTTAAGTACTTATAAATCTCAAAATGTGATGTTGATGAAGAAAATCAAGGTGCAAAACAGTATATATGAAGATTCATTTATAATTCATTGAAATATACATATCAAGATTCACTTATGGCAAGTGTAAAACATGAAAAAGAGTGCCATAGACTCCGTGGAAAGGCAAGCATATGCACCAATTCTATAAAGAAAAACATGGTCAACATCAGCTCTAGTTTCTGGGCTGTCTTTATTTGTTAAAACACATTATGCACCAGGGACTGGAGCTGAGAGCTTCAAGGACATTGTAATGTCTCATTTCTCCCATTGGGTAATGGTTGACTGGTTGAGCTCTTTGAATATGAATCTCTATATACATTGTGTGTATGTTAAATATTTCACAATATTTTCTAATAAATATTGAATTAGCCATGAAATGAAAAACAAAATGAAGAGACAATAAGGGAACTATTATATGGATTTATTTTTGATGTATGAAGATAAATTGGGTAAGTCTAGGCAGAAAGAAGAATGTCATTTTAGGATCCACAGAGCTGGAAATGTACACATAGTTCCTAGTCTTTGAGGGAAAATACAGTCCACTAATTGGACTCAGTAGTTTTTGTATATATGTATGCAATAATTATAGAAGAGGCCATGAATTCTAGAGGGAGTGAGGAGAGACATAGGAGGGGTTCAGAGGGGGGAGGAAGGAATGGAAGCAATGCAAATAGTATATTCATCTATGAAGTTCTCAAAAATAACGAACAAACACAGTGAAAAATAAGAACCTTATTTTATGTATAAAGGCACCAAGAGAACACATGAAGAGTTCAATGATAGGGAATCATATTTAAAATTTGAATGTTCAAGGCCAAGAGAACCAAATGCCTTCCTGTTCCCACCTCACCAGGTTAGAGATCTGTCCTCATTAGATCCCCAATGGTCTGGGCTGGGCTCTAAATTAGGAGATGGGAGCATGAAGCACGGTGCCTTGGGCTTGTCCTTTAAAGGTTCAAGTGCAGGAAGCTTGGTCCTTGTTGGACCAGCCCTGGGGGTGATAGATTAGGTCAAAGATGCTCTCTTTACCTTCGGAAGGGAGTAGACAGCTGATGAGCCAATCACAACAGCCGCTGCACCTAGCCCTCTCCATCTGTTTCATTTTATGGAGGATAAATCAGACTTACTCCTCCGTGAGGGGTAATCTTTCCAGGGAAGATGCTGTCAGAGCACAAAGTGCCTCTTGTGTCACAGAGAGGTAAACAGCCAAGCGCCTCTTCCCCCCACCCCCCCAGCAAAAAAGAGATCCCTTCTCTTTTTTGGCATTAAATACTCCCTCCCAAATACATGTTGGGTTAGTTGACATTGCACCAGCATGGCAAGGCAGGACCTTTAGGGAGTGATGAGGTCATGAGGACTCTGTCTCACCAGTATAGTACCACCGAGGTTTTGAGAGCTAGCTAGTCATAGAGGATGTGGATTCCTGCTAAATGGATGAGTTCAGCCTGATTCCTTCTCTCTGTCCTGTGTGCTTGCTTGTCCTTCTGCCATGCTGTGATGCAGCAGGCAGGCCTTCACCAGAATTAGGAGCTCAGACGCTTCTACTGTCTGTGAACTATCCAGCCTGCGGGATTCTGTCATGGTGGCAGAGTGTGGTCTGAGAACTTTCTTGTTGGGATGCTGAAGCATCTAAAAGGCCTCGCTCCAGCTGTCCATCCCATTAGTGCTAAGGTTTCTATGAACTACAGGAAGTGCAGCAGTGCTTCTAATGCCCTCCTGAGCTCACCTGGAGACCCCAGTTCTCACCAGAGCAAGAGTAGAGGAACACCCTCCTTTGAAAGACTGACTTCTCCTTAGGGTCATGCTCTTTCCCTATCTACCTAACAGATTAGAAAGCAGAATCATTCATTCACCCAACTCTTTATCAATTATTACAATAGGAGAATAAAGGGAAAATACATGGGGCTTTTTACATTTGATACTTCAAGAAATGTCCTTAACTTTCTAGCTCTTCCTCTGACTTTCTGCAAAAATAAATGTATCTACTGCTACTAGATGGCACACATAAAGTTCCCAGCATATTATACATGCTTTATGGTTCTTATTACTGTTGGGACTCATTGTGAGCTAGGCCCAGAAATACGTAGCTGGGGTTAACCTGAACCTGCTTCAAGAAGGTTCCATTCTGCCAAGTCTATGTCTCCTTTTGACTGTCTTGGCAAGATGCCCCGTGGCATCTGACCACCCCAGTCACTGAGCCACCAAAGACACATTCTTCTATGTGCCTATGTGCTGGAAGCCCTAAACTCAAGGTGGGTGTGGGACGGACCCATCCCAGGGAAGATAGGGTTTTTCCTCCACACCATCAGCCCAGCAGGTCCAAATACCTGTGGCTTCTGTCCAGTGTTAGCTCCTCCAACCCTCTGGAGACCTGGGTGTATGTGGAAGGGAGGAAAAGGAGCAGAGTGGGCCACTGTCACCTCAGCTTTAGACAGATCCCTAGAGAAGAATGATACTGAAGCATTTCTGAGGAATGCCTGAACTGTGCTTGGAAGCCCAAGGCACAGAGAGGGAAGGCAGCAGAGGCACGGCTGCCTCTTGGCCTCCAAAAGAGCAAATGTTTGGGAACGAAGGTGCCAGAACAAAACTGTCTGCGTCGTTGTCCCGGTCCCTGTTCAACTCAAGTCACACATGTGCTGAGAGGCTCTTGGCTCTAGGCAGCTGGTAGACACTGGCTGACAGATTTGGGATCTGATAAGAGGCTGTTGATTTCTTTCATTTGTGCAATGCCGGAGATGAATTTTAACAGTTAAAATTGGGAAGGAGAAAAAGAAAGAAAAAAAGAAAGAAAGCCCAAGAATTTTTCCAGCATTACCATGCTGGCTGTGTCTTTTAACGGATTGCTTGACGCTGACAAGTCTGATCTGAAGGAGTCTATTTTTAAGGGGCCTTGTTGCCATGTGCTTTCTGTGGAGCCGAGAGGTGCTAAGAGCAGAAGCAAAAGGAGATGTTCATGGAGACCCATCTTCCTTCAGGTTCCTCTTCCATCTTGGATTCATAGACATCTTTTGGAGCAAACTGGCAGCTTCCATCTGTGCAGGGCTCTCCCTCACCTCAGGACAGCAGCCTCGAGTGACCATTAGGGCCTGCAGAAATGATACAAACAAAACTCTCTCTCACACCCCTCCTCTAATGATGATGATGATGATGAAGTAAAAACTTTAAGACTGGTGGGAAAAGGTCTCAGAGGGTAAAGGTGCTTGTCAACAAGGCTGGCAACCTAAATTCTAACCCTAGAAACCACAGGAAGGTAGGAGAAAACCAACCATACGAAATTTTCCTCTGACCTCTATGTGTGTGCTGTGGCATGAGCATCCACACATACATCATTGCATACACATAACACACCATAATAAGTAAGAAATGTAAAATAAAAATCCCCCCTAAGAATGTGTTATTTTGGAAGCTGTGCCAACCTCCATTGTGCAAACCAATAAATTGAATGATTGTGATTTGAGTGATGGGCCTAGTCGCATGATCTCACCATTTACCCTGAGTTTTGACTTCTCTGTGTACTGGTCAGCTTTCTGTGGCTGTGGCAAAACACCTGTGGCCATCAACACAAAGAGAGAAAGGGTTGTTTGGCTCATGGTTTATAAGACTTTAGTCCATGATCACTTGGTCTTGTTGCTTCGGGCCTGTAGACATAGAATGTCACTCGAGGAGCACTTAATAGAGAAAGCCTGCTTAAATCAAAGCATCTAAAGGCATGAGGTAAGGTGCACACCAGATAGCCCCTTCTGTGACATGCCTCATCAGAGACTCAAGATGGATAAAATATTATGTAAGTAATCAGGAAATGCAGAACAAACAACTTTCCAAACTATAGAAATGACAGAGACATCTGGTTGCCTGGACAGTCACCCAAGATTCCTCATTAACATTGGGGCATCTATCTTTGGCCTAGAATATTTGACAAACGTTTCTGTGGAGCAGAAATTTTTAAAGGACTGTCCTACCTTGTTTTGTCAAAGTTTGGAAGTCACCTTCTTTTGTGTCCTTCATGTCCAATTTGGATGGCATACTGTTAACAGTTGAGGCAAGGGCAATTTCTTGCCCAGTGACTAACTTTGTCACAATGAAATCAAGCTCTATATGGAGGTTACTCAATAACCATCTTCTCTGAAGTAGATTGGTACTGCCATAAGCAGAAGTGTCTCACTATCATAAAAGACTTATGTTATTAAAATGTCTTAAATGTTATATTCTGTATGTCTCTGAAATGTTTGAAGATCATTTGCCAGTCTAAAATATATCTCTGTTTGACCTTGAAAACATATCTAACATGACTGTAAGTTTGAGTGTTATAGATGACTACTGATCTGCATTTCTTAATTATCTTAAATAGTTTATAATAATAGCTTCCAAGGACTAGAACTTTATATTACATTGTTAAATGACCTGCATAGGTGCAATACCTTAAAAAAGTGTAGAAACATATATACAGTATTTCTAAGAAAAAATCTTAAATTTATATTACTATATAAAAATCAATACCAATGTAAAATACTTGAGATTAATAGTTGCTTTTTAGTTTAAAAATAGGTTCAATAATCTACCCTTTTATTCTATAATTCCTATATTCCCCCTTTTTTATCTTTTTGGAAAGAAATCTCTGTATCTGACCTCCTTTGCTTAGCTTCCTCCCTGACCATGATCAATAACAACTTTCAACAAACTCCCCTAAATGATGATAAACATCCATAATCCATTGAACAACCCCAAGAACCTAAACCACCTTTTGAGAATGTGAGCATTGTGTTCTTAAAATTACTTCTTCTTGTATGGAGGTGATGGTATCTTTAAGGGAACCTGAGAAAATTGAGATAATGGTCAAGTCCTGGGAGAGATAGTTGTATCATTTGTGCAGGACTTATCTGAAGTCCTGGCTAGAGTAGTCTGTGAGGCTGGACCATCTCTGATAGTGGTTTTGAAGTTGTTTTGGATCCAGATTTTTCAAGAAACTGCAACAGAGGCATTCTGAGATGCTGAATCATCTGGGATACTTGTCTTTATTGGTATTGTTTTTTTGAAAACACACAAACTTTTAAAGGTAACATACATATCTATATTAACACAAGAATGTAATATGTAGTGTGCATACATCAGCTAAAGATGATTCTCTGTTCTATATTTGAGCAGTTAAAAGACATCTGTCAACTTTATAAGTCTATTTGGACTACATAAACAAACTAATATAAGTCTCCATCCAAGCAATATGAAAAAATGACATGTAATAGTAACTCATGAGGACTTTGTACCCAACAATATTTATCATGTCTCATCTAGTATCAGAGCTGTTTCCATATAGAGGAATAAGCTTATATGTCATCTGTCTTGTAGTTCTTCTTGGTTTCTTCCTTAATGTCTGCATCAAAGATTTTTATGATTTCTATTCTGGTCAAATCCAATCTCGATTAACTTTGAAGGAATCCATAGCTTCTTGTTTCTTGTGGCAATAATGGCATAACCTCTTCCCTAATGCAATACATTTTCTGACTTCCATTCTGAAGTTAAGACATCCTTGAAATATATAAACTGGTTTAATTTGGCAGCTTTTTCTATAATCCAGTGTCTTTCAGCAGTATTTGCCCTTCACTCAACAACATTCAAAAAATTCAAAATCAACAAAGCACTATATAGGATCTAGACACTCTGTATTTCTCATCCATATGTGGCTTATTCTTTTTTATATTAATTTACTCTTTCTTTAAGGACTTTACTTACTATTTTTAAACTATTTATTATTTTCTATGACTGTCTTTTCCTACTTTCTTTTCTTTCTTCAGCATCTAATCACATTTTAAAGCATACTGTATCTGTTTAGAGTTTTTTTTTTTCATTCTGAACCTGGCCTTTTTCTTTCCCATGCCCCAAGTCTGCAGTGTTTCTTTGACAGAGTGAGCCAAACCTTAATCTGTTAGGTGGCATCTAGGCTATTTGCTGCATGGTTTTGCTTAGCACATGATGCTGGTAGCTAGCTCTGCCTCCCCATTGGCTAGGTGAGAACTGAACCTCATGCCCCTGGGCCCAGGATAGGAGTTGCATTTATTGTCCCAGCTGTGAGAATTTTCTGAGCCTATGCTACCTAGTGCTGAGCAGTACACCAGCTATTCAAATGATTGATAGCACAGCAAGACATATTTAAAAACCCATGTCTCTGTATGCTGCAAGCACTGGGCCTAACCAAGAGACTGCAGTTGCCAGGATGCCATGTCCAACTCCATATTCAGGAACTAAATGAACTTACATGCCCCACATTGGGCACCAAATATAGTTGGACTTTCTTTGGACAGCTATCCCCAAAATAAAGATATAGAGATTATTAATAATTATGAAAGCTTGGCCTTAACTTAGAATCATTTCCAACTATATCTTTTATTTGATATTAACCAATTTATGTTAATTTACTTTTGCCACATAACTGTTACCTCTCCTCTATAATGTAGTCCAACTTTCTATGTGTTTTGCTGGTGAATCTGCTTCTTTTCCTCCCAGAGTTCCTATTTCTGCACAGAATCCCACCTATTCTCTTCTGCCTAGCTGTTTATTTTTCAGCTCTCTATTAAACCAATCAGAGCAACACATCTTCAGATAATGTAAACAAATATCCCACAATAGGGACAGTGACCTTTTTGGTTCCTCACTTGAAATGAGACCCAGTCTTTTCAAGGTGTGGAAGATGACTGTGAATTTCACAGCATAACATCAGTATCACCCATTTGCTGCTGGAGGGATCTTGCTCTAAGAGAATGGAGCTAGTTGTCCCATTGATGATATCTTGGACTTTATGGAGGTAGATTCATATTGGAATATGTGCAGTGAGGAGTTGAGGTCTGTGAAAAGGCCATTAGTGGCGACCTCATGTACTTTCCTAGAGATAAAAGAAGCCCTGGTGACCACATTATTAGTCACACCTCTTCATGATGTATCAGGGATGAAGCTGCCCTTGAGAAAGAAAGGTAGGTGTTCTCTGTCAAACAGTGCTTCTTGCCCTCACATATGTGCAGCCTACCTGCTTATGACATCCTTTACAAAAAAAATGATTCATTTGTTACAACTGATGTGATGATTAGTCTTTATTTTCAACTGGAATGAATTTATGATCATCATGGAAACATACCTTTGAACATGCCTATTATATCCACATCACTTTGCATTTCCAGAAAGGCTCAATGGAAGAAGAAAGACCCATCTTGAATGCAGAAAACATAATACCATGGGCTGGGACCTGGAATGAATCAAAGAAGAAAGTAAGCTAAGTGTCAGCAATCATCTCTATCTGTAACTATGGAAACAATGTTATCAGCCATCTCACACTCCTGCCCATTCTACCCTGTCATGATGGACTATGTATACCCTCACACTGTGAGCCAAGATAAACTTAGCCTTCCTTAAAGTTGTTTCTTGTCACATTAATGAATAAAGTAACTATTACAGTTGATAAAGGTACTAGATACATCCACATCAACTTGGTGTGGTATATTCTATGGGTCTGAACAAATGAATAACAGATCTACTATTATAGCATCCTACAAAGCAGTTCAATGCCCTAAAAGTCCACTATGCTTCATCTGTTCTTCTGTGCCTCTTCTGGGAACCTGATCTCTGAATTCTCTCCGTGATTTTCCATCTTTTATAGCATGCCATCTACAGTATGTAGGTCTTTTAGATTAACTTCTTTCACTTAATCATATGAATTAAATTTCCCTTTGGTGCAGAATAATATTACATTATTTGTAGACATAAACATACCACATTTTATTTACCTATTCACCTAATGGCAGACATATTAGTAGTTTCCCAATTATGACAATTATAAATAAAGCTTCAATAAACACCTGCTCTTCTAGTGATGTTCCTCACTCCTTACACTGCCCATCACTGTGACTTCCTCCCTTACATTCTAAATTCTGTCCTCCATTGTGCTCTTGTCCTCTGCCCCAGGTTAACTCTGAAGGACAGATGCATTCAGAGGCAAGTGGTACCTGCTCTCAGATTGCAGAGCTAACCTGTAAACACACATAATGTCTTAGGCCAGGGGATGGAACCTTTGGAGGTTAGGCTCAGAACACACAGGCTCACCAGCTTCCTAAGCTCTAGGGAAGCTTGGCTCTACCAAATTAGACCCAAATGAGAAGTAGGTGCCAGGGTGGTCAAGCAGACAACTTCTCAACACAGTAAGTGTAGGATGGGTTCCTCCCGGACTGACACAGATGGCATATAGAGTACACATAGAAAAGGAGCTGCTCTTACATCCTTCTCCTGTCCCTCCTGCTTTCTGTCATATCCCATCACTTTGCTGACTGTCTGGAGAGTTTTCCTGGACAGAGCATTGAGAACATTCATGTGGCTAGGCAACCATCTCCTCCACATATGCTATAGTTTCCATTTCTTGGCTCAAAACTGCATCTCTCTATCAGAAGCTTCCTTTTCCCTGGCCTTCTTGAACCCTGTTCAAGTTCTATCTGCAAGTTTAACAAGTCCTAGAACCCCATGTGTATGGACTCCTGCTGTGCTGGTCTTTCTTTGACCGTGTGATGCCACTATAATAGTGCCCTCAAGGCTCTCCTTTGTAACTGCTGTCAGAAGCAGCTCACTTTTCAACTCTCTCTCTCTCTCTCTCTCTCTCTCTCTCTCTCTCTCTCTCTCTCTCTGTATGTGTGTGCATACATGTATTCAAAGTAATTGAAATCAGTATGTGGAAGAGAAGCCTGCACATCTATGTCTATTGGAGGACTGTTCACAATAGCCAAGATATGTATTGGGATTACCAATAGATGATTAGATAAATAAATAAAATATTTTACACACACACATACACACACACACACAGAGAGAGAGAGAGAGAGAGAGAGAGATGCCAGTCAGCTTACAAAAAGAAAATTTTGTCATTTGTGATTTTATGAATGAATATGGATGTTGCTGGAGTTTTTCTATCCAAGAAGCTGCTTTCCAAATAACCACAAGAGAATTTTATTACGTCTAAATACTCAGTCAATAGCTCAGACTTACTACTAACTAGCTCTTACAATTAATTAACCCATATTTATTTGCTTTGCCTCATGCTTTGTCTCATGGCCTGTTACCTCATTTTCTATGCATACTATTTCCTTGGTGACTGCTGGTGTCTCCCTGACTCTGCCCTTCCTCATTCCATCCTTCTCAGTTTGGCTTTCCTGCTTAACTTGATCCTTTTCAGCTATTGGTCAGTCAGTTTGTTTATTAAATCAATCATAGCAACATATATTCACACAGTATACAGAAGGATTATTACACAGCATGTGGAGAACATGGTGGTGAATGAACTGAGTTGGGTAAAGTAAAATAAATAACACATGATGGACCACATGTGTGTTCTACAAGGTTGAACTCTCAGATGCTGAAGCTAGAATGATGTCCTTTTCTCCAGGCACCATAGAAAAGAGGTAAGATACTGTCTCAAAGATAAAAGTTTTCAGTTAGAAAGAAAGTTCACGGGTCCTGGGGTACCGCACAGGGAGCAGAACCCGTGACAATGTATGATGGGCTTGCAAGTAGCTGAGAGTAGACTGTAGTGGTTCTCATGACAAAAATGAACTATGTGAGGTAAGAGCCTGTCTAGTTAGTGTTTATTGCTGTGTAGAGAAACCATGACAACTCTTATAAAGAAAACATTTAATTGAGGTGGCAGCTTACAATTTCAGAGGTCTAGTCCCATTATTGTCATGGTGTGAAGCATGGAAGCATGCAGGCAGATATGGTACTGAAAAAGGAGCTGAAAGTTCTATATCTTGATCAAGATGCAAAACTAATGTAGGATTCCCCTCTGTATGCTATGAATATTATTGCCATTGGTTAATAAAGAAGCGGTTTGGGCCTATGGGAGGGCAGAATAGAGCTAGGCAGGGAAACTAAACTGAATGCTAGGAGAAAGAAGGGGAAGTCAGTGAGATGCCATGTAGCTGCTAGAGGAGAAAGATGCAAGCCACCTGCCAGGAACCTTACTGGTAAACCATGAGTTTCATAGTAAAATATAAAATAATAGGAATGGGTTAATTTAAGATGTAAGAGCTAGCTAGGAATATGCTAAGCAGTATCGTAAATAATACACTATCTGTGTGATTACTTCAGAGCTGGGTGGCCGGAAAACAAATAAACAGCCTTTGACTACAGATTGGTGCACCAACATGGGACTGACTATATTCATGTAAAACCTGAGAAAGCTTGAAAAGAAAGTCTAGACACAAAAGAACAGAGTTAAACATGGCTTCTTGGTAGCTGGCATATTTTTTGGGGAGGGGGGATGTTTGATGGCAGTGAGTAGGGGTGCCATGACTCCTTTAATAGAGGTCTTTCTGGTGCAGCAGTAGCAGCAAAATGAAAATGCACAGTTTTGAAATGGCAGCTTCCTGGTTTTATGCTGCGAGCATGAACTCTGGCTCTTTCAGGAAGTCAAGCACTTAAATGGGTTTTGTGAGCAGCATGTTATAAACTGCTTACTGGCGTGACATAGAACTACTGCATACCTGGAACTGGGACAGTGTGCATGGCTAACAGAGGTGGTGAACATGCCTCTGGCATGTTGGACTGGGCGGAGCCAAAAGGCAAAGCAGTCTTAGTCCTAGCCATGCCACTTAGAATTTTAAGAAGTGGTCCTGGTCAGAAAAGTATTACAGATACACAATAGGACATATTCAGACATAAAAGACCTCTAAATGAGTATTGAATAAATGTGCATAGGCTTGAGCAAGAGAAAGAGGAAAAGAATATAGACAGTTATAATATAAAAGAGTACAAACCATCATAGATTAAAAGAATAAAGATAATAAAATATTAAACATGTAGAAAAGGTAATAAAGTAAGAAAAATAAGCCATATAAAGATGAAATATACACAGAGTCTGGTTTATGTATATTATTGTGCTTTCTTTGAACTTTTTGACTGCAGAGAGACATTTGAGTGTAGGAAATGCTAAGCTACACCAACATATATATTTTAAAGGTATCTTGACTTCAAAATTTGGATGTAAGGATATGTTACTTTGGAAAAGAATTTTTGCTTTTGTTTCCACAGGATGAGAACCTGTGGATTCCTTTCAGACTAATGTGGCTTGATGGAACAAAATCCCCTGAAAGGTCTCTGGAAACCCCCAAAATGACTTCTTCAAAAGACAGCAGGAAGCTGTTTGGAGAGAATAACACCCAAATTCACAAATATTGCTTATAAATGTTTGTTTGCATTTAAAAGGGTATATGCTATAGAGGTGAATACTTTGAATTGGTATGAATCTTGATTTATTGATACAAATTTAAGGTTGGTTTTGTTATATGTATATTTCTGCTCTTGATTAAGGTATTGTGTTTGTACAGCTCATTTAAAATGTAATGTTTAATTAAGAAATTTCAGTTAATAGATAGTTGTCTATAATAGTCAAACTTGTAGTCATGTTAGTTAGGTTTCCTAGATTTAAAGAGGTATATTTCAGATGGATAGATATTCTTTAAACCTTTTAAAGACTAACAGAATATGGCATTTAAAATGTTTTAAGAATTTAAGACTTTTCACGACAATGAGACACATCTGCTCCTGGCAGCACCAATCTATTTCAAGAGGATGATGGGCATCAAAGAGGCTCCTTATGGAGCTGGTTAGTCATTTGGGCAAGAAACTGTTCTTGTTGATGTTATGCTGTATGAACTGGACATACAGGACCCCCAGAGAAATTACTGCTTAGCTTGCCTAAAGGTGAGATGGTTCTTTGAAGGTTCCTGCTTCATAAAAGAGTCTGCTGGATATTGTGGGCCTGTAGGCTGAAGATGGGTTCCCAAACAGTATAGAAGAACTTTGGGTGACTGTCCAGGCAGCAAGATGTCTCTGTCAATTCTAGGGTTTTGGAAGTTGCTTCAATGCAGTTTCTGTTAACTTAGGTAATATTATATCCTTCTGGAGTCTTTGATGGAGTTGAAAAACAGATAGTTATAATTATACTTTTCCTTATTTATGATAAAAGATAAAGTAGGTATAAACATTGTAACTATAATTCTTGCTTGATAGCTGTTTCGTTGTATGTAATCTTGCTACGTTAAAGTTTAAAACCTTCCTTTTTACTTACACAAAAAAAGGGGAGGGAATAGGGAATTCCCCTCTGTATGCTATAAATATGTTTTATTGCTATTGGCTAATAAAAAAGCTGTTTGGGCCTATGAGAAGGCAGAATAGAGCTAGGTGGGGAAATTAAGGTGAATGCTGGGAAAAAGAAAGAAGTCAGAGTCAGTGAGATATCATGTAGTTGCCAGAGGAGAAAGATGCAAGCTGCCTGCCAAGAACCTTACCAGTAAACCACGAGCCTCATGGTAAAACATAAAATAATAGGAATGTTGTAATTTAAGATGTAAGAGCTAGCTAACAATACACTAGAGTCATTGGCCAAGCAGTGTTGCAAATGAAATAGTATCTGTGTGATTATTTTGGGGCAGGGCATCAGGGAAATGAACAAGCAGCCTCCAACTACACAGAGCAATACTGTGTGCCATATTGGGCATAGCTTGAGCATATAGGAGACCTTAAAGCCTGCCTCCACAGCAACATACTTCCTCCAACAAGGTCATACCTCCTAATAGTACCACTCCCTATGGGTCAAGCATTCACACACATGTGTCTATGGGAGCCATTCCTATTCCACAGAGCCAATGTTAACTGGATTTAGCCATTCCATGTGTAGACGTATCAAAGCATTATGATCTATGCCAAATACATATAATTTATATTTTTTAATTAAAAAAAGTGGGTATCATCCCACTTAGATAAAAACAAGATATCTGTGGGAACAATGCATCATAACCACCAACAGTGGAGGCAGATCCAGAGGATATGGCCTTAGTGTGCTGTGGCCCACAGCCTCTTTCTTGTCCTGCAGAGCTATGGCATCTCCATTTAACAGTGAGGGATCCAAGGCTGAGGCAGCTCTTTGAAGACCTGAATTTCCAAGCCAGTGTCCCTACAAGCCTGAGCAGAGTCACATCCCCAGAGAATGGTGGCTCTGCTTTTAGGAGAATGAGACAGGCCCAGGAGACAGAGGTGCAGCTTCCTAGAGCAAAGTCACCGTGAAAGCCACAGTGTTTTGGGGACTGTGAAGAACTTCCAAACAGATGCATGAAGACTGATGAAGAAATGAAGAATTGAAGCTGCTTTCTGGCAGGACAGCAGGAATTTGGCAAGGGGTGGCTTAGGCCCTGTGTTATCCACAGTGATGAAATGCAGCAGCCGGTGGTCATGAAATATTTATGAATGGGGAGTGGATGCTGCATTCTGCAGCAGAGCGCAGGGAAAAGCGAAGTTTCAAGAAGACTGTGATAGCAAAACCCACCATTAATTATCAGAAGCGAGCTGCAACACCGGTTCCTATGGTAACAGGGTCCCCAATGGATTTTTTTTTTTAAAGCTGCTCCCACTTACTGTGGTACATTGCATTTCACCAGAGGTTTTATGCTTGTCCTTTGCAAATGAATTTATCCTGTCCTCACAGCTAAGCGGCTGGAGTGGACACTGACAGGCAGGGCCTAGGCAAAGTTAGATTATGCAACTGTGAGCTCAGTGCTCTGTGAGGACATTCATGCCTCTGTGAGCATCTGCACTTCTGCTAGGGAGGGAGTGAGGGGGAGGGCAGGGACGGAGTTCTGGAAGGGACATCTAGAAGGCATGGGTAGTGAGGGGCCTGCTGTTGCCTCTAGCCCCTTGGTTTCGCCTTCTACACTTGCAGTAGGGTAGAGACAGCAAAGTGCCTGCTGAACCTGCAGTAGCATTGCAGGGTTTGCGCCTGAAGCCCTCCTCAGGGGGCTTTTAAAAACTGTGGCTGGCTTTACAGGGCAGTGGGATGCACCTCCTTGAAACTGACCTAACCCGCCTTCTCCTGGAGGCTATTGCTCCCTGTCCCCATCATTAAATCTCTTTCCTCTAGGGCAGCGGTTTTCAACTTCCTAATGCTGCGACCCTTTAATACAGGTCCTCATGTTGTGGTGACCCCCAACTGTAGGAGGGAGACTGCTTGTTGGTCCCGGCCACTCAGAACCAAAATAATCACACAGAAACTGTATTAAGTAAATCACTGCTTGGCCCATTCTCTCTAGCTTCTTATTAGCTAACTCTTACATATTAATTTAACCCATTTTTATTAATCTGTGTATCGCCATGTGGCTTTGGCTTACCAGCTAAAGTTCCATCTGGTTCCAGCGGGGCTACGTGGCTTCTCTCTGACTCTACCCTTCTTTCTCTCAGCATTCAGTTCTGTCTTCCCCACCTACCTAAGTTCTGCCCTGCTATAGGTCCAAAGCAGTTTCTTTTTTCATTAATGGTAATCACAGCACACAGAGGGAAATCCCACATCACCTAACTATAAAATTATTTCCATTGCTACTTCATAACTATAGTTCTGCTACTGTTATGAACTGTGATGTAAGTATCTGATATGTGACAGGACCCACAGGTTGAGAACCACCACTCTAGGACTAAAAGGGAGTTTTATTTGATGGAGAGGTGTGCGGGTATAACCTCAGTTATCAACTTGAGATGTAGAATTACCTGGGAGAAGAGCCCCTGGGCCTGCCTGTCGGGGATGGTCTTGATCAGATTAACTGAGGTGTGAAGAGTTACCCACTGTGGGTGGCACCATCCCTTAGGTTCGGCTCCTGGACTATATAAAAAGGGGAAACGAGCTGAGCACAACTATTCATGGAGCTCTGCTTGCTGACAGCGTGGCCAGCTGCCTATGGCTCCTGCCACCATGACTTCCACTCCATGACAGACTGTCCTCCTGAGCTGTGAGTGACAGTAACCCCTTTCTTCCTTAAGTGGCTTTAGTCAGGACACTTTATCGAAGCAAAAGGCAAAGTAGCTAAGGTAACAGGTGCTACTCTGGTTGCCTGGCTGTGTAAACTGTTATTTACTGAAGCATGCTAGTCTCTGGCACTTGAGCACAGAGGGGAGGTGATGGTGCCTTCCTCCATCTCTATACTGCTGACAAAAGGCCATGCCCATATTCAGAGGCTCTGCCGCTGGAGAGGAGGGCGGAGAGTTCAAAGGAAAACGGAGTCACCATTCTGTATGAGGGCTTTTGAGTGGAATGCAATCTGGATGTGTCCCAGAACTGGGAAGCTTAGGAACCTTTGTACATGCCATCCAACCTCCTGATTCAGACTCTACCCCCACAGCTAATCCACAGGTATGGGGGGTGCAGAAGACACAGTGACTACTGACTGGACGCCTTCATGTTACACGTTGCTGTGTCTTTTTGGCCATCATTTTACTAGCTCCGAGCAGGAGGAAGTCTTCCCACTCATGCTGAGGGTGTGGAGTCCCCAGTAGAGCTCCTGCGCTCCTTTATTATTCAGGCTTAGAACTGGCTCCAGGGGCCTGCAGCTGCAGAAGGACCCACAAGCTGCAGGGTGGGCTTTTGGCCACAGAGGTGTCTTCACAGGCAGGGCTCTGAACTCCTTTGTTGGACAGGGATTTTTCTGAGTCTTTTGAGCCAAGTGTTCTGAGGAATGCTGTGGAACCTCTCTAGGCCTGTGTTCTTCCTCTATAGAAAAGGGACTGGCGGTGGGAGCAGGAGTCATTAATGGGGGCTGCTCCCTACCAGGCAGTGCTTCTTTTAATAATAATAATTGGAATCTGCTCCAGTGAGAGCAGCCTGGAGGAGAGTCTCATGAATATTCATGGAGGGAGCTCAGACATCAGCCCTGGAGAGCCAGGCCCTTCAAACGAGAGAGGACATGGAAGCTTGGGAGACTCCAAAAGGGGCCAGGCCAAAGACTCCTTTTCTTCTGCTCCACTGAGGATTGCATCTTGGAGGGAGGGAGATGGCCAGGAATCTCCAGTCATGAGTACAAAACGCACAGTCCATGTTCCAACTCAGTGAATCCACTCTGTCTGTCTCCGTTCCTAATTGCAGCTTCCTCAGATGGGCATCTTTATCCTGGCACCTGAAGGCTAGAAACAAACCTGTTTGTGTTTTTGAAATTGCACATAATGATGCTTCAGCACGGGTGCACAAGCCATGTGTGCTGGTGCACGCCTGTGATTCTCACACTCAGAAGGCTGAGACAAGAAGATGACCAATCTGAGGTCAGCCTGGGCCACATGGCAAGTTCAAGGCAAGCATAGGCTATATAGTGAGTCTGGGACACATATATGTTCCCTATATCACAGGGGAGAAGTTAAAAGCGAATCACAGTAAATAGACTTCCAAAAACATTTATTTTTGCTGGTGAAAATATTAGAAGTTTTCTCTCCTGGCGTTTTGATGTATTCAGTGTTATGCCCAAATTCGCAAAGTCCCCCAAAAGCCAACAAGGAGACCAAAATCCACATGTAAAAGCAAAGAGTCTTTATTTTATGTGAGTTTGCAAACTCGGACCTCTCTGCATGTCCAACGTATTGGAATAAAGAGCCCCGAGCTCAGTTAGAGTTGGGTTTTTATAGTAGTGAAGGTGGAGGTGAGGGGTTTCTGAGGTTCAGGACCCCTGACTGGCTGACATTTGTCTAGGGGTGTCCTGGTGAGTGTGTGCTGGCTGGTGATCCTATCTACAGCGGTTGGAATGTTAGGCATTTCCTTTGGATGGTCTGTTCTTAGGTGGTGCTCAGGTAATCTTAGTTTAAGGTCCTTCCTGCAACCAGGATAAACTACTGAGACTCAGGCCTCCATTAAACTTATCCATGACTGAGTCCTACACTGGCAGGTGATAATGGTTGGAAGTAAATAACTTCCTTTGGGTGGTCTGTTCATATTTAGCTTATGGTGGCTGGCTCCTACATGTCGTTATATCTGCAGTCATTGTCCAGCTGTGCAATCACAACCCAGAACTAATCTGTCTTTCCTAACTGTGACTTAGAACTTAGTGACCAACCCCTCTCCATCTCCCCAACTTTTCCAGCCTGCGCTGCCTCCTTTCCACTCCTAACTTGCACGAGACCCATTCATCAGGTTCTATATGTATGTGGGAGCATGTAGTATGTGCCTTCCTGTGCCTGTCTTATTTTGCCTACCTGTGTTGTCACATGTTATTTCCATATCGTGGGCTGTGGCTCATACCAGATGAGAGTGTGTGAGTCTTAGTATCCCCTGACCTGCAAATGTCCCCAGCTCAAAGGACAAAGTGCTCATGAAGTTCCCAAAGAGTTAGTCACCTATTCAGGGCTACCAAGAGACCAACCTGTAAGTCCTAGGGAGATTCCTTCCCAGGCAGTTGCCCGAGAGCCATTTGTTGTCTACAAGGTGAACAGAAATTTTCTTTACTCATGGAATGATTTCAAGTACAAAAAAAATAACGTCCAGGTCACAAGGACTGATCTGAGACATTTAGGAGAAGAGGGAAATAGGCAGGAAGGGGCAGGTAAGGAATCAGGGGTTTTGCCTCTGAGGAGGCTAACGGGAAAATCGGATGTTTCCCAGTCCATTGCTGCTAAGTTGCTATTGAAAGGAGTGTCGGTGACCAGCACAGCTTCATGAGAACATTTGCCTCAGAAGGGGCCAAAACCAGGAGAAAATGACTGAATCCCCAATACAAACACTAAGTGCCTCAGAAACAGCGGAGGATGGTACATTGTCATGTTCAGAGAGATAATGATGTCGCTTTAAGATGATGTGAGGATTTGGGTAATGCGCAGTGAGGAGGGAGAAATTAGGCTGTGAGCCCTGCTGTCCTCCACCACCCTGAGATGGTGACAAGATTGCAAGAGGCAGGGCAACTCATGCCCCACAGAATGGTATCTAGTCCAGGCCTGTATAATCCCTGTCTCTTGAAATAGAGCCAGGAGGCTCCAAGCTGCTCATTAACTTTGTGACCCCCCCTACACCCCTTTTCCCCTGCTTCCTTTTCCATGTGAGTTTGCTGAAATGTTAGAGGACCATTTGGGTACAAATGTTTGCCAGGCATAGTGGTTCACACTTGCCTGTAATTACAGCACACAGGAGGATTGTGTCAAGTTCAGGTTCAGGTCCAGCCTAGATTATATACCGAACTCGGGGCCAGCCTCAGCTACAGAGTGAGATCCTGTCTTAAGAAAGAAAACCAGTTGTGATTTATGAGTGGATCCTGCTGGTTAGGCACTGTCTTAGTTTGCTTTCTGTTGCTGGGATAACGTCCATAACCGAAAGCAAAACAGGGATGAAAGGGTTTGTTTCAGCTTACAGATTACAGCTTGCCATCAAGGGAAGCCAAGGCAGAAACTCAAGGCAAAACCTGGCGGTAAGAACTGAAGTGGAACTCACAGAAAAATGCAGCTTCCTGGCTTGATCCCCAAAGTGTTCAGCTTGCGTTCTTATATACCCCAGTACCACCTACCCAGCCATGATTCTGCCCACAATGGGATGGACTTTCTCATATCAATCATTAAGTAATAAAATGCCCTTCAGACTTACCTACAAGCAATCTGTGGTGGTTTTAATAAGAAAGGCCCACATAGGCTCATATGTTTAAAGGATTAGTTCCCAGTTAGTAGAACTGTTTGGGAAGGATTAGGAGGTGTAGCCTTGTTGGAGGAAATATGTCACTGGGGGTGAACTTTGAGGTTTCAAAAGCCCACACCAGGCCCAGTGTCTCTTTCTCTGCCCGCTGCCTGTGGGTCAGGATGTACAACACCCAGTTACTGCTCCAGTACCACGACTGTCTGCACCCCACCACAATGATAATGGACTAACCCTCTGAAACTGTAAGCCACCTTTCCTTTGTGAGAGTTGCCTTGGCATGGTCTTTTTACAGAAGCAGAACACTGACTAAGATATAACGTGAGGAGGCATCTTCTCATGAGGGTTTTCTTCCCAGATAATTCCGGCTTCTGTTAAGCTGACAGAAACAAACAAACAAACAACAGCAGACTAACCAGCACAGCTTCATGAGAACATTTGCCTCAGAAGGGGCCAAAACCAGGAGGAAATGACTGAATCCCCAATACAAACACTAAGTGCCTCAGAAACAGTGGAGGATGGTATATTGTCATGTTCAGAGAGACATTATCCCATGAATAGTGCGGTAATGGGGGCTGCAGGGTTTGGAGGGTAGGCACTGACCCTTGTGCATGTTTGACTGGAAGGTGACGTTTTATTGGCCTATTCCTCTGAGCTGAGACAGATGCTCCCATTCTTTAGAGGACTGAAAACATTTGTGTTTTGTAGCTGCCAGATAAAATGATTACCTAATTGGTTCTAGTATAATAAAAACTTGGGAGTCAGAAATTGAGATTAAAACCGAATGGTTGGCCATCCCTCTCTCCACATACTCCAGAACCAACAGCACCAGATATTTTCCCCAAACTCCTTCTGATTCTCTTTCTGTCCTCTCTAACCACCCCACAAAGTCCTCTAAGAATTTTATGGCTAAAATTTAAGGTTGCTTTACTGGTGGCTATCCAGACAATTCTCCTGCAACAGTATTTGAGGCCTAAACACTAGAGGAGGAACTCTGAGTCCACTCAGCACCATCTTCAAAGGCTATAGGGTCCATCCTCCCTCCTTTAGCTGGTGTAGGTATTCATTGTCTGGGGCTCTCAGGTGAGGAATTTTCTTTGTGGGGCCATACTCCTTTGGGATAGGAGAAGGGAAGGGGGCAGCATGTACTTTAACTAAACATGGAAAGACAAAGACCACTTTGTGTGTATATGTGTGTGTGTGTGTGTGTGTGTGTGTGTGTGTGTGTGTGTGTGTGTGAAAACTAGGGAGAACTGTTGAAAGTAGAATAGTGATTGCTAGAACCTGGGGTAGGTCTGTGTGCTGTGTGTGTAGACTGTTTGGCTATTATCAATGCATGCTATAGTACATATGAAACTATCAGTCCTGTGGTGTTTAATGTGTATTACTAAGAAACAAACACACAGTTTTTTTTAAAGATTTTTATTTATTTGTGTGTGTATGTGTGTGCACACGTGCACATGTGTACGTTGCTCTTGTGGGCCATAAGAGGATACCAGATTCCCTGGAACTGGAGTTACAGGCAGTTTTGAGTCACCCAACATAAACAAATAATTTCAATAAAAGATATAATATACATACTGAAAAGTCACACCATAAACTGAACATACCGCATTTTTTAAAATTAGAGCATTATCAAAACTCTAACCACCCTTGCTCCTCTACACAGTGACTCACCCCTCTCTAGGATAGTCACAGTCCTGGCTTATGAGAACATGGATTGACTCTATCCTGGTTTGCTTGGCTTAAGGAGAAAAGTGTTAACTTGAAGATAATATGATGCCTATCATACTGATTTACAGTGGAATAAAAGAAAATGGGGTCCTTATATGTAGCCCAAGAGAAGGGCCAAAGAGATAATTTGGGAAAGGCATCTTGAGGCAGCTAAAGATTTCAATGTTTTTTGTACTTTTTCTTTGAAGGAGGGATGGATGTACTGGGGGGAAATTAGGAATTACAAGACCCTACCATATATTGAGCAGAAGGGAAAGATTTCCAATTTCCTGTCTTATTGAAATAGTCACACTGTTATACAAAGAGCCTTGTGATTTACATTAATGAACATTTTTTTGCGTCTCATTTTGAACATGAGCTCAATAAAAGTTAATTAAAATGTAAAATTCACAAATGACCTTCTGTGGGTTAATTAAGGCTAATGAAAACAAGCTTTTCTTCATGGTTCCTCACCTATGGAAACGTAAGAAAACAGCTCTCAAAGCCACTGGGCTCATTGCTTTCAACATTTATGCTGAAAACTGTAAGAATGGAAATCTGGGAAGGGAGGGGTTGGGGTACATGCAAGGAATTGTTATCCTAGAATTCAGGGGAAATGACCTCTGACATGAAGGGCTAAGGTGAGTGAAGGCATGAAGGAGGGGGTGGAAAAGAGAAGAGGTATAAGCTACACATCTCGTAGATGTCTGAAAGCCTCTCCTCTCTGTGGTGGGTTGGGGCAGTTAGGAACTATGATGGCAAAAGCTGGTTGTCAATTTGACATAAATCTAGAATCTCCTTGGAGACCAACCTCCCTGTGTGTCTGTGAGGAAGTTTCCAGATTGAGTTGGTTAAGGTGCAAAGATCTACCCTAACTATAGATGGCACCATTCCAAAGGCAGAGATCCTGGACTGAATAGAATAGAAAAAAGGTGCTGATCAGCATTCATTGCTCCCTGACTGTAAATACAGTGTGATGCCTACTGTGGAATAATCCTGTACACTGTGAAAATGTGTTGTTCTCATTGTTAATAGAAAACGCTGATTGGCTGATAGCTAGGCAGGACTTTCAGGGCCAAGAGCATGCTGGGAGGAGGAAGGGTGTAGTCAGAGGAGTCACCAGCAGACACAGAGGAAGCAAGAGGTGCAAGATGAAGGAGAGGTAATGTCATATATCAGAATGTAGATTAATAGAAATGGGTTGATTTAAGTTGTAAAGACTAGCTAGTAATAAGCCTGAGCTATTGGCTGAGCATTTATAATTAATATGAAGTCTCTGTGTTGGTTATCTGGGACTGGCAGGTAGAAAAGAAAAGTCTGCCTACAGTGACCAGTTGCCTCAGGCTCCTGCTATGATTTTCCATGAGAATGATGAACTGTGCCCTTGAATTGTGAGCCAAGACAAACCCTTCTCTCCTTAAGGTGTTCTGTCACAGCAGAGGAAGGATCTAATATAGAGATGTCCCTCCTCCTCTTGAGAGTGTCTGACACTCTAATCAGTTGGGAGGCATTTGGCTGTAAGGAATAGAATCCCTTGTTCACTTCAATTGAAAGAAGCAGCTGCTCTGCTCGCTTACATGGTAACAAGTCTGGCAGGATGCAATTCCAGGACTGCTTAATCCCCCAGCTCCCTGATGGCTTGAGACCCAGGCTGTTTCCATCTTTCTGCTCTGCCATACTAAATGCTTGGCTTATGCTAATGACTGCTCTGCTAATAGATGGATGCCAGGGTTTCAGGAATTGCACAGTGGTCTCCACCACAAAAGCAGAAATCTATAATTCTTACTTTCAAGTTAGCAGTTATTTATTTATTTACATATTTATTTAGCAATGAAAATCTCTGCAGGATCCTCTCATTGACCCAGACAGCTGCATGCCATGTGTATGCCCTGAAAACAGTTATTTGCTGAGAAAATTATTCCACATCATCTGGCCATGACTTCTCAGCCCGAGGTAAATAGACATCCCAGCTTTCCATGAAGGATTTGGTAACTTGGACAGGATGAAGAAAGGTAGAGTTGCAGAAAAACAAATGGAGAAAATGTGAAGGTGGCCAACTCTTCAAGCTCCACAGAACTGTTTCCTTTTCCCAGATGTCCTAGTTAGGGTTTCTATTGCTGTGAAGAGACACCATGACCACAGCAACTCTTATGAAGAAAAGCATTTAATTGGGTGGCTTACTTACAATTCAGAGTTTCAGTCCATTGTCCTCATAATGGAGCATGGCCAAGTGCAGGCAGATATGGTGTAAGAGCTGTAGCTGAGAGTCCTATATCTTGTTGGCAACAGGAAGTGGTCTGAGACACTGAGAGGTATCTTGAGCATATATGAGACCTCAAAGCCCGCCTCCACAGTGACTTGCTTCCTCCAACATGACCACATCTACTCCAACAAGGCCATATCTCCCAATAGTGCCACTCCCTTTGGGGGCCAATCTCTTTCAAACTATCACATCAGATTAAAGAGGCACAATCTTGGGGACTGGAGACTGACCCTTTGGTTATCCCAATTTGTCTTGGTAGCAAACAGTCAGTATCACTTCAGACAAATGAGCATGATGTAGTGAACACTTGATTGCAATCAGACTATTTGGGAACAGAACACATATAAACATGTAGGAATGCTTTTAGAAAAATTGCAGGGTATCTAAACTTGGCTGTTGCTGTAAGTGTCCTTCCTTACCACTCATGTCCTGCCCAAGAGACCGAGTATGAGTTACTCTATTTACTGCTGTAAAGGAATACCAGAAAAAGAAGTGACTAAGGGAATGAGGCTTTATTTTGTACGGCAGCAGGAGTGTGAGGCTCCTGGTAACATTTCCCACACAGGCTGGCAGCAGAGGATGTTAGATGCTGGTGCTCAGCTTGCTTTCTCATTTTATTAAGTCCAGGTCTTTAGCTCATGGGTTGGTGCTGCACAGTCAGGGTGAGTCTCCCTTCCTTGGTTAAATCTCTATAAGCATCCTTAGAGACACACCTAGATGTGTGTTGCCACAACGATAAATCCAGTCGAGTTGACAATGGAGATTTATCATTACAACCAGGTGTGCTTATATTCCTCTCTGCTCTATCAAAGCATCAAATATATTGACATAAAGTTTGCATGACCAGTGGGCACACACTGGGGATTAAAAAGCAGCAGATATTGAACCTCAGCTCGGCCTCCATCTTCCAACTATTTTAAGCCTCAGTTTCCTTAAATACAAATGAGGACACTGGCAATGGGTCATTGTTACTATGATTCTTGTTATTTGTGTTAGGACAAGGCTTCCTTGAATCCTTATCTTCATGCCCCTCAGCCCCCAGTTTTCTTTACTCTCAGTATCCAGAACCTATACTTTTTCTGTATGAGGGCTCTCCTCAAGTTTCTGGATGCTTCTGTGCTTGTATGAAGTAAAAATGAGAAGTGCCTGGGAGAATACATCTCTCTGACACAGCTCTTGTGTGAGTCTGTTTTTTCATTATTACAACATAATAACTGAGGTGAGTTTATTTTATAAATGAAAGACACTTTTATAGATCTCAATTCTGGAGATAAAAGGGCATAGTTCCAACATTAGCCAGGCTGTGTGTGTGTCTCTGTGTGTGTGTGTCTGTGCGTGTATGGGAGACACACACACACACAGAGAGAGAGAGAGAGAGAGAGAGAGAGAGAGAGAGAGAGAGAGAGAGAGAGAGAGTATTTTGCAGGGGCTGGGGATCTTGCCCTTTCTGAGAGCACAGTGCAACCACCCTGCTGCAGCAAGTGTCTGAAATGCACTCCCCATGCTCATGTTTTGCCCACTGGACCCTAACTTACAGTGTTATTTTTGGAAGCCGTGAACACTTTAGGAAGCTGGGCCTGGCTGGTGGAAGTAGGTCACTGAGGAAAAGCCTATGAAAGTCATGCCAACCTCAGTCCTAACCCGAATATTCTGCTTCTTGATCTTCTGCCATGTGAAGAGGCCCCACCACACACACCTGCTGACGTAACCTCCACTATGCCTTCATTACAACGATGGGCTGAAACTCCCCTAAACTTGTCTCCAAAATAGCCCCTTCTCCCTCAAGTCACTCTTGTCAGGTATGTTTGTCACCGTGACGCCAAAGGAACTAATAATAGACATAGACGCTCAAAGTTTTCACCTCACAATTTTGCCACACTGAGAACTAAGCCTTCAACACATGAGCCTTTAGGAGACATACTCAGACCATAGCCGACCAATAGAAACCCTGAAATGATAGGCAGAGGGCTTTTAGGTCTCCAGACCTCCTCATGGGACAAGCGAGTCACTCTAAAAGCATGAGGGATCAGCTAGCTCAACAGCCTTACTTAGCTTCCTTCTTGTCTTGTTTCTATTCTGTACTCTCCCTTGGGAGACACTGCTTAAATTACTTTTGCCCAAAATGCCACTCCTCATGAGTCCTCACCTCAGAGCCAGATTGTGGGGAACGAACCTCAAAGCAGAATTCAGATTTTTGAAGTTTCCAGTCCCCGTTGGACCACAGAGAAGAGCGGCATCTTCGGTCCTGTTCTTAGTTCCTTACCACCCTAGCTGTTCCATGGGGAAAAATTCAAAAGATCACAAAGGGAGACTTTGCTGTGATATGGGACCCCTGAGTGGTATGGGGACACAAAGATGTCCTCTAGCATCTCTCAGCCCACATCCCAAGCATCAAAGTGTTCTGAGAGACTGGATTCAGCCATGACCAGGCAGAATTACTGAACTTACATCTCCACAGAGGGTCATTGCTGTCAACTGAGCCAAATGCGCTTCTCTCTGTGGGAGACACACACTGTGAACTTGTAGAATTTGGATTGTGGAAGATGATGTCCTAAAGATTCTTGCTGAGATGACACAATCCACCCCAGGTGAGTTGCTGCCAGCTGTATGCTGACCATGTAGAAAGCTGTTCCTTTCTCTTTTATTCCAATATTCTTTGGTTTTGCTTAGGCCTGGCTGGGGATCCTCAAAATCCTTTCAAAGATTGGAAATGATTCCACAATGACCCCAAAGCAGGTGGATTCAAGACACAGCGAGGTATGTACTAGGCAGAGTCTCAGGTCTCTTGCAGGGCAAGTGTGCCCTTAGTCATAGTTCCACACGGACTCTCCATTAGTGTGGACTTGCTGTCTCTTTAGTGGGAAGTACAGGAACGTCATGGAATGCTGTAGAGAATGAGTTTTTGGGGTCACAGTGTAGTGATTGCTATGTGTGCAGAAAATCCTATCCCAGCATCTCAGACCAACTTGCAGCAGTGCTGAGAGCCATCAGGGATGCCAAGTTCTACCACAGTGGGGTTTGACAAGGGCGACCTTGGTTCCATCTTTCTCTGCATTTTCCTCTCCACTTATGTAGAGATGACTCTTGAACACGATCCAGGGAGCACTCCAGTTAGGAGTCAACTGCTAAGACATTTCATTTGCAATAGACATATCTTCCTCTCTTCATAGCCAGGACTCCTGAAGGTAGCAAAGAAGACACAGCCACAGTCAGTGTGGACTCCGCTCTCATCTTCTCTGGGGGGAAATGCTGATCCAATGACAGGGAGAAGGCAAGGCCTCCAAGGTGCAGACTGAGCATGAGGTGATGGCCATGGCCACCTCATTCTGATGCACACAGGGGGCTCTATGCAGGGTGCTGGGAGGCTCAAGCCCAGAGCAGATGCCTTCCCCAAGCACTCCCTACCCTCGCTTCACACACAGTTAGCAAGTCCTGCAGACTGCATCTGGTTGTGCTTGGTCCCTTCCAAACCCTCTGCCTCCATCCTACCCAGAGCCACAGCTATCTCTTTCTTGGGTCACAATGGCTTTTTGCCTCTTGGCAGCTCACTCTCTACACTGTGGCTAGAATGACTTTTGAATAGCTAAGTTTTCCACTTCTAAAATCTGTTACTTTTTTTTTCACAGTTAGTTGTTTTTTGATTCATGACAGTTTGATGCATAGATGCCCTCCCACGCTTCTCTAAGTTATTAAGTAAGTGGATTTAAGCCTTTCTGCTCTGATTAGAATATAAACTGCTTCCTCAGCCATAAATTCATTCTTTTGTTGAGTCTGCTGATACCTGTTTGGGTATCAGCCTTTAAATCTCTGTGCTTGGTCTCTGATATGAAATCACAGCTGCATTAGCAAGCCTATGGGAAGGGGACAAAAGCCATTGCTCATTGCTTCAGTTGCATGGGGATGGATGACAATCATACTACCAGGAAGGCAGCTCGTTATCCCATTTACTTTTTGGGGTGTGTGTGGGTAACTGGAGATTTAATTCAGGGTCTTATACATGACAAGCAAGCACTCTACCACGGACTCATCTACCTATACCGCCTGCTTATTTCTCCTAGGTGCTTTCGGTTTCCCAGGGATCTGATCTGTCCATGTACCCAGTTTTCACATTGAAGGGGCCAAACTAGAAGCAGGACTATCCTCTACCTGACTGAAAAATTACCTGACCATGCAAAACAAAGACCTACTTCACAGGCATCTTCTTTTTCATTACCTTGTTCATAATAGTTTGTTCAATATGTACTAGCTTACAAAAGTCCCCTCCTACTGTGTCAAAGTTATGAAGCAGTGGCTGGGTCTTTCTGGGCCACCAACCTGCACCCAGATTCTAACATTGCATTTGACATGCCTCATTCAAGAAATAATCAGTAAACAATGCTTTGTTTTTGCTTTTGCATCAGACATCTTTTTTAGATTCTTTTTAGAAAAGATTCTTAGCTAAACACAGAAAGCAGCTGCAAGATAAGGCATGCTACCAAACGAAGGCAAAGGACCCCTTGTGTCCACTTGGAGTCTGTGGGGGGAAGGAACAGCAGGGCTTCCATGGCCCAAACCCCTTTTCCTGCTTCTGGGAAAATTACTCTTCATCTCTGGCCTCTCTCCGGAGTCTGACTTCACCTTCCTGAAAGCAGGAGTTTTTTTCCCCCTGACTAAATTCTGCTGCCTGCTGCCAGCAGAGAGAGGTGGAGCCTGCAGAAGCGGCTGCAGGACCATCCTGTGCCATTTGAGGAGACATTTCCATTAGTCACTGGGTCTTGGGGTCTCAGCAAGCAGGATATGGAAATCCGAAGGGAGAGAGGGCTTCGTGCTGCACCATTTTTGAGTCATCCGTGAGTGTCAGCACCCCCACCCCACCCTTGAGCACGACTGTGCCATCTGCAGCCATCTGGCCAGCCTCTCAACCGTGGTACCAGCTGCAGTAGGTAAGAGGGCCTTCCCAAATCAGAGGATGCTTCCTGAGTCTGAAGAGGAGGAGACTTTAGCAATCAAAGCTCCTCCCCAACTGTTTTATAAGTAAGGAAAATAGGCCACAGCTGAGATCAAGGTCACCCTGGCAAAGATGGGGGAGTTGGGACCAGAATGAAGGGCTCCTGATACCAATAGGTACTGGGACCGCATCAAGGTATGCTCCCCGCATACCCTTTTCATCTTGTCCTCCCAGCTCCAGCTTCAAGGGCACCCCTGCCCCATCACCGTGTAAGCTGCTTCTTCCTTCTCAGGCCTCCAGGTCTTGCTGGCCTCTGGTCATGTGGCACTTGCCTAAACAAAGCTCCCTAAGTGGTAGCAGGCAGAATATAGGAGCAGCATCTGAGGGGCCAAGAATTGGCTGTAGCGGGGTGTGCTGAAGAAGGCTGACGCTCACTTCCTTCCACTTCCTTCCCGAGAGAGTAAGTGTGACTTTCAGAGCCCTGGGATGAGAGTTCTTTCCCAGGCCCCTCACTGGGTATGAACTCCTTTAACAAGACCACACTGACTTAGTCTTTGCACTTCCGGCCCTTCCTCCCTGATGTCATTTCTTCTCCATTGCTTTGATCCTCTCAACAAACCGTCATTTCCTTTTTAAGAGATGTCACTGTATGTGGTGGTGTCAGTTGACTCTTGTACCCAGCACACTGGTTTATTTCCCCGTCTCTTCGTTCTCCCAGGGGTCACTTAGGGCAGAACTGTGTCCAGGACCTGTCATCTCCAGTGCTGAGAAGGCTTCGTCCTGAAAGCTAGGCTATCTGGGATCTGATCCTCTGAGACAGAAACCTGGTACAAAGGGAAGGATGGGAGGGTTCAACCGCTACCTCCCACCCCAGTTAGAGTTTGGGGGGGGGGTAACAAGCCGCAGCCTGGTTATGTCAAAAGGCTGCATCCTGGCATGGTGTTGCCTGGAAAGCCGAGTGTGAGGGCCTGTGAGACTTGGCTGTCCAGCTGAGGACTGTGGTGTCTTGTCCTTCCAAGAGCATTTTCAGTGTGATACACGCGGGAATAAACGGTTCAGAGATCAGCCAAGTTTGGCATGCACAGTTCCCTGCAAATCTCTGTCCCTCTTGCTAGTTTGTCCTAGTACCCTTGGCTCTGAACGACCCTACAGTAAGAAATGTGAACATGAACCACTCTGTTTTCTGACCTTAAAACGCCTGGCAGGTACCTGGGCCTTGTGGGGCCGAGGAGGCGCTGCAGAGGCGAGGTATCCTTGTTTCCCCGAGATCTGGGCTCAGGGACCCCCGCTTTGGATTTTGTTTCCTCTTATTTGAATTTCTGGAGAAAATAAAATAGAAAACACCTCCCCTTTCCCCCCCCAAAAAACAACTAACTAGTTCGAGGCCAGAGCGGAGCTGGCCAATGAAAGGCCGAGTTGGAGCATTACAGCATCAGCAAGGCCGCCCATTGGCCTACCTGTCCTGAGGCGATGTGGCTTCCCGCCCCTCCCCGCAGTGTGGGGTCCGTGCGGGCAGAGCTGTGCGCGCGCCCCGAGATGCCCGGCGCGTGCCTTTGGCTTCCAGCCCGGAGCGCTGGGCGTCCGGGACTTTGCAAGCGGCCCAGCAAGCCTTGGGCAGCCGCAGGATGGCAGCGGAGTCCGCGCTCACCAGTGGTGGCTGCGGGGACGTGCGGCGCTGGCCTCTGCGCTAGGGAGCTGGACGGCAGACTCCCCGCGCCCATTGCTGGGAACCTTTTTCAAGAGCTGTGTTGTGGTGCGGTGCGTTTCCTGATCACTTTTTAGCATTACATCAGCCACCATCTCTGAGTTGAGCTGAATGTATTGTTTCTGGAATGAAGACTGCATTCCCAGTTCCCTAGTAACTAGATAGGACTAAATTGTGGTCAACCGGGTGTAAACCGGGCATTCTGGCAGAAGTTTGTTGTAATCCCAGCATTTTGGAGGCTGAGTCAGAAAGATTACTGTGAGTTCAAGGCCAGCCAAGGCAGCAAAATGAGACCTTGCCCCCCCCCCCCGCCCGCCCAAATAGTCAGGGAAAAGGTATGTGTGCGTGTGTGTGTTTGCCACAGGGACTAACTAGCTTATGCAATAGTGGGACTGTTCTTCAGGTTAGGGAATTGTTCTTCAAGTTGTTGTTATTCATTTGTGTGTGTGTGAGTGTGTGTGTGTGTGAGTGTGTGTGTGTGTGTGAGTGTGTGTGTGTGTGTGTGTGTGTGTGTGAAACTGCCTGAGTTGGGCTGTGCTTGAAATCATTTCATCAACTTCCCTACAAATGATACATTTTCATTCATCTTTGTGGTTCAATAAAACCCCCTTGTGTATATGTATCATCTGTATATGTTCATCTGTGGATCATCCTCTAGACTGATTATGAATGGTGCTACAATGGACTTGGCTGTTCAGGTATCTCTGTGATATGTTCTTAAGGTCAAATCTGACTTTTAGAAAGATCTCCCTCGAAACTGTGGTTTATGAAGAATAGCGAGGTTGCCCTGAAGGAACAAACTGTACTGGAGCCCTGGTGGTGTCAAGAGGATTCAGCACAGTGGCCAGGTAGACACTCCTGTGATAGGCTCACAAAATAAAGAAGGTGACTAGTTGTTCTTTTATGGGCAGCATGGGTATAGGTCAAACAATTCATTTGTTTTTACGCAGGTTGAATTCTACCTTCTTGGAACATTCCAGAGGGATCACACTAGGACCATCTGCCATGTTAGTGTCAAGTTCAAGTTGGGTCAGAAGCAAAGATTACCATATCCTTATTCATCCAGAATTAGGAGCCAGGAATCTTCACACCACACTTGCGGTTTTGGTTCCAAATTTTCCCAAACATTTGTAGCCATCCATCCCCATTCCTTCCCTCCTCCTTTTCTTTAAAAAAAAAATTATTGTAGCGTGTGTGTGTGTGTGTGTGTGTGTGTGTGTGTGTGTG
>JAQHUG010000008.1:12763088-12804422 GCA_028555095.1 Dicrostonyx torquatus
AGTCTGAAGTTTTGTAGAGACGGCAGTCAGTCTGAGGACTTGCAGAGGCAGGATACCCCATCTGGTCTGAGGATTTCCTAGAGGTAAAAACTAGTGGCTGGCTGCTCTGCTTCTCTGATCTTTCAGTGTTCACCCCCTACTATCTGACTCCTCCGGGAAGACCAATTAGAATTCACGCTACCTAAAATTAGGATTGCATTACAGATTTCAAGTCTTTTTTTAAATTATGATTTATTTGTATCATTTTAAAATATGTGTGTATGAGTATGTGCAAATACCCACAGAAGGCAGACATGTCAGATGGCCCTGGAGCTGATGTTCAAGTGTTGGGAACTGAACTCGGGTCCTCTGCAAGAGCAGTCTTGCTCTTAACAGCTGAGCCATCTCTCCAGCTTTCTGGTCCACCTCTTAATGTGTGACCCCAGAGAAGTCTTTGCCAGGCTCCCACCCTGGCCAGTGCTTGCTTCCAGGTCCTTGAGCCTTGGCCTCGGTGGACAGAAGAGACACATATGCCTACTTTGTAGGGCTAAGGAGATGAATCAAGAACAATAACAAATACAAAGGGGCCTCCCACGAAAGCCAGCAACACCAGAGGTTTCTGCTCCTGAAAACTGTCTTGGATTATTCTTTGTCCCTTCCCAATTAAATGAAGCTGAGCGGCAGGCACAACAGCCACAGAACATGCTCTGAGGTACTGTTAACCACTGCCTGCTGGAGGAGCGTTGGCATTCCCAGTGGTTGTGAGTGCCACGCTCTTCCCACACCAGGAGCCCTGGATCAAGCGTGTTGATCTTGACTGCTGTCTCTCTGTCCCTCCCTGTGAGGTTCTCAACGGCTCTGTTGCTGCCTTCATCTTGGGAGATCACACTTATGCCATGTCTCACCTCCATCTATTAGGCATGTCAACTGCAGGCAAGAGCTAGATTTGGCTGTAACTCTTTGTTTCCCGGTAGGAACCTCTAGCACCCAAGGAGGAATAACTATTTCTCTTTGAAGCTGTGATCTCTCTTAGAAACCAGGGAGCTGCTTTCTGGGGTGGCCTTTTTTCTTTTTTGGCTTGCTAAGGGGATGCCTTTCCCCTGCTCATTTTGCTGTGTAGTCCTGAGTGCTGCTCCTTGGAAGGGACCTTCATCCAGTGGTCATGACCCTCCGATGAGGCTGCTGCAACTTGCAAAGTTCTGTTACACACTGATGACACCCAGCAAGCCCTTTGACCTTCACCTTCACGAGCTAGAGGCTGAAGGTTCTCAGCCTGCCTTGGCAGAGCCACCACCATACAGGCACAGTCCTGAGATGTTTGCTGTGCAAACAGAATATGATGATGACCATAGCAGTGCATCAAGACCCTCCACCAGTGTGTATGTGTGTGCATGCCTGTGTGCGTGTGTGCATGTGTGCATGCCTGCGCACGCATGCTGAGGACAAGACAGAGTGCCCACTGCCACACTTGCCATCCCTCAAAGTCTGCAGGCAGCAGAAGCATTCTGCTCTGTAAGCGGGAAGCTGTAGTGTAAAGTCACAAATACAGTGCCAGACCTTGCACAGACAGATCTTGTGCCCAGGTCTCACAGCACGAAATTGGCCCTTCCTTCCAGTTTACACACCAAGATGGCTTTCTGTGGACTGCAGCCCTCTGTTGGTGTGACCAACCTTGCCAATTGCTCTCTGCCATGTTCATTCTGACGTTCCCCTTTGGGGGTGGGAGGCACTCCCGGCTAGTGGCTCTTCCTCCAGGGCTCCAGGCCTCTAGGGCTCTGGGGCACTAGCTGAGGGAGGCAGTGGGCTCTGCAGCTCTGCCCAGCTGGGAGGATGGGCCAGAGCGGCCCAGTTGCCTATTGATTGACTGAAATTGGATTTGTTGACACAAACTGCCAGTATTTCACAGTGATGAAAGGATTGCCCACCGGCCTTATAACAAGCACAGATTTCCCTGAGGGCCTCCAGAGCTGCTGGCGTGGTTCTTTTGTGAGGAGAAGGAAGCAATTAGGAGAACGGGGGAGGTTATTAGGTCTTATTGCTTCCCTCAGCTCCTGCGCACAGCTCACAGCGCTGTGTGGGATTTGGGACTCCCAGTCCTACCTGCCGTGGGTTCTGTTTGTCCTTCTCTCCTGCATCAAACCAGCCGGGAGATCAACACAGCCCGTGTTCGCTGACTCTGAAGCATATGGGAAATGCGTACACAGATTTGGGTCACCCAAAGAAACCAGCAGGTGGAACCAGCTTTTAACAGACTTTAAAAATAACAACATCACTTGGGATAAATACAAACTCATGAATGCGGGAGACACACACATCTCTCTCCCTGGCTTTCTCCATCTCCATGTTTTGTCTCAATAAGAATGCCACACAGTGGACATGTTTTAAAGGTGGATTCAGCTCGCCCAGACAGCCAGCTAGACTCCCCCCGGCCGATGTGAGGGGAAAGAATAGGGGAGGGGACAATGTTCTGTAGGGATGCAGTTGCTTGCAGGAATATGCATGGGCGTAGGGGCAGGTGTGTGAGGGGGAGAAGCGACAGCATCAGAAATAATGCCACCTCGTATTGTACAAATGTTACTTTTGCTGTGATGAAATATACATAGAATTAAACGGACTGTCACAGCCATTCTTGGTGTACAGTTCTGGGCACTGAGAGCGTCTGCAGGATTGTCTAGCTGTCACCCCCACCCATCCAGCTCTACAATCCTTCCTCTTCCCAGAAGGAGCCCCACGTCCATAAATCCTGACTCCCTGTTTCTCTCTCAGCCCCTCTGTGCCAACACGATGCCTCTGTGTCTCTGTAATTTTGGTGATTCTAGGGGCTTCACGTGAGTGGAGTTACACAGGGTTTGTCTTTGTGGCTGGCTTGTTTCACCTAACAATGTCTTCCGTGTGACCCATCTAGTAGCATGCATATTTCCTTCCCTGAAAGACTGAACAGTATTTGTGTGCAGAGAGCACATGGCATTTTTTTTTTTTAATCTCTGATCCACTGATGGACAGACACTTGGGTTTCCTCCATTTTTTTCTTCTGTTGTGACAAAGACTGTTTGTGGACATGGGTGTACAGATGTCTGCCTGAGCCCCTGCATCCTGTTCTTCTGTGTACCTAACCTGGGGTGGGACTTCCGGGCTTCACAGGAATTCTAAAATGTTTTTTACAGAACCTGCCATATTTTTTTTCCACAGCAGCGGATCCATGTCACCACTTCACACTCCCACTAGCGATGGGTAGGGGCTCCAATTTTTCCAGTATCTTCTATATTTACTGTTTTCTGTGTTAGTTATTTTTATTGATTGCCGTTGGCAAAAATAGCTTGATTTATTTTAACTTACAGTTCGAGGGGGTACAATCTAGCTTGGTGGGGAAGACATGAGTCCAGGAACATGAGGCAATTGGTCACATTGCATCAGCAGTCAGGAAACAGAGAACAGAGAGGAAATAGGGCTGAACCAGAAGCCTTCGAGGCCAACCCCATGGACTCAGGTCATCCTTTCTCCAGCAAGGTTCCACCTCACTGATAACCTTCAAAAGAGCACCACCAACTAGGGACCAAGTCTTTAAACACAAACCTATGAGGGATGTGGCTAGGTGTGTTTGTGTACACGTTTGTGCACAAGCAGGTATGCATGGACTCATATACACATATATGTGGAGGACAGAGGGCAACCTTGGCTACTGCTTGTCATTCTCCAAACGCTGTCTTCCTTCCTTCTCCTTCCTTCCTTCTTTCCTTCCTTCTTTCCTTCCTTCCTTCCTTCCTTCCTTCCTTCCTTCCTTCCTTCCTTCCTTCCTTCCATCCTTCCTCTCTTTCATTCTTTTGCTAGAACTTGCACATTAGGCTGGTCTGGCTGGCCACCAAACCCTAGGGAACCTTCCAGCTCTGTCTCCCTAGTGCTGAGATTACAAATATACCACACTTGGATTTTTACATGGAACCTGAGGATCAGGTTCTCATGTGTACATGGCAAGCACTTCACCTGCAGAGGCAGCGCCCAGGCACATGTGGTCTGTTTCACATTCGAACCGCAGTAGCTTTGTTTGCACACAGGCACGATAACTGCCGAGAAGTGATGTTGCACCGTGGTGGTGACTGTGCTTACCTAATGACTAATGATGTCAGTACCTTCTAACAAGAGGTGAGCTCTTGTGCATCTTCGTTGGAGAAGGCGTATTCAGTTCCTTTGCCCTTTTGCAGTTGAGCTGTTTGGCTTATGGCTGTTATATCATGACTAGAGTTTTGGGTTGACTCCTTGATGTAAACAAGAAATGAGGCTCAAAGATATTGGGGATCTTGCTCTGGGTTTTTCAGGTTTGCTTCCTGGGGTCCTGTCTTTCTCTCAACCACACTGTCATCTGCCTCTAAGAGGTTGAGATGTGGTCCAAACTTTTGCAGACTTCCCATTTCATTGTTGACATAAAACACATGTAAAACGAAGGTTACAGATGATCAATTGTAGAACTTTAAGCTGAGGCCTCTCGGCATTAGTGCTCCTCCCCCTCCCCTGGGAACCAAAGACCTAACAATTACCCACACACATACTGAAATGTTAGAAACTTGCCATCTCCCTGACTCTTTGTGAATGTTCTCCAGATAGAACTCAGTTATTGAAATTGGGGCAAGATAACCCTTAGGTGTTGACTCAGTTCCTGATGTTTTGACTCAGTCCCTGGGAAAGGGGCAAAGTGACCCTCAAATGTTTCCTCTTACCTCACCTGATCTAGCAACCACTCTCTTGTCGTGGCTCAGACCAATCATTGCTAATAGCCATTTGAATAAGCCAATCCCAATAGTTGGAAAACAACCTCCAGACTCCCCCCACCTTGTTTCTGTGGCTTTTTGCTTTAAAAGTAGCCTGTACCAGCTATTTGGGGTCTTTCTGGCTTCTCGAATGCTGAAAGACCCTATCATGGTAGAATTAATAAAAATCCTCATGCTTTTGTATCAACTGTGGTGTGAGAGATGGTCTCTTGGGATGACTCCTCCTCGGTGATTGGACTCCAGTGTCCAACAAAACTAAGGGGACATTCAGAAATTGGGGATTGAAGCCTGGATCATTTGAGAAAGACTCCGTGGCCAAGAGACAACCACAGCTGAGTGTAAGAGGGATTCTTTGTCTTTTGTCCTCAATGATCAAAACTAGCCATCTGTGATGGCTAACTTTTATTGTCAATAAACCTAGGAAGAGGGAATTTCAAATGAGGAATTGCCTCTATCAGATTGGCTCTGGGTGTATCTGTGGGTCATTTTCTTGATTGTTAATTGGAATGAGAAAGCCCACCCCACTGTGGGGGTGGGTACCATCCCCAAGCAAGTGGACCTGGGCACATAAGGAAGGTAGCTGAGCCAGGGGACAAGCCAGTAAGCAGCGTTCCTCCATGGTCTCTGCTTCAGTTCCTACCTCCAGGTTCCTGTCTTGGCTTTACATCCTTGATGGACTGTAACCTATGAGATGGAATAAACCCTTTCTTTTCCAGGTTGCTTTTGCTTAGAATGATTTATCACAGCAAGAGAAAGAAAATCAGAAAACCATCACTCCGTGTTAAATGAAGGAATTAATATTAAGGTATCAACAATACTCAAAAGACTCAATACCAGTTAAAATACTAACAGCATTTTTTTAACAAAAAAAGTAAAATAATTTTAAAATTCAAATAGAATCACAAAAGACTTCACCCAATCAAATAACTTTGAGTCAAGAACAGTGCTTATGCCTTGATTTCAAAATGTATTGAAAAAGCTATACTAATTGAAATAGCATCACACACACACACACACACACACACACACACACACACACACACACCAGCATGACACAGACACATGGGCTGACAGAATGGGATGGACAGCTAGAAATAAACACATATAGCCAGTTAAGTAATCCTCAGCACAAGCCCTAAACTCTTACACGGCAGAAAAAGAATAGTATCTTCTATAAATAAAGCTAGGGGAACTGGATATTCAAATGCAAAAACAATAAAATCCCCAAACTTGATTGGCTACTTATTTCATTTTTAATTAAAAATTATTATTTATTTTATGTGTTTAGGTTAGTGGTTTGAAAGAAAATGGCCCTCGAAGGGAGTGGCACTGTTAGGGGGTGTGGCCTTGTTGAAGTAGGTGTGGTCTTGTTAGAGGAAGTTTGTCATTGTGGAGGCAGGCTTTGAGGTCTCTTTTGCCCAAACTTTGGTCAATGTAACACTGAGACCATTTCCTGTTGTCTGCAAGATGTAGGACTCTCAGCTACTTCTCCAGCGCCATGTCTGCCTGCACGCCACCTGCCATGATGATAATGGACTAAACCTCTGAAACTGTAAACTGCGACCTCAATGAAATGTTTTCCTTCAAAACAGTTGCCATGGTCTTGGTGTCTCCACAGCAACAGAAGCTCTAGCTAAGACAGGGTGTTCTGCCTTACATGTATATCTGTGCACCATGTGCATGCCAGTGCTTGTGGAAGCCAGAAGAGGACATCAGGTCCCTCAGAGCTGGAGTTACAGGTGGTTGTGAGACACCTTGTGAGTGGTCTGAAGGAACAAATAGTGGTCTTAGCCTTTGAGCCATTTCTCTAGCCTCTAGATTCTTATTTTAAATCATACACAAGGAGGACTGACAGACCAAATCGTAAGTCGTGAAAAACAATAATTCCTAGAACAAACATGTTAGAGACTCCCCCCCAATTGATCTTGGTAATATATTTAACTCTACAATAATTATTTTAAGTCTTTGTGTTTAATGTATGTGCAATGTGCATTTGATGTATGTGTGTGTGCACACACGTGTATGAGTAAGCATTCATGAGTATGAGGGTGCGAGAATGCTGGGGTGCACATGTAGAGGCCAAAGGACAACCTCAAGTGCTGGTGCACATCTTCTGCCTTATCTGAGATGTGATCTTTCGCTGCTGTGCACATCCGGCTAGCTGGTGCACAGACTTCCAGGGATTCTCCTGCCTCTGCCTCCCCTCTTTCCACAGGACCACCACAGCATTTATAGGAGCTTCCCCAGCTTTATATGGGCTCTGGACATTTGATAGATTCTCATGCTTGCATGGCAAGTTCTTTTACCCACTGAGCCATCTCCCCAGCCACAATAATGGTAACTGTGATGTGACATTTAAAAAAAAAAAAGGTAACAAAATCCAAATGAACAGGTGAAGCTACACCAAACTGAATGCATTCTGGGCCACAGAGGAGTCATCAACAGAATGAAAGGGCAGCCTGCAAGCTGGAAGGAGATAGCTACACACAATATGCAAAGTAAGGGATTAATATCCAAAATATATAAAGAATCCATGCAACTCAATAGAAGAACAAAACAACAAAAAACCAAAACCAAACCAAGCCGAAACAAACAAACAAACAAACAAAAACAACTGGATTTAAAAGTGACCAAAAGATATTTTTTGTTTGTTTGTTTTGTTTTTCAAACAGGTTTCTCTGTGGCCTTGGAGCCTGCCCTGGAACTAGTTCTTGTAGACCAGGCTGGTCTCGACTCACAAAGATCCGCCTGCCTCTGCCTCCCGAGTGCTGGGATTAAAGGCGTGCGCCACCACCGCCGGGCATGACCAAAAGATTTGTATTAACTTTTCCCAAGAAGATGAAGAAATGGCCAACATCACGAGAAAATGAATATCACTGGAGCTCCAGAGCTGAATTCCAAACCACAATGAGACCTTACCTTGAACAGGCCTGAGTGGCTACCGGAGTGAGAGGACAAGGGAGCTCTTTGTATTAGTGACAGAATATGAACTGTAAGACCATTATGGGAAACGTGGAAATCCCCCTGAACCAGTCACCTAGCGTTACTGTTAGGTGTCCAAAAGATAGGAAATTAGTATCTTGAAACAATATTGTGTTCACCATGGGATTGATCCTTTTAGCCACGCCATACAAAAAGCAGCAAGCTCAGTGCCCATCCACAGACAAATGGGTAAAGAAAACAAATCCACACTTGATGTACTCACACGTATGTGTAAACCCAGCCTCTAAGAAGCAGGAACTCTTGCCGTTTATGGGTCATGGTAAAAGGAACATGGGTAGCACTGTGCTAAGTGAAATAAGTCAGGACCAAAGAGAAAAACTGCATCTTCTTATTTCGATGAGGAATCCCAAAGTGTCAAATTCCTAGGGACAGAGCAGAAAGGGCATTACCAGATGCAGGATTGGGAGGGGTTTGGGGAGATGCAGAACAAGTGGTACAAAGTTTTAGTTGTGTAAACTAAATCCGGGAATTCAATTGTAACTACAGCTAGCATTGTTGCGTTGTTGGCTTGACTTTGCTGAGAAGGTAGACCTTGGTTTTCACCATGCCAAAAAATACAGGAACTAGGAGGGGCAGGGTGTACTTGCTGGCTTTGCTGTGACTATTGCATGGGTATCCATATAGCAAACCACTGGGGAGTACACTTTAACTATGTATAATATTTAATCCTCAATCATACCTTAATAAAACTGGGGACTGGTATGATAGGAAGAAAAAGTGATCCCCAAAGGTGTCCATGTCCTAGTCCTGGATCTGTGACTCTCATTACTCAGCAAAGGGCAATTAGTTGCCTGTGGATTTAAAGTTGCTAATCAGCAGGCTTTGACAAGAAACACTAATTATCTAGGGGTGATTACTTAGGGTTGGGGACCATGAGATCCCAAGGGTCCTTCCTTGTAAGTAGCACAGGCAAGCAGGGAGTCAGGGATATGGTAACAATCTCAGAGAATCAGGCTAATTAGAAGAAAGACTGGAATGGCTATGGCTTCCTTTGGAGGAAGGGAATAACTAAGAAAGATACACAGAGCTGAACACAAATTAACAGTCGGGACAGATTTAAATCAGCAGTAACGATCGCAACAAGGGAACGAGCCCATGAGGAGCTGAACTCAGCTTCTGATTTGTGTAGAGGTGAATGGGCGTTTTAAAGGGACAGTGAGGGGACTCAGAAGAAGGGGAATGTGTGGGATCTCAACAGAGCCAGGAAGGCAAAGCAACTAAGGGTTAGTCTGTGCACAAGCGTCCAGGCCAAATGTGTCATTGATGGAGGCAGGTCCTCCTCTCACCAAGGCTGGGAGACACCAGCCAGTCTTGAGTTTTCTCAGGCTTCAGAAGAGGGCTAAGGTAGTCCTATCAAGGTGCTTTGAGCTGTTACAACTGTGTAGTGTTTGCTCAGCTCTACAGACCAAAGAGGAAGCCCAATGCAGAGTGTCCAGAGGATCCTGGTGAGAGTTTCCCCAAGCAATCTCCCTTAGAACTGGAGCTAAAGACATGGGCAGAGTGAGAGGCTAGAGAAAGCCAGGAACTAACATCTCCTCCAAGGTTTCCAGGCTAGACCATGACCTTTTCAGAGCTTTGACTCCAACCTAGGGAGACTCTTTGGGACTCCTTACCTCAAGCCCTCTAGAACAGAGAGATAATAAGCCTGTAGAATTTCTGGATACCTAAGTTTACATTGTGACTGCTGTCACAGTGGGATTAGGAAATTAATGGAAGCAGTCAACCCTAGACAGAAGCTCAAGATCTCAGGAATATAAACAGGCCCTCCACAGTGTAGACAGGGATCTCCTCAAGACAAAGGGCTCGTTTTTGGAAGAATAACTACTGCCATGGCTATGGTTCTTCCCTGGGTCTGCTCTGGTTCAGACTCTCAGGAGCGCTTTCTGCTAAACACTTATGATCCAGGTGAAAAGGTCCAGTTTTGACTGAATTGTCTAAAGTCCCCACGGTGGTAGCTGCTGAGGAAGAGAGGCACATGCAGATGTGTGTGACCACAGTGCAAACACAGTAGACTCCAGAGCTGGTGTGGCCCTTCCCCGGCCTACAATGATGGGTGAGGCATTGTCGGGCTTGGCTCTGACCCTCAGAGCTTAGGTTGCATTTCTGTTGGAAGCCAAGGGAAACAAGGCCTGACTGGGGAGCCTAATCCTGTGTCCCTGTGGACAGTAAACTAAAGTGGAAGAGGCCTTGCTGTTCCCCTAAACTCTCAGAGGGGGCTGCTGTCTTTGTGTCTGGCTAAACCCAGCAGCATTTGGGAAGTGTTCTGCTTCTAAAGCCCTGGCTTGCCTGTGACCCCCTCGCTTCTTTGTGGTCAGGGTGGAAGAGCGACAGAGGCTCTGGGAAGAAATGCCTTCAGTGTCAAGGCCAAGGTGTCAGCTCGCTGGATTACTATGCAAGATACAGGAAGAACTCGTGGGAGGTTATTAATAGACCCACAGCATTATGTATGATAGCAAAAGGTCAGAGAAGCCCAAATATCCGTTAACCAGAGAATGGTCTGTCCATACAATGGTAGGTTATTCAACCGTCAAATGAAGAAACAACAGGGATGAAATGACGATATTTCACTCAGTAAAATACACATGTTGTTCAGTACCAGGTATTGCGCAATCCTATTCCATGGAATGACTGGAGCAGGTACATTTAAACAGACAGGAAGTCTGTTAGTAGTTCTAGGGGTGGGGGAGGTAATAGAGGAGTGAGAACTGAAGGACTGCTTTCTGAGGTGATAAGAAATTGTCCTGTGTTGACTGTGAACATGTTTGCACTCATCTATTCACACCAGGAAAACCAGGGAACTGCACACTTCAGTGGGCAAATTCTGTGACACGTGAAACATATTGTCAGAAGGAAGTAGCTGTGGAGCTGGCCTGAGCCAGCAACCTGCCTGTGGCAGTTTGAATAAGAATGCCCTCCCCCATAGACTCATGTATCTGAATGCCTATTCTCCAGGGAGTGGAACTCTTTGATAGGATTAGAAGGATTAGAGGGTGTGGTCTTATTGGAGTAGGCGTGGCCTTGTTGGATGAAGTGTGTCATTGTGAGGTTTCAAATGCCCATGACAGGCCCAGTCTCTCTCTCTCTACCTGCAGTTCAGGATGTAAATGGCATTGGAAACATTCAGGGTTGGCCTTACCTCTTCAGCTAAAGCTTTCTGGAAATGCTTTCATGGATACCCCCATGTGTATGTTTCCAAGGTAATTAATTCCAAATCCAATCAAGGGACTGGTAAGATTCCTCAATCAGTGAAGTATTTGACACTCAAGCACGTGGATCTGAGCCCCAACACAGGGACCTAGGTGGTATGATGTTGCATGTCTGGAATCTTAGCACCAGGGAGGCTGAGATAGGTGCGTAACTGGTTACAGCCCAACCAATTGGTGAGCCCCAGGTGTAGTGATAGACCCTTGTCTCAAAAAATAAGGTGGGCTCAGCAGAGGAAGACACTGACCCATGTGCACATGCACCTGTGGGCAACCGGGAGCTGGAGTCTTAGTTTTCATGTCTTTCTTGCTCGATGCTTCACTGGTTAGGTTGAGTCACTGGTCCCTCATCCCAGAATTTGCTCTACTTTACCATTCCCACCTGGAAGCACTGCCCTAGTAAGGTCGCCGTAGGTGTGATACACACAGTTCTGGCTATTCCAAATGCATCTCCTCCTGTTGTCTAGACATACCACACTGTGGACTGTGCAGGCAGTTGGGACCACAGCACAGGTGTCTAGGATCCTGCTCCTGTTAGTTTGTGACTTATAATGGTCCCTGGTCTTATAGTATCACAGATTGATCAATTACACCATCTCTCTTCCTCTCCAGATCATTTATCACAATGCTGGAGCATCCTACTCGGAGACAGAGCTGATAGAGACCTCACTATCTGTTGACATTTGTTCATTAATAGGCCCTGCTGGGTATGTTTGTTCAATCAGTTATGTGTGAATCACCCAACACTTCTGCTACCCAGCCTACATTTTTTCCATCTGTTCCTTGAAACATTCATTTTGGTCCTTTAGCATATATATTATGTTCTGTTATAATAGCTGCTGCTGTTTGCCTAACTGGGTCAGATGCCACTACAGCAGGGGGCCATGGCCTGTTCTTCTTCACTTGCCTTTCTTTGAACACTTGAGACACCTTCTCTGAACCCTGGGATGAACCGCTGCAGCTGGCTACATACATAATCAATTTGCCTGCCTTCTTATTTATACCTGTTCTGATCCTGCTGTATATTTTTGTTCAAAATTATACATGAAGAAAATCAGATTTGCTTTGAATTCTTGTTTTGAGTGAAACTACTGTGTTAAATCTAATAGCTGGAGTATAGAAATGAATATGAGACAAGGAAGAGCAGCTGTGAGATGCTCGCTGTAGGCTCCCTTAGAATGGGGCTCTTGAGCTGTGAGAGAATAAACAGCTGACAGACACTAAACTGACTGGACACCGACTGGTGCTGATGGGGGTGGCCTTTGCTGTGCTGGGATGAAGGACAGTGCTGGGGAGAATATTCTGTAGTGAGGACCCCTCTCCTGCTGGTGGGAAGGCAAAGTGGTGTAGCTGCCATGGGAAACAGCATGGAAGGCCCCCACCAAGGTAAAAAGAGAAGCACCCCACAGCCCAGCAATCCAATCTGGGCTGTGTACCCGAAGGAACTGACATCACAGTGTTCAAGCCTCTGCACTCTTCATTGAGCTCACAACAACACTGTTCACAACAGAAAGACACAGCAGATGATTGGATACAGAAAATGTGATATGCTTTTTCACAGATAGATCTTTTGCAAAATGGGATGTTAGTGGACCTTTGAAAAGGAAAAAAACCAGGGACTGGAATGATGGCTCAGTGGTTAAGAGCACTTGCTGTTCTTTCAAAGAACCTAAATTTGGTTCCCGGCACCCTTATAGGGTTGGGGAGGCTCATAGCCATCTGTAACTCCAGTTCCAGGAAATTGCACAGATGCACATATAGAGTCAAACAGATGCACATACATGCACATAAACAGTAAAATTATAAAAATAAACAAATAAACCAAAATAAAAAGGAAGAAATATCATCATTGAGACAAGATGGACGCACCCGAGGAGAGTAGGCTGAGTACAAGAACCTAAGCACAGAAGAGTAAGTACTGTAAAGATGGAAAGATTCCAGTCACGTGGGGGCACTGAGAACAGCCACAGAACAGACAGTAGAATGGTGGCTACTAGGGACCAGAGGGAAGTTGCAGGAAGCTGTTGTGTAGTTAAGGGGAGCTTTCAATTACATCAGGAAGACTGGCTAGAGAGATCTGCCCCATAGAATCGAGCCTGGAGTCAGCCTTACTGTATCATGTGCTTTACATGTGTAATAAGGATCAATTTCATGGTAAATGATCTTACTACAAACAGAACACAAAGAAACAGAAGAGAGGCACAAGGAGCTTTCTGGAATTATGGAATGCATCTGGATCATACTTACCTCTAACACTCCTCTCTCACTCCTCCAAGATACCTCCTCAACATGTAACTTTCCCACCTTAATGCACTATTCTTTTTGGGGGTTAGTGGTGGTAACCAGTTAGTGCAGACTGGAACGCTGACTGGTCTTATTAGCTTGATCTTATATCGGTCTTGTGTGGGTAACCACAGCTGCAATGGGTTCATGATTTCAATGGCCATGCCATGCTCATAAAGCATTTCACTGCACCCCATACTTCCCTCATCTTATATTCTTTCCAATCCCTCTTCTGTGACTTTCTCTGAGCCTTGCTGAGCATGGAAGCATGGTTGTAGAGATCCCATTTAGGACTGAACACTCAACTGTCACTTATTCTTAGAACTTTGACCAATTTTACAAATCTCTGCATTAACTGCTGCCACTGCAAAAAGAAGCTTCTCTAGCCAAGGCTGAGGGCAGTGCTGACCATCTATGGGTGCAAGTACACTATTTAGGAGACACTTTGGCAATATGTTCATTTAGCAAAATAACAATTGTTGATTCATCCACTGGGGCCTATGATCTCCATGGACTTTTGACCACATTTCCAGTGTCAAGCATGGATTCTCTTGGCACCATCTGCATGGCTTCAGGGACTGACCTGACTGGAGCCACCAGGTAATGAAGAAAGAAAAGACTTACAGACAGGTCCAGAAAAGCTAGGGTCAGGTGGGTATATCTAATGCAGGTCAACAACTACAACAGCAGTCTGGAAATTCTGTGTGCTTGCTTTATACATGTGAGTTAAAGAGGCAGGTTTATTGTATAAAGCTGAACAAGGTGGCAGATTTTGCTAATCTTAGTAGGGGGTCTCTGTAGCGGAACAGGATCATCCATTAGGAGAGAGTTGTTGTTATGCACATTGGTCAATTGTTCATAAGCACTCATAACTGGACCAGAGGATTGTTTTTCCAACCCTCTGAGCCTCACCCAGGGAAGTATTTGCCAATTCCCATCACTTCGATGCATTGGGGTTGTTGCCATGGCTTTGTCCATGTCAACAATAAACATTCACTTATGACTCCATCCACTTGCCACATTTGCTCCTCAGTCCAATGAGGATGTGGTTGTTTGCTCCCATAGCCTTCATACCACTAATGCACTGTGAGCTGGTTGGTTGCTCCCATACCTTCCACACCACTAATGCACTGTGAGCCATCTTGCCTGGCAGGTCAATATTGTAGCAATGAGGGTCCATTACTGTGTAATACCATTGATGACTTCTCCTCCAATCATCTACATAGCACTTTCTAGAACCACAAGAGCTAGCCAACAGGAAGAAAGCTTCTAGTCAGTTCTAACTTGACTTCTCCAAGTGCGACATCCAGTGTAGTATAGTATCTTAATGAATAATAGGGTCTTACCATCTAGTTCTGATGGACAACCAAGAGCAATGGCAATAGCTTGTGTTGTTTAGGGGGTGTCTGGAATCTTCTTGACAAACAGCTCACAGGGAGGTAACCAAGGCTGGTTTTTCGAGAAGCAGCCACATCAGGTGAATCTATAAGAAACTAAGAAAGAAACTTAGAAGGACACTTTGTTAGTGTGTTCTTCAGCCAGAGAACCACAACAGCCAAAGCACACCCATTGGCCAGATTACAGAAATAGTCTCTTAGTGATTATAAATCTTTGCTTATTTGCTCCATTTTTATTGCTTGACTTATGATCAATCAAACTGAGGTTTAATTCCTTGTCTGATCGGATCACTGTTCACTGTATCAATACTGTGGGACAGACCTTGTTCAGACACCTGGCAAGCCTTTCTGAAGCTGGACCAGATTCCTCCATGGCTCAATCTTCAGCTTCAGCTTCTGCAGTGTGAGGAACCTCACAGGATGTTTGGGGAGACTTGCAGAAGCTTAGACCAGTGCCTAAGTACTTAAGCATTGATACTTGTTACTGTTCACTTCAAATGCTCACCTAGTGTCTTCATGGAGTTAAGTATTCAAATCCTGAAATTCTAAAACTGAAATAGGTGTGTACCAGTAACTATCCCAGTGTTCAAGGCAGCAGTTTCCTGTAAGAGATTCAAACGTTTCTCTCAGGCTGGGGATATAGTTCAGAGATGGTGTGGGACTTGGGCTCTTTTCTCAGCACCATAGGAAGACAGAAGGGAGGCGCTGGGGTTTCTAGAGCCCAGGAAAGAAGGTCCAATGTACAAGTCTACAGCAATAATGCACCATGCTTGCTGCAGCAGTCACCCTATTGTGAAGTGCAAGCGTCAGCTTCACAGTGTCTCATGTTGAACTGGAGTAGCTATGGGGCTGGAGGAAGCACTTCACTTCCCCAGCCTCGCTCTTCAATCCATCACCCCCACTCTGAAAAGAGCATGGAAGGAATGACCACCTGCAAATCTACCTCCCAGCACTGGCTCTTCATAAACTGTGACCTGCTACCCCAGTGCAAGTCACGGTTGTCACAGTGAGTGTGATGTTGGCAAACATAGCTGAAATAGCAAAACTCAGCGTGTAGTGACCTTGTATTCTTAAGTTACTCCATATGATTTACCCAGAATGATCTAGAAGCTATTAAGACTCTCAGAACAACCTTTGTAATGTGGTTTTACTTCTCATGGTTCCTCACCAAATCTGGTCAATTCATGGCTTTTTTGGAATATATATATATATACATATATATATACATACATATACATATATGTATGTATGTATTTCCTATTTGGAACCAAATATTTTTTTCGTCAATCAGCCCATCAGTCACTAATCTGTCTTAGGAATTACAGAATAACTAAAGTAAGTTTTGAAGAAAACACTTGTTTGGCTCATGGGGAGAACCCAGAAGCCCAGTATTAAATGCTGTATCCACTGGTCTCCCAGTATGGACTGCAGTTTGCATTCCATGGTAGGAAAGCAGGAGGCTTGTGGCAGAGACAGTGCATGAAGGGCGACCTTTAACCAGTCCCAAGTAGGAGAGCTCGCTGCTGTCTGAGTTAACCAACTACCTTAAGGCAGGCATTAATTCCTTTTAACCTAGTGGTGTCAACACTAGTTTGGGAAGGGGATGAGCCGCAAGCAAAACATGGTGGCACTGGGAAGTGATCACTTAAGGATGCTGATGCTGTGGACAGCAGGAGCCCTAGATCCTGAGCTCTTCTGGTGTCCCTGTTCCTACTTTGATCTTGATTCTCGCTGACTCGCTATGAAGTTCTCTGCCTTAGCCTATTTTCTCCTGACTGCACAAGATGAGTACACGTACAAACGCAGCTAGGGAGAACAATTAATTATGAATGTGGCCTGATCCAAAAGGGATGCTGAGAGGAATATCTTAATCTTTTGAGAGTCATAAATAATGTAAATAATTTCCCCATGTTTTATGCAAGTAGACTTTTTCGGTGGTAAACAGTGAGATTACGTATACACATACATATATTTTTTCCATCCAAAATTGTATGTAATTAGCATTTGGAAGATTGTAATTATAGCCTGGCTGAGCTTTTTTGTAGGTGCTAAAATTGATTTCTTGGCTGAATTATTTTGCAACAGACATAAACCACTAATTGTACACCTAAATGAAATTGAGTGTGAACAAATCAAATAACTTTTATTTTACCTTGGATAGTAATTTATTGATGCAGATAAAACCCCTTAATTAAATTTGGCATAGCCGAGCCTGCAGAGGCCACACATAAAGGTATTCTGTCGCCCAGCTTTAGTGATTATTTTAATTTTAGAATATGCTCTCCTGTTCTTGGGGAAAATTGTGTATCTATTGAGCCCTGCAGAGGGAGGGGCTTGTTTCCGTTTGGTAGCCTTTGAATCCCAGGTGGATAAAGATGAATGGATCATTTGTAAGAAGTGCTGCTCCTTTATAATTGGAACTAAATACATCCAAGATGGAAATAAGTATCATCATTCCCTACCAGTCTCAACTCATAAGCTTCCGTAGTCCCTCCAAAGAGATGAAATGGGTGAACATCGGTGATACATTTTTATCCCGATCAATAAATCTTAGGTCAACTTTTTACCATTTCTGCTGGGGTTAGGAATGGCTTTCAGCTGGAAAACACTGACAGCATCATCAAGCCAAGTGGCAGAGCATCAGGACACCTTACAGGGTCCTGTGTGCTGATGTCTCCCCCCTCACACACACAGGGTATTGTAGAAAAAATGGAGGGACTCTGTCTGCTAGAGATGACTGAGTAGAGAAGTTTCTAGGAAAGAGGGTTGGCTTGTTTCAGATTTTCAAAGTATGATTTAATGCCCCACTGTCCATGGGACAACATCTCTTGAGCCAGTGGATTCCTGAAACCCAAGATGGTAGGGAAGCATGGATGTGCTGTTTTTCCCTGTATATGCCCTGCCATGGGAAAGATTAATCAGGGAGTAAGATATTAATAATAGCCAGTAATAAAATACTTACAGCAATATACTAAAATATAAATAAAAATGATGGGAGTTAGATAAATGTAGCCTCCCTTTCAGTGTCCTATTGTACTGCGCTTGCTTTCACAGTGGTTGGAAATGGTCTATTACTTACTTGATGGGATGTGGTGTGGTGAATGACGTGAGTGACAACACTCAGCAACTGTGACAGGGCCACCTGAGCACATGGACAAGGATGCTGTGACTGGTGATCTGACCACCAGGATGGCTACTCAGTAACTTACGGGAGGTAGCATACACAGCATGGATACTCTGGACAAAGGGGTGATGAGAACTCACTCAGCATATGTTTTCATCATTTCCCCCAGAAGATTCTGCATATTTAAAATTTATAAGTCATTTATTCCTGGAAATTTCTGTTTAATAATTTTGGGTCTTGATGGATTGTGGATAAGTAAAACTGTATAAAATGAAACTCCAGATAAAGAGGACAATCCTTGCATGGTTCTTGGAAGTGTTTGCAGCTCTATATTCTTAGCTCTGAAAACCTTTATCCATCATTCACTCTGTTTATATTTCCTTCATTTTTGGTAGCGTGTCAATTGATCTAGGCTACTCATCTGAGAGTAGCCCCGTAAAACAATGGGTTGTGAACTCTTTATGGAGGCTGCCACTGTCCACTTCTGCATTTGCTTCTTCCCGAGTGGTGCTGGGATCAGCCATTCTGCCTGGGATGAAATACTGTCTGTTTCTCATCTCAGCTAAGAAAGGCACTTTCTGGATCCTCCCCCCGGTCCTTCCAGCCTTCTTTACCTCAACAGTCAAAGAAGCTTCTGAGTGTTCTCATCTCAATGCTGCATCCAGAACTGAGGAAATATCCACAGGGTGATCCGCATACCCTCAGGTCACTGTGGAGCCCATTGTGGCAAGAAACCCACTCATTGTGTGACTTCTGCACTCCCCTCCCTGACTACAGTCATCGCGGCACCTTGGGTTTTATTGGTACTAGCATCAGTTGAGACCCTGCATGCTTGAAAACTGGTTCATTCCTGTTTTTCTTTTTTTAAAAATATTTATTTATTTATTATGTATACAATATTCTGTCTGTGTGTATGCCTGCAGGCCAGAAGAGGGCACCAGACCTCATTACAGATGGTTGTGAGCCACCATGTGGTTGCCGGGAATTGAACTCAGGATCTTTGGAAGAGCAGGCAATGCTCTTAACCACTGAGCCATCTCTCCAGCCCCATTCCTGTTTTTCTAGCATGATGTTACACAGTGCCTTGGGAAGGTTTGTGATATTGTGGGGTCTTTTCTCAAGGGAATCCAATGTCCCTTCGATCCCTGGGCCATGGGTGGTGAGGGGTAACCACTCCCATTCACAACTGACATCAGATCTCTGTGCACCTTCTCTCTGTCATGTTTGTCTGATTACAGGAGTAGAGAAAGAGCCTTATTGCCTGCTCATCTGCATCCCTTCTGGAAACATGGCCTTCCATTGTCGCCTCTGTCCAGAGCCCTGGGCCACTCTAGCCTTGCTGCTCATTATGGTCACTTTATTCATCTGCCTCTGAGGCTTGGACTCTGCTCTCTGCTCTGTACCCACTTCACAGTGTTTCCTTCTTTACTGGTGGGAACACTTACTGCTACGCATGCCCCAGATGTGTGACCCCTCACCTGGGAGGTTCCTATTCCATAAAGGGTGCATTCTCTAGGTTTCCCAGGAACAGCTCAAGATCTCTGGTATTGTGTACAATCCCTGGACTTTCTAAGACATCAACGGCATGTGAAGCCATATATGGGACCTTTTCCAAACTGTGCTGTCCTATGTTGAAGCTTTAAGTGGTCTATGATCAGCATGTTAGCGATGACAAATTTGTCCTTGTAAGAACACTAAGTTACAAATGAGAGTCAGTGATCATTGCCCTAGCCACAGGGCTGGAGAAATGACTTAGTGGTTAAGAGCACTGGCTGCTCTTCTAGAGGACCTGGTTTCAATTCCCAGCATCCACATGGCAGCTCACATTTGTCTGCAACTCTAGTTCTGGGGAATCTGATACCCTTGATACAGCCATACATGAAAAGCAAAAAGAAATCGTATTTGACTGTACAGTTGCTTACATGTGTTTTGATAGCCAGAGGAACTGGGGTGGAGCAGAAACACGCAGAGATTTTTAGAGTTTGCAGATAGTGTAAACTGTATACTTCCTCTCCCTCACTGGCAGTGAACTCACCACCCACTTCTGGCTGCTCCTGAACTTGGAGAGGACAAAGTGTGGTTGGTTTCCATCCCCAGAAAGCGATGGTGGTGTGGTCACAGAGTCACAACCTCTGCTGCTGCTGAGCAGGTGGAAAAAAGGAGGGAACTCAGTGTCAGAAGAACTCAGTATGCAGGAGACTGAGGGGCCCTCCCGATACTGCCCCGTGTTTCTGTGATTATACCTTATCTCTGTTCCTCCTACCTAACTTTCCTAATCCTCACACTCCTGCCCTGGAACTTATGAATACACCACAGCAGCTAGGATCATAGAAGAAGTCACCCCCAAAAAGCTGGCTCCCAACACCACACACTGGCCCAGTCCTCTAAAGGCTCACTCCTGTAGTTTCTCTGGTACCCATGGGTTCATACTGAGACCTTTGAAAACTTGGATGAATTGTTTCATCATGAATTTTTAACTTTACTGAATTTCTCTCCCTGGGGCTCTACTGAGAATGAACTCTAGTGGTCTGGGGACTGCAGGAACAAGGGAAGGTGGATCTTGTGAAGGACACAGTTGTCTGGTAAGTGGCCCCATTTGCTGAATACTTTCAGTGGTGTTCAGGTAGCAGGAGTCTGAGTTCCTCTGGCAAGGAAGGAGATACTGCTCATGGTTCAAGATTCTCAAACTCAGCCAATGATAAATAGTTCTAACTAGAGTGTTTAAGGCCTATGGTATCTTTGTAGAACATCCATTTTTTTCTTTGCCTTCCTTCCTTCCTTTTTTTCCTTTCTTTCTTTTTGAGGCAGGGTCTCAGGAAGTTGCCCATGCATTTATTAGACCCCTTCACTCACTTTTATTTCCCAGCTTCTAAGAGATAAGTCACCTCCTTTGCTCGGTGCTCCCACCATGATGCACTATGTTACCAGAGGCCCAAAAGCAACGAGGCCATTTGACCATGGCTGTGACCCTTGAAACAAGGGGTCAAAACAGCCTTCCCTCCTTTAAGTTGATCATGTTGGTTTTTTGGTCACAATGACTGGGGACAACACAGGACAGTAAGTCATAATCATACAGAACTGTGTCTGTCAACCTTGTGAGTGAGAACTTCAGCTTTATGCTGGGACACATTAGATGGGAACCATTGGCGGTCTCAACATCCCCTTCAAGGGCACATTCCTAGTGACCTAGCTCCCACTAGGTATGCCCCTTAAAAGTTCTACCACTGCTCTCTAGTCAGCTAGTGACTAATCTTTCAAACAAAGACTTTTGGGGGCACGGACTGTCTCCTACTTCTGTCCCTTTGGTCTCTCTTTGGTAACCACACTGGTCTCCTGACACTCAAACATGACTGGCACACTTCTGCCTTTAAGTCTTTGCTCTGGGTAAGTCCTTCAGCCTAGAGTTCTTCTCCATTTACTTTTTCTGGTACTCTTGAATCCCCTCACTGTTCTCAGCTCCCTACCTCCCATAGTATGTTTCTAATACAACATATGATATACCTATTTCTTTTATTTATTGTTTATTACCTTTTTTCCCCTGCAAGATTATAGACCCTATGAGCATAGGATAATTTTTTAACTATGTGTCTTGATGTATCAAGCTTGACCTATCATTGAGGCTCAATAAATAATTATTAAATGTATTTTGATGTTGCAGAAGTAATTTGAGGATAAACAGGTAAATAAAAAAGAGAACCTAGACTAGACTTTTTTTTTCTTCCTGGATCATTAGTGTTTACAAGCTGTAATTAAATGTACATGTGGATATCAATAAATCTATGCATTCTCAATGGATCTGTTTTCAAATTCCACATTAAACAGTCCTGGTAAGGCCAGCATAATTATGCTATATTAGATGGCATTAGCTTTCTAGTCTTTTTTTCTTTCATTCTGTTCACATGACCTCAGTCAAACTACTACACTTTTTGGTCTCCTTTTCCTTTTCTATAAAGTTGGGGTATTACACACACACACACACACACACACACACACACACACACACACCATGGAAACAACAAGGGAGATTATTTGGAGAGAAGAAAGGAATAGTGGTGGGCATGAAGGGGAAGTAAGGGGCAAGTGTGGTCAAAACAACTGATATTCTTGAATGAAAATGTAGTGAAGCTCATTACTTTGCTTAGCTGATATATGCTGATTTAAGCATTAGAAGGTTTGTATGTAAGGGCTGCTGGTCAGGAAGAGCCCTGGACATATCTACTGTGATTGTATAGGCACAGCATTACGGTGTTCATTCATTCCTACTGAATTGAGTGAATGCTGCGGGAGCTTCTTCTCCTTCAGCCAATGGCTTCTAAGATACCAGCCCACTGGGGCGTGGTTTCATTTTTAAAAAGCGGTGGCAGCACTCCACTTGCTGTCTCTTGCTTCCGGCTCCCATTCTGACTGCTAGACTCTGTTTCTTGTTTGTGACCAGAGGACTGTGGTTTGGGACATTGTTCTGTAAGTTTTATCCCCTCCAATAAATAACCCCTTTTTAATCAAACTGGTGTAAGATTGTTTTGCGTCTTTAGGTGAAAGTGTACTTGGTAAAGATCATTGCACAAAACAGTTAAAATCCTTGTCCTTAGGGATCATTCATGTCATGGAGAAAGACAGACATTAACCAAAATAACGTAGGTAAATGTTAGATACATCAGATAGCATAATGGTAGATTCTGTGTGTCCATTTGAATGGGTGAAGGCATTCCCATGTAGCCAATAAAACATTATTTCTAGGTTTATTTGTGAGGATGTTGCTGTATGAGGCTATCATTTGAATTGGTAAATTGAGTAAACAAGACCTATTTTCACCAATGTGGGTGGGTATCACCTGAATAAAGGCCTGAATAGAACAAAATGAATAGAACAAAAATGTAAAGGTTTTTTTTTTTTTAACTCTTTCTTCTCTCTTGTTAAATGAGGATGCCCATCTTCTCCTTATTTCATTAGAGTGTCTGGTCCTTGGACCACTTGACTCTGGTACTTAAATTACTTCCCTTTCATCATCAGGCCTTTGGCACCAGACCCCAGACCATTGACTCTAATAGTGGCCAGGCCTTAAGATTTAGAGATTTAAACTAAGTTATATCTTTCCTGCTTCCCAAACTTGTGGGTGAGAGGTCATGGGGCTTCTTGGTTTCTTAATTAGTTACTTTCATGTGGCAGTGACAAAATTCCAAAGAAAATGCTGTGGAACAATCTTTGTCCACTGTAAATATACACTACTCTCATTGGTTAATAACTGACTGGCCTATAGTTGTGCAGGAAGAGATTGGATGGGAGAGCCAGACTAGGAGGATGCTGGGAAGAAGAAGGGTGGAGAGAGGGGAGTCTCCAGCTAGACAGAAAGCAAGCAGGGCATGTACAAAATGAGGTAACAAGCCGTGAGCCATGTGGCAGCACTTAGATGCATAGAAATGGGTTAATTTAAGTTGTAAGAGCTAGTTAGTAATAGGTTTGAGCCATCGGCTGAGCATTTATAATTGATATTGAGTCTCCGTGTCAGTTACTTAGGAATTGGCAGGCAGGAAAGAAAATTCCACCAACAAGACAACTTCCAAAGGAGTGTACTTTGGCTCATAGTTTCAAAGAGCTAGGTTTTCAAAATGGTAGAGAAGGCAGAGTGGCAGGAGCGGGAAGCTGATAGATCACATCTTGACTACACACAGGAAGCAGACATATTAAGCACTGGAAGTTGGGGTGTGGCTATAAACTCTCAAATCTCACTCACAGTAAAGTACCTCCTTTAGCAAAGCTCCATGTCCCCAAAATTCTACAACCTCTCCTAATAATGTTACCAACTGGGGATCAATTGTCAAATAAAAGGGGGATATTTCTTATTCAAACTGCCACATCTTCTTATCCTCTTTATCATATCTCTCTATATATCCCATTAATTCTGTTTCTCCAGAGAACCTTGTTTAATACAGATGGTGAACAGTGCTTTGGAACCAAATCTAGGGGAGGGAAGGTACTGAAGAGTGAACATGTGTTGGGGAAAGGGACTGAGAAAGTTCCACTTTCCTGCACACAAATCCTGACATGGGTGACTGAGTTAAGTATGTAGCACAACCCACTTCTATAGTGTGCAACAGGGACCATTTGCTGAATATTGCTGTTGGTGACACTGTTGTAACTGAGGGAAAAGCATCTGGAGTCAGTGCCCCCCCCAGCCCATGGCATGCCTGGCGGCGCATTGGTCCCCATGAACTCCCAAGTTTATGCATCCATGCAGATTTGTATGGGTGCCAGGTGTTCACTCTTATTCAATGGATGATTTTCTTCCACTGTGTAGGTAATGACAGAGGCTCTATAACTGCATAATAGTAAAAAGTGTCCTTGTACCTGTTTCTAAATCTTGAGAACATGGATAGACCCAGTTCCAGAATGTAAGATGCTCACTTCATGTTTGTTGTATGAATACAGATGTTTTCAAAAATAAAAAAAATCATTATTTCCCCCAATGGACGCTATAGAAAGTTTCTACTAACTATTGCATAAAATAAACTTAGATCCTTTCTCTGTGCTGGGTTTATGATACCATTTATGGCTCCCATAAGGGAATAAATGCTAGCAGGAAGAGATATATTTACTAAATACCAAAGTAGAAGTCATTTATTTTATCATTAACGATGAGCCTGGCAATAATAAAATGTCCTGAAGACATTAATTTCTTAGACACATACACATCATCATGCATGAGACTTAAAGGTTTCACTTTCAGATGCTCATTGAGAAAATGACGAAAGGGTTAGTGAAATAATCCCAACTATAACAGAGTTTCATGTTAGGCAGAGAGGAAATTTCCATGGGCAAAGAGAACAGGGAGAATGGTCACTCTACTAGAAGTATTGGAACCTTAGAAGAGGAGGAGGGCTAAAAAAAATCTGTCTCATCTTCCCCCCCCAAAAAAAAAACTGGAATCATTTATAACTTGGAATGTCCTCCTCCTGAAAGGTAGGGACCCTCATCCTTCCTTTTTTTGTCCTTTAGGTTGAGATCAGCTGCCACAACTTTCGGAGTCATCATCCCTGCTTACTTTCCTAACACCAACCTGTTAGCTCAGTGGGAAAGCACACACTCTACTTCCTTAGTGTTCTCCATGGATGCCCCACCCACTGAATCAAAGGACAGGCCTTCAATAGTAGCAGTGGTGCGATGGTGCTTCCCAGTGGAATCTGCCCCAGTCCTGGAAGCCAGGGAGGACCCTGCATTTATGCTTAATCATTTGGTGTGAATTGAGATTTCAATTTCCCCCGCTACAACTGTTTTTACCGCATACCCTGAGTTCCTGAGTCACAGTGCCACTCCTACCTGGGATTGATTCTAGAAACAAGGATTATTAAATGTTTACTGTCTTCTGTCTCCAGAAGGGACAGAACAAACAGTGGGGGTTATAAAGCCATAATTACCACTAGTAATTATGAGAGAAAACCATGAGGAAGGAAATCCTAGAAAGCCCGAGTTGGACAGATTTGAGTTTGGAAGACAGGGAGGGGCATCACAAATGGTCTCCTTTTCTTAGGGGGAAATCAGTGCCTCCAGCTGTGGGGTCTGTGTTTGCAGTTCAAGCTAACTGGGAGGCTGAAGCAGGAGAATCAGCTGGGCCCACACCAGGCTTATCAATTCCAGGCCAGCAGGCAGCATAGCAAGCCTGTTTCTTGAAGCAGTTCTGGGAAAAGGAGAAAAGAAATCGAGTCAGGCGTGGCCTAATGATGCTCTGAGAAACACATTAGAAAGAGATTTTTGTCGTGGTGCAAACACCATTGAGTATGCTTATTCAAGTTAACTATGGTGCTCTAAGGGACAGGATCTTAGGGATCTGTTGTGGACTAAAATGACATCATGTGGGAGGTGACTATTCGGGCAAACAAGAAAATAAAAGCACTGAAATCCTGTTTGAGAAGAAACCCCAGTTCAGTTGAGAACCTTTAGCACATTTTCTGTGTCTACCCACATATGTATTTTCCTTTCCAAAATTAAAATCGTTTTTTCCATGCTGTTCTATGACCTGCTTTTGCACTTAGAAACATTTCCTAAATATTTCCTCAGGCCACTGCACTTTCTCTTGCCATCATTCTGAGTAGTTAATTCTTCTGACTTCTGTCTTTTCATCGTGCCCTCTACCCAACACAGTGCCAAGTCCCCTTGGCTTTTCCTTTACCAACATAGATAGACATCCTCTAGTACTTGAACCTCACCCAAGGCACCGCATCATATTAGCTTGGCTCTTACCCAGCTACCCTGTCTCATACTTCCTTGATCCCAGTATGATTTGTCTTTGCCCTGATTTATGTTTCTCTGCAGCCCAATACCATTCTTCAAGGAACCACTCACCGTGCTTGTATGGAACATGGGTGGCATTGGTTGTCTATCGTTCATGTACACGAGCTTTGTGAGAGAAAGACATCTGTCTCTTCAGTGTTTCACTTTCTTCTCACATCTGGAGCAGCACCTGGCACACAGAAAACTCCTGTTTGACATTGGTTGCTTGACGCACTGAAGCCACAATCTGAATAGATAATAGAATGTTGTGTTGGCATCTGCTTGTATCCCCTTTTTCCTCATTCTATTAGATCATGTAGGGATTTCCCACTCTCCAAAACCTTCTGGATGATACACAGCTTAGGCTTCAGAACAAATTCTCAGCACGGGGGCATATATTTTTAAGGCTTCCAATATGTCTTGCCAATTTGCTTCCCAAACTCCTTGCGCTGAGATGTTCTGACAGCAGCAGGATTACACAGCAACAGTTCCCCACATATCAAATTTCAGCAATGCCAGGGACTTTTGCATGTGTGTGCTCCCTATCCAAACAGTGACTTGTCAGAATATGCAGCAAGCAGTTCCTTGACATTCTAGGCAACAGGATTTGCTGAACCACGAATTTGGCCTGAACATAGCAGGGACAGCTTACATTTGTTCTACTGTAGGTGAGGCCTCAACAGGAAGGGTGCATAGATGGGTGGGCTGGATTTATCTGGAACCATCTGGAAGCATCCACACTCAATGGCCAGAGAATGCTGCTGGACTTCAGTTAGGACTTAACTTTCTCTGGGGTTGGAATACTCGTCATGGCTCTCCAGCTTACCTGGGCTTCTGCAAGACTGGATGGTCTCAGGGTGGTGACATTCCTTACTTGGTAATTTAAGGCCATAAATACAAGTACCCCAGGAAACTAAGAAGATGTGGCATTTATTTCCCGACCTAGCCCCCAAAGGCAGGCATTCTCAAGCCTACCCAGATTTAGTGGGAAGGGCGTGCGGGCTGTCTGCTTCTCGGGAAGAAGGATGTCAAGGACATTGCAGTTATTTTTGACAAGGCTTTAATTTTAAATAAATTTTTAGATTCTCAGCAAAGCAGAATAGAAGCCACAGACATTTCCCATGTACCCTTCACCCCACACCTGGGCACATCCCCCATTAACAACATCCTGCACCTCGGTGGCCCCTTTGTTCCCCATGACAAGCTTTCATTGCCTCCTCCTCATTAGTCACTCCAAGTCTTCAGTTTACCCCTGGTGCTTACCCCTAGAATCTAGTCAGTCACCACAGTTTTCTCTCCCAGAGGTTGGGATCAGGCAGTCTGCAACCCTTTTATATTGACCTCTTTTATGTAGTCATAGGCACTTAAGGTTCCTCCATGGCTTAAAAGTGCTAATCTCTTAAGTCATGAGTGATAGTTGGTTATCTGCCATAGCACCTGTTGCAGGTTATCTCGGCTGCTTCCAAGCTTTAGCAACTGTGAATATAGCTGCCGCAAGCACCATGTATAGGTTTTTGTGTGGGTATAAGTTTCAGCACTACTGGACAGTATTGATTGCTGGATTACACGCTAATAGAATGGTTATAGGATGTTTAGTTTAAAGAGATCAAAAAAGCCGTCTTCCAAGGTGGCAGCTTGTTTCTCACTAGCAACTTTGACTGTAGCCATTTGTGTGTGAGTGTGTGTGTGTGTCTACATTACGTGTGTGTCTGTCACACATTACGAAGTGTTTGAAGCTTGAAAGAGATCTTGAGCTATGGATGATTGAGATTCATAGATGGAAAGGAGAGAGAAGAGAATCTAGGATTAGAGTCATGTTCTGGGAGCATACACAGTCCTGAATGGATAGGGGCACCAGCTTATCCTCTGGGGATAAGCAAATCACTTTAGCCACCACTGCCTGGATCCCTCTGACCCTCGTAAACTCTCCAAGGAAATCCAGTGGGGATTTCTTCTCCTCCTCCAGAGCCTATATAATAAGGAATTTGGTTTTATTCGAAGAGTGATGTGTCCCTTGCTCCCAGATGTGATCTGATCTTTAAACCTTTAGACTTCCCTGGGCGACAGTAACGAGGAAATCTGTCTTTCACGGCGAGCCTCCTCCACCACCCCTGAAAATTTATGTTAAAGGGATAGCCCTTGGTGGATTTCCAGGGTACTGGAGGTGAAGGTCATCAGGGCACCCAATCAACCAGCTGGTCACGCAACACTCTAGACATCAGCTTTGCTGTGCACGCATGTGGATGCTGGAACAGTGGGATGCCCCACGAGCAACAGTGGTACTGTGCATGTGCATGGAGCCCTCTTCTAGGCTGCCTTCTGGGTAGACACACTTTTGTTTGGTCCCAACGCTTTCCCTATGATTAACTGAACCTGTGAGTACAGCCACTTTTGATGAGTTCAAGAAAGTGCCAGAACTTGGGGTGGAATTGGAGTTCCCTGGCTCTGCAGAAGCAAGGGCAGCCTTGGGTAATTTGTCTCATCCAGACAACACATGAGCTTAAACTGTCCCTCAGTTTTGGGAGCTTCCCTGCTGTTAAAGTCTGTCGCAGATACTGACACTAATTATTAGAGGAGACAGTTCTTGTCTTCAGGTGGATGCTGAGGCCTCATACAGCATCATTTGGTTCCAGACAGACTAAGTATCTGGACACGAGTAAGCAAACGTGTCCTTTTACAGAAAGGGGTTATTCCCACACCACATGCCAAGGCCATTTTGCATCATCACATAGGGCATTTATAAAGTAAAACCAAAGTCCTCCATTGTGCTTACTCTGGCCTTTCAGGTTAAACAAATCCTTTATATTGGCAAAGGGCCTGACAAGCATTTAGTATTAATTAATTCTTGGAAGTCTCAAGGGGAGAAGGTAAGTATTCTTAAGAACTGACAAAATGGGTTGTTTCATTAAATATGTCCGCGGTCCCCAAGCCACATGCAGCACCAGCTCCGGGAGTCCTCTCTGCACCAGGCTCCCCCCAGGGTGCAGATGAAGAGGAAGGAATGCACAGAGTGCAGCTGGGCAGGTGCACCTGCCTCTTCCCTTACCAACCACTGCCAGCTTCACTCCCGGCTTTTCACATTCCACATTTCCCCTGTTTAGTAAATGAGTGTGTCATAGTCTCCTCCTCAAGTTATCAGGAAGTTCAACTGAGGACCACTGGTGCCTGTTGCTGATGTGGTGGACAGTGTGATAAAGCAGACCCAATGCCTAGGAAACCTATTGCCATCTAAGGAACTGATTACATTTCAAATGTGTACCATCCTTTTACTCATTGGGGGGCTGTGTTTGCTGCTTCCTACCATAGCCTCAAAAGGCCCACATTCTTTTCATTGAAGAATTGTCTGGAGGCCCACAGGGTCTCAAGAGTAGTTGGCTGTGCCACAGTCATCTGAATTTACACTGACCATTAAATATGGGTCATGTAGGAGGTTCTTCTGTCTATGTGTTGCTTTCATTGGTTGAATAAAGAAACTGCCTTGGCCTTTTGATAGGACAGCACTTAGGTAGGTGGAGTAGATAGAATTGATTGCTGGGAAGAAGCAGAGTAAGAGAACTGCCATGAAGCCACTAGGTCAGACATGCTGAATCTTTCCCGGTAAGCCACGACCTCGTGGTGACATACAGATTATTAGAAATGGGTTGAATCAAGATGTGAGAGTTAGCCAATAAGAGGCTAGAACTAATGGGCCAGGCAGTGTTTAAATGAATACAGTTTCTGTGTGATTATTTTGGGTGTAAGCTAGCAGGGCGACCAGAACAAAGGGACCCTCTCCCTACAACATATGGGAGGAGTTGGGGTTCTTGCCCATCTCTCTGGTTGTGTGTTGTGTTTTATGTTTATTACTATGCTTCAAACTTATGACAGAATTCAGGACCAAGGGCGGTCTTCCTAGTGGCCTTTTACCAGCTGTCTCTGAAGATGGCAGAGGTCTCAGGCATGGGATTGAGTAGTGGCTCTTCTAACTAACAGCTGTCTTCTGAAGAGGACTTCAGTCTAACTGAGCTTCATGGAGAAGACATTATTATGACTCCCTGTTCCTAACTTCCTGTCTGACTGCAGATTACAATTCTCTTGAATACAGAGGTGTGAAGGTAATGAGTTCCGGACCGTGACATGTCAGGTGATGTATCTGGGTCAAGTGCTTAATTGTTGGTCCTCTCTTCTCCCACTACAAAAATACTTGAAGCCTTGTATAGAAATGATGCTGTCAGTAAGTGGGGTAGAGAAATTTTGTACAATAAAGGACCCCATGAAGAAAACGAATAAATAGCTTTACAGTGTGTTTCCATCTGCTATTTCTTGTGCCTGATACTACAGACTCATCTAGATTATGAGTTGGAAAACTATGGTCCATGGACCAGATCTGGCCCTCCTCTTGTTTTTGTAAGTAAAGTTTTATTAAAACTATAGACTTACCAACTCCAGTGCTGCCTAGAGCAGGTTTCACACTGCAACAACAGCACAGATAGTTGTAGCAGGCAGCACGTGGAAAGCCTAGTGTTTATACTATTCAGTTCTGTAGAGGAAAGAATTGCCTACCTGCCTCCCTTGAATGCTAAACTTAATGAAAGCTTTTTGAATTACCACACTGACAATACAAAAGGCAGAAACTCAAAGCTGTTTCTAAAATAATGTCAAATTGTGTTATGTGGTAATATTACTGCTCAACCAGAGAGCATTTGTTGTCTGTTTTATGTCAGACTTGTGAGTGATTTCCACTTTTCCTTTGGAGTCCAAGGGGTTCAGAGACTGGAGGAAGTGCTCCTCTCCCTGTAACTTTGGAAAGTAGACATTCTTTACTGGCAGAGAGAGTTTTTGCCCCATTAAAATCCATCCATGTATTCAAATTTATTCATCCATGTCTACACCATCCATAATAGGAGAGCCAGGAGGTATTATTAGGTAGTTCGAACTAGCATCCCTAGGTTCCAGTGACACAGGATGCTGGGAAGGGATCTTCTGTCTTCTGAACTTAGCTGTTTGGAGTCAGAGTGCTAACGACTCTAACTTGGCTGAAGCCAGGCACAGAATTTCTGATTGACCTACTACAGTACTTGGGACTCTTTCTCCCTCGGGGAAAGTTCTGGAACAATCATTTCAAGCGCCAGATTTGCACAGCAGGTCCAAGATCCTGGCTTCAGGCAGCAGCTCGCTGCTCAGCCTTGTATCACACAAAAGAGCTTTGCCCAGGCGCATTGCCCACTCTTTTCATCCTATCCTCTCCTGACAGGCAGCCTGGAAAGAAGCATACTCGTATTGATTCCGACAGCACAATTGGAACTCCGACATTTTCTTCTGGGCTCTGGGGTCGAGACGAAGGGGCTGGCAGTGCTGGGTGGAACGTAAAGGAGCAGCAGACACAGGGGAGCTGAAGGGACAGTAAATGAGGCTATGTGAAGTCTGCGCTCTTGCATCTGTACCTCCGACAAATGGATTTGGTCCTCGGCTCCAACAATCATCTGATTTCAAGTTTGGTTACCTAGGAAACAGAGGGCACACTGCTGGGACAGTCAGCGCGTGTTCTGTGCCGAGCAAAGCTATTAAAGCCTATCAAGTCAGCCTTTGAGAAGCACTGAGTATGGACGGTTTCAACTTCCAACCAGGTATTTATTTATTTATTTCCCTGCATCAGAAGCAAAATGAGTTATTGAACCACTCAATCCATCTACTGGGACAGCTTCTCCTCCCCCCTCCCCATTCTTTTGGTTTCCTGAAACCCCCGTGGAGTTGGTGGCAGTCCGGAAGCTCTTTGTTGATAGATAGTTCACAGCAGGAAAGCCAGGAAGCATTAATCCTGCAGGAGCCAGGACTGGGGTCAGGGCTGTGGTCACAAAGGTGGCCTTTCTCCAATCTTATTTCCTGCTTCACTCTCAAAAAGTCCAATGAAACCAGGTACAGTGACACATGCCTGTAACCTCAGCACTTAGAAGCTGAGGAAGGGGATCACTGTAAGTTCAAGGCCAGCCTAGGCAACATATCAAGATTTTTATCTCAAAAGCCAAAAATAAAAGTCCTTAATAATTTGTCAAACAAGACTCTCACTCATGAATAGCAGTTACCCCAGGGTCTTATCACTGTCTCCTGCCCACTCTGTTTTGAGACCTCCAAAAATATCTCGGAGAGGGAGGGCTTCAGGAACACTCGCTGCTCTTCTAGGGGACCCAGGTTGGATCTCAGCACCCATATGGCAGATAACAGTCTGTAACTCCAGTGCCAAGAGACCTGTTGCCCTCTTCTGGCCTTGAAGACAACAGACACAATTATGGTACAAGATATATGGGCACGCAAAACCCTATACACATAAAATAAAGATAAGTAGATCTTTAAGCAAAAAGTAGAACAGGTAAAAGTATTTCCAGTCAGTCTCATTTGTCTGCAGGGTCCACAGCTACAGATCCCATCATGAATGAGAAATACTGGTGGCAGGAGCAATTGAGTCTGCACTGAACACACACACACACACACACACACACACACACACACACATGCACGCGTGCGCACACACACACAGAGACAGAGAGAGAGAGAAAGACAGAGAGACAGAGAGAGAGACAGAGACAGAGAGACAGAGAGAGAGAGGAAGAGAGATTTTTCCTTGTCTTTATTCTTTATTACCCAAATAATATAGTATAACAATTATTTACACAGCATATAACTGTGTTAGGTGTTCTATCATCTAGGGGTGACTTAGACTCTGTAGGTCTAAGTGTGTGGTGTGTGTGTGTGTGTGTGGACTCTGTGCAAACTCTATGTTATGTGACAGATTTGATGACTTAAGCCTCTTCAGCTTTCATATCCATGAGTATCCTGGAGCCAGTGTCCCCTGGATGCTGACGTATGTCATCATTGTCTGTACACTTTCCTGTTACCTGCTAAACATTCCTGGCCTTTCTTCCAGACACAGCCACTCCTCAGCCCCCCCCCCCACACACACAGAAGCTCTGCTATGTATTTAAATGGTAGAACTAGTTCAAACTATCCACACTCATTAGGGTAGATCCACTGCAGCATCTGCCACTGGTCTCCACACAGACCTTCTCAAGTTGTGGTCGTTCACAGGTTTATTTGTCTGGACTTCTTTCTAAGCCCCCAGAGGAGTGGGTTCCACTCTGTGGGGAATCCCTAGACAGTCTTCATGTAAAGTAGGCAGAATTCCATCCTGTCTGGATAGTCAAAGAAAAAAAATGGTTGCGACAAGTGGGTGACAATAGACACAAGAAGGATTTGGTTGTGGTGGCGAAGTGAAGGGGAGCAAGGTTTGCACGCGAAGGATTTCTTTATTATGATGATCACACTCCTCGCTCCTGGAAAACAGCCCCGCAGGCCTCCTGCACATACACAGTGGTGTGCTCTGTGGATGGGACCATCCATCATGACTGGCCTCCTTAAATGCTTCCCTGCACCTTGGAGCTGAAAAGCTAAATGCTACACCGTCTCCTCTCCACTATAGAGAGAAGCTGCAGCATTCACCAGCTGCAGCAAACATGGATGCTCTTCCTGTTTTGAAGATCATCCTTAGCTGAAGGGATCTGGCTTAGGGTCTTTCTGGAGGCTAGGTCAGCTGTCAACGGCAGAGCCTGCTTTGATGTTCACCTACGTGGTTGTTGGTAGGAGGCACTGCTCCTCAGAATGTTCTCAAGATGAGACAACGGTTTCCCCCAGAAAAGTGAGAAAGAAATGCTCAACTAAGGTAGAAGCTAGAGGATCTTCTACAATCCAGTCTTGTAAGGGGCTCTCGAGTGTGTGTCTGTGCAACTGCAGGTGTAAATCAGTTTGGAAACTTAAAGATGAGTGGAACATGCCTGGACTTTCCTTGCCATTATCATCTAAACCACATATCAACTATTAATGTAGCATTTACACCGTGCTCAACACAAGAATGTAGAGATGCTTTCCCTATGGCAGAAAATGGTAGGTCACACGCAAATGCCACATTGGAGCACTGTAGGTTTTGATGCGTGCAGGGTCCCCCATGGACACAGAGGGACAGCTGTCTCACATTAATTTTCCTTAAAAGTGGCAGTGGTATTTCTCCAAAACTAGTTCAGAAACTGGACCATGACTCTCCAGACAAGCCTCAGCCTCCAGGTGACGATGGCCAGTGTTCCTGAGCGGCATGGAAGCAATTTAGGTTCATTCATCAAATTTGACAGATGAAGACATGGAGGTGCTGAGAACTTAAGTGACATGATCCTGTTCACACAGCTTTCCCGTAGCGTGCAAACCTCAGACGTTTATTACTCAGAGCTCTCGACATCAAAAGTCTGTCTGAAGGGCTCACAAGTTGAATGTTTTATACCGCTGGTTCCTACGTCACACGTAGATAGGAGCCTCCTTAGAAGTTGATAACAGCTCCCCTAGAGCTCTGCAGGTTTTGTTTTATTTATACATTTTTACTTTAAATTGCTGCATGGTATTATCCATATTTATGGACTACAGTGTGATTATATGTATATATTTATTATATGTATACATATATATGTATATACAGTGTATCATTGTATGTATACAGTGTTTGGCGACCAAATTGATTGGTACCACCAAAATAAATCATTCAAAATCCTCTCCATCAGCTATTGTGAAATATTCGATTAACTGTTTCAAACACAGCCACTCTATCATGCTGTATTAGATTTGTCTTCCTATCCAACTGCATCCTGTTCTTAGCCAGTGTCTTTATTTTTCTCTTCTTAACCCTCTTCCCAAGCTCACAGTCCATCCTCTTAATGCTGTGCCATGCTGGGGACCCTCAGATGATCGTATCTTAGTGATCCTTCCATGGAAGGATGGCAATCACTAAAAGGCTGGTGAGGTCTTGGGTTTCTCTATAACATCCATTTTTACAAGTCGTTGGTAGCAGATAACTCATTGTCAAGAGTCTCTAGCTCCAGATGAAGCATGGAAGCACCATGTAAAGACAGGACAATGGAGCTGGTGCTGTCAACCTCTTCTGCTCATGCCAGAAGACAGTAGCAAGAGATGTGTGCTGAAGAGTTATTGAAAAGCTTTACTAAAGACACAATTTTGCCTGGGCTTTTCATTCTCAAAACTAACTCCTACTCTATGTTAAATATTATAGTCTTGGCCATGGAGGTATGACAACAAAACTCCAATGGAGCCACCTGCAGACGCAGCTTCCCTCGTGGACCAAAATGCCACTGTTGAAATTCTAGCTGGCACACCATGTTATTCCATTCCTGAAATTTAAGGGTGTTCTTCTCTGAATCCATTCAGTATATCTCTATTGAATACACGCAACTCAGCATGACAATCAGTAACAGGGTAGGTATCTGGTGCCATCCCCCTTAGCCATGAATGAGCCCTGAGTACAGATGTTAGGTATCCACCTGGGTGGCTGGCGGGAGCACTTTTTGATATTGGCAGTCTGATCAGGGCTTGGGTCTGAACGTCAATTCTCAGGACTGGAATATGGGGGTCCGTGTTGTAGGTCCCAGCAATTCTTTTCAGAAGCAAAGCTGAGTAAGCCATTTTTGTAAAAGGAATGATGATTACCAGAACGACTGTTTATGGAGTGCCTCTTACATGTCAGAGGCAAATACTCTGCAGACATTTCAATTTCAACGTAATTCTCCTGAGCACTTAACAAAGTAGGCCTGTTAGTAAGTGCAGTCAAGTATGTGCTTAAGGTGATGTAGCTGGCTGATGGCTCTGGACTTTGAACTTGGATCAGTCAGACTCCACAGTCTATGTATTTGAGCACCAGATTCAGTCAGTTTCCTGTTCCTGTGTTCCACGGAGTTTCAACCAAAGACCGAAAAGAGCTGCAGCTGTAACGAGTGCATGCAGTCTTTGTCTTGCTATATTTCACTGCATAATACAACACAGTTATTCAGGCAGCAGCTACACCATGTTGTGGAGCCATATTAGTTACTTTTCTCAGTGCTGTGATGAAATATTTTACTGTAGAATATTAGTTGAAGATGTGTTGCATTTGTTTATTTGTTTAGTGATGCAAAGATGTGTTTTACTCTTTCATGTTACGTTTGTTTAACTTTGTGAAGCTGTGTTCCTTTGCAGCTGATTGGTCTAATAAAGAGCTGAGTGGTCAATAGCTAGGCAGGAGAGAGAAATAGGAGGGGCTGGTGGGCAGAGAGAATAAATAGGAGGAGAAATTTAGGGAAAAGAGGGAGATACGAGAAAAGAAGGAAAGGATTCCAGGAGCCAATCAGCCAGTCACATAGCCAGTCACTGAGTAAGGAGGAAAGAAAGATAAACAGAAAGGTAAAAATTCCAGAGGCAAAACATAGTTAAAGAGATATGGGGTAACTTAAATTAGAAAAACCGGCTAGAAACAAGTCAAGCTAAGGTCAGGCATTCATAAGTAAGAATAAGTCTCTGTATGTTTATTTGAGAACTTGGTGGCAGACCGCCAAAGGAGGGGGGGGGGACAACCACAATACCTGACCAAGTAACTTTAAAAAAAAATGTGATTTTTTTAAAAATTATTTTAAAATTTTTAAATAAGTAAAATGTGTGTGGATTCCCCTGGAGGCCAAGTGGCCTTTGGTCTCCTGGAACTAGATTTATAACTGATTGTAAGTCTCCCAAAGTGGTTGCTGGGAACTGAACTAGGTCCTCTTCAAGAGCTGCGTGTGCTCTTAACCACTGATCCATCTCTCCAGGCCCAGGAATGGTTTATTTTGCCTCTCAGTTGGAGGGTACAGTCTAGCATGGTGAAGAAGTTATGGCTGTGCAGCATGAGGTGGTTGACTACATTATGCTCTCAGTCGGGAAGCAGAGAGGTGCGAATGATGATTCTCAACCCGCTTCCCCTTCTTACTCAACCTAGGACTCAGCCCGTGGAATGGCTGCTGCTCACCTTTTAGGTGGGTCATCTCTGCCCTATTATACTTTTCTGAAAACTGAAAACTCCTCTCATAGACATGTCTCTTAGATCATTTTAAATCCCATCAAGTTGACAATCAAGATTGACCATCACTGTATTGTAAATAATCTAGAGGTGAAGCCAAGGCACCTACAGGCTATGCACAATGCTATACAGGAGACCTCAATTTTTGGTGCCTGTTTTAGTTGGGATTTCTATCACTGTGAAGAGACACCATGACCACAGAAAGTTATAAATTAAAATATTCAACTGGGGCTGGCTTACAGGTTCAGAGGTCTAGTCCATTGTTGCATGGCAGGAAGTATGGTGGTCCATGGGCAGACATGTGCTGGAGAAGGAGCCGAGAGTTCTACATCTGAATCACAGGCAGCAGTAAGAAATGGTGAGCCACTGGGCATGGGTTGAACTTCTGAAACCTCAAAGCCTACTTCCAGTGACACACCTCTTATAACAAGGCCACATGTCCTAATCCTTTCAAACAATGCCACTCTCTATGAGCCTTTGGGGGTCCTTGTCATTCAAACTAGCACAGTAACCACAGTATCTTGGAACCAATCTCTTATGGACATTAAAAAGAAGACTATACTGGATGTCATCTACAATATCCAAAAAATTGGTTCATACCAGTTAATCAAGCCTGTGCTCATATTGGTCTCAGCTGACACACACATTTGTCACTGGACAAGCCTCAGTCTATGCTTTGAGATGTCAACAAACTTCAAACTTCATTTGGTACCTTCATTTGGTATCTTCTCAGTCACTAGGCAGATAACTGATATTATGATAATTTTTCTCTATTTGGCTTTCCCCATAATAAGGCTGCTTAATTAAGTTAGCTGCCCAAAGAGCTGCTCAGTTGGCAGGGAGGATTTGAATTAATCTTTCTTCTCTTAGATGTTCCCAAGTCAAACTCATTCATACCCACACACGATGTCGGTCATGTTTGGTTTTATCCTAGGTCTCTGGGCTATTGAGCCTCTGGTTCCTGACCCTTCAGGCAGTGTCAGGCATGGGCTCTCTCTAACTGCATAGATCTCAAGTTGGACCAGTCATTGATTGACCTCTTCTGGAAGTTCTGCACTACCTTTACTGCAGCACATTTTGGAGGCAGGACAAATTATAGGTCAAAGGTTTTGGGGCTGGGTTGGTCTTCCAATCCCTCCACTGGGAATCTAGTCTAGTTACAGATGATGGCTGGTTCAGACTCTGTATGCTCATTACTAGGAGTCTTTGCTAGGGTCACCTTTGTAAATTCCAGGGAGTGTCAATTGCAGTAGATTTCTACTTAGCCTCCCAAATGCCCTCCAATTCCAGTGGCCTCTCCCAGTATTCTATTCCTCTACCGTCTAGATTTGATTCCTCCTGTTCCCTGGTGGAGTTTTCCTTGGATGATTATGAAGTGTCCTTCCCCATCTCTTTTGAAGTCTATTTTGTTAGATATTAGCATGGCTACCCCAGCTTGCTTCTTAGGTTCATTTGCTTGGAAAATCTTTTTCTTACCCATTTACTCTGAGGTAATGTCTACCTTTGATATTAAGGTTTATTTCTTGTATAAAGCAGTAGGATGGAATCTGGTTTTGGATCCATCTTGTTAGCCTGTGTCTTTTTCTTGGGTAATTCAGTCCATTGATATTGAGAGATGTTAATGACCAATGATGATTATTTCTGTTATTTTCTTGTTGTTGTTGTTAGTGGTGGTGGTGGTGTGTGTGTCCCTTCTTTTGGTTTTGCTGGTGTGAGATTTTGTTTCCTTTGTATTCATGAGTATAATTAACCTCCTTTGGTTGGGGTTTTCCTTCTAGTACCTTACAGGCTGGATTTTTTATATATGAATATACTGTTAAAATTTGACTTTATCATGAAACATCTTGTCTTCTCTATGGTGATTGAAAGTTTTTCTGGATATCGTAGTCTGGAATGACATCTCTGATCTCTTAGAGTTTGCAGGATATCTATCCAGGTCCTTCTGGTTTATAGAGTCTCCACTGAGAAGTTGGGCGTAATTCTTTATATGTTACTTGCTTTTTATCCCTTGCAGTTTTTAATATTCTTTCTTTATCTGTATGTTAAGTGTTTTGAATATTATGTGGCAAGAGGACTTTCTTTTTGGGTCCAAATCTATTTGGTGTTCTGTATGTTTCCTGTACCTTTATAGGCATTTACTCCTTTACATTAAGAAAATTTTCATCTATGATTTTGCTGAAAATATTTTCTGGGCCTTTGAACTGGTTTTTTTTTCCTTTTTCTATTCCTATTACTCTTAGGTTTGGTCTTGTCATGGTGTCCCAGATTCCCTGGATGTTTTGTGCCAGGAATTCTTTCGATTTATCATTTTCTTTGACTGATGTATTTATTCTATTGTATCTTCAATGCCTGAGATTCTCTTTTCCATCTTGTGTGTTCTGTTGGTGAAGCTTGTCTTTGTTTCCTTACGTAGATTTTTTCATTTCCAGAATTCCTTCAATTTGTGTTTTCTTTATTGCTTCTATTTCCATTTGCAGGTCTTGAACATTTTACTCATTTTCTTCAACTGTTTATTTTTTCTTGGATTTCTTTAAGAAATTTACTCATTTCTCTCTATTTTTGTTTGTCTTTTCCTTTCTTTCTTTAAAGAATTTATTCACTTTCTCTTTAAGGACTTCTATCATCTTCATATTGTTAGTTTCAAGTTCTTTTCCTTGTGCTTCAGCTGTTTTGGAATATTTGGTACTTGGTGTCATAGGATAGTTGGGATTTGGTGGTGAAATATTGCCCTGAGTGTTGTTGATTGTGTTCTTACTTTGGACTCTAGGCATCTGGGTTTGGAGTGATTAGTGGTCTAGGTGTTGATTTCCTGGATTGTCTTTGTTAAATGAGTTTTTTGTTCCTTGCTTTCTATTTCCTCTCTGGTCATTTGGCCAGTGTGACCTGTGGTTGAGCAGGGAGTCTTGACCCAAGTTGGAGGCTTGGCTTCTGCTGGCCTGTGGGGTCTCTTGTCGAGCAGCGAGGTCTCTACCCGAGTTGGGGATAAGGAGGTAAGGGGAGACTGGGGATAGAGTCCTGGGGTGGACACCAAGGGAGTGGAGGAGGTCTTTAGACAGGCAGCCTACCTGGCGTTCTGGTGGCTGGTGTAGTCTCTGGCCCAGCAAAGAGTCACTGCCCAAGTTGGTTAGTCAATCTTTCTGCTTTCTCTAGCTCTACAAACTACCTTCATCACTTGGCTTGTAGATTTTCCTCTGTCTTCAGAGGGTATCACTCCAGCCCCTGACTTCAGCAGCACATCTTTCAGTGCCAATCATCACCCATGTATGTGTCCTTCTTGGCTCCCTTTCATAAGGATGCTGATTGCGTTGGGTCACCTGAAAGATCTAAGGTAAGTGCATCTTCTCAAGATTCCTCCTGAGTGCTAGAAATAATGGCATGAGCCACCATACCTGGCTTAAATGAACATTTCATTGACCAATACTGGCAATTTGAAGAAAAGTAAGCAGAGTAATTGAGCAGAGGTGAATAGTGTTTGTATTGATGGCAGACAGCAATAAGATACAAGGAGGTTGCTGATTTTGAGACAGAGACTGAAAACTCTCAACACAGTGACATTCAAGCAGAGATCCATTAGTATGCAGGAGTAAGGCATACGAACATCTGTGGGACAAACCTGCCATGGAAGGATGGAAAGGGATCCAAAGGTGGAAAAACAGAAAACATGTGAAGAGCCAAAAAGTCTGATATTACTGTGAGGAGAGGAAGGAGGCAGGTTCAGGGGCTGAAGGAAGAAAAAATATAATAGGAGAAAGGAAGGAATTGGATTTTAAGGATAATTCTGGGAGAAAAACAATTCTTAGGCTGTAGTAACCTGTCAACAAAAAGTAGACTCATTTTTTTTAGAGTTTTAAAAAGAATACTGAGCAGAAATTAATGCACTAAAAACAAAGGAAACAATACAAAGAATCAATGAATCTAAAAGCTGGTTCTTTGAGAAAATAAGCAATATTGACAGACACTTTGTCCAACTAACCAAAAATAAAATAAAATAATAAAAATAGAGAAGACCCAAATAAACAATTAAAATGGAATAGGAAAATGTTACAACAGACATCAAAACAATTCAGAATATTATAAGAAAATGCTTTAAAAACCTCTTCTCTATTAAACTGGAAAATCTAATAGAAATGTATAATTTTCTAGATTCAATCAAACAATCAAAATTAAGCCAAGAAGAGGTCAAAAACCTAAACAGACCTATAACAACAACAACAACAACAAAAAAGGAGACTGAAATAGTAATAAAGTCTTTAAGTCTTCAAACTCAAAGAATACTAGGGGACCAGGAAATGGTGTGACTTGACTCACAAAACCAGAGACAAACACCATGCCAGTCATTTGAGCAGAGTTTAAAAAAACTTAAGAACAAGAAAAAGTTTATTTTATATGCCTGTTGTCTTGGTTAGGTTTCTATTGCTATGAA
>JAQHUG010000008.1:12805387-12817927 GCA_028555095.1 Dicrostonyx torquatus
GCCTTGCTTTTTCATTTATTATCTTAAAAAATAATATTCACCCTCATTATTTTCTCCTGTTTCTCTCTTCTCCTGATTCCCTTTCCTCCTCCCACCTAGTCTGTATTCTACTTTTATGGTATATTTATATTTATTTATTCATTTATTAATGAATCAATGAATTTCATTAGGGTTGCTTATAGACATTTACTCCCCTAGGGACTTTTAACAGCCTAAATATCCTCAAGGATCTCTAAGACTCATGGGCCCTCCCCCGCTACCATTATCTGTTCTCAGGTTGTGTTGTGGGGTCATGGACCTTTCTAACCTTCGTGACAGTTGTTAACAGGCCCAGTGTCACACAAATTTATGCCAGTCAATCATTGCTGTTGTGGGATCAAGAATGCAGTCACAGAGTTGTGTTATGAAGACAGTGCTCCTCCTCACTCCATTCCTTTCTCTGACTCTGAGTCTTCATGGTCTTTGGTCTTTTGTGCTCTCTGAGCCTTAGAGAGGGGACTATAGGGTTCTCATTTATGGCTGAGCACTCTGTGGTTCCTTACTCTCAGCACTTTGACCAGGTGGGAAGGCTCTGCAGTTGTTCCCTGACACCCCAAAAGTAGCATCTCTGGCCCAAACTGTGGCACTAATATATGTATGACTATAAGCATTACTATTTGGAAGGGGAGTTAACAGGTATAACCTATACTTTTAGAAAAACATTATCAATATTTTCCCCACTGGGGGTTTATTTCCTTCCGAGCCATAGGCTTTTGAACAGGTTTATAGTACTAGATATAGATTCCTTGTAGAGGAGGGGAAATCTCAAACCCGATCAGAGAATAGTTGACTACCTCCATTTCTGGCTTTTTGCTGCTACACCAGTGGGCACTTCTTGCTGGGCTGGCCAGTAGAGTGGCCCACAGGGTCTGCATCTGCATAGGATTTTTCACAAATAAGTAATTCTTTCATGATTTGTGTAGCATCCTCTGAGACTATGAAAGCTCCCCAGTTTTTAAAGGACTTTACTGTATGGTTCCTTCTTAAATGACCAGAAATATGTGGGCAAAACAAATTGATCTTCAAAGTTTTCTTTTCTTTTTCAAAAGCCCACAAAAGGGTAGAAAGGTCAGGACAGGGAGTGGATCTGAGAAGGGTAAAAGATCAAGACACATTGTACGGAACTCTCCCCAAGAACTAACAAGAGAGAAGAAAGAAAGAAAAAGAAACTTTCTTCTTAGAGTGACATTTTCTTTAGCATTTCCTGTACCATAGGTCTTCTGGTGACAGCTGCTCTGCCTATTTTTTTTTTGTCATAAAACCAATTTCTGTGTTTATTTTTAAAACTATGTTCACCCTGGAATTTCAGCTTGGATGTCTTTTATTTCAGTGTTTTAAGGGGTCATCTCTTTCCTTCTGGTTTGCGTAGTCTCTGACAAACAAACATCAAGCAACCCACACACTGTTTTAGTCCTTGTCTATGTTCTCCTGTGTATGATGTTCCTTTGCTCTGGCTGATTCTCGATTTGATTTCTCATTGATTTGACTCTGATGCATTTTGATATAGCTTTCATTATGGTATGTTGATTGGAGTTTGTTGGCCTGTGGTTTATAGAAAAAATAGAAAAAACTAGCCACAGTTTCATCAAACATTTGTTCTTGTTGCTCCATTGCTCATTGTTGTGGGATAATGCTTTTGTACACTGTAAAGATTTGTCACTTGCATTGGTTTAATAAAACACTAATTGGTCAGTAGGAAGCATAGGTAGGGCAACCAGACTAAGAGGATTCTGGGAAGAGGAAAAGCAGAGTCAGTCACATCTGAATGCAGAAGAAGCAAGATGAGAATGCCTCACTGAGAAAAGGTACCACACTACATGGCTAAACATAGATAAGAATTATGGGTTAATTTAAGTTTTAAGGCTAGTTAATAATAAGCACAAGTTAATTATAATTAATATAAGCCTTTGTGTGCTTCTTTGGGACTGAATACCTATAGGACCAGGTGGGACAGAAACTTCCACCTACACTCCATTATATACCCTTTTAAGGTACCAATTATGCACACCTTAGAACACTTGGACAGTTGATGCTGTCCAAGGACAGGTTACTAGGGTACTCCTCTAAACTCTCTCTCTCATCCACCCCATGCAATACACATACTTCTAATAAAATCCTTGCATTTTCAATATTATTTTGGTGTTAGCTTTTTGGACAGTCTTGATCACTGTTTTTACGGACTATGTTTTTACTGACTAATATTCTCTCTTGGAATACCTTCTTTGAAAAACGTCCATTTTTAGCAACTAGTTACTGGCTGACAATCTTGATCCTTTCAAGGTTTGTTTTTATACTCATGATCATGTATCTAGAAGGGCCTTAGAGGATAATATAACTTGGCTGTTAAGTTTACATCTTCTGCAAAAGCCATACATATTCAATTGTCTTCTTCATTTAGGTTGATTGGAACCTGGATGTTTCCTTCTCTAAGATTTTTCCATCTATAGGTCAGTGCTTCGTGTGCTCCTTACCTGGCTTTGTGGATTTCACCTTATATATAGTCAGAGGAGTGGACTCAGGGGGATTACTGGGTTTGTAGAGCTTTGCAGATCCCTCCTCTCAGGTACTTGACAAATTCTTTGGGATCTCTAAGTATCTACCACTGCTTCCTCAACTTTGTGAAAACACTGGATTTCACTTGAATTCCTCTGTCTGTTCCATGCAGTGGAAATTACCCACAGGTAGAGAATAAGAGCAATTATAGAGTTGTTCTGTCCCTACACACCCTATGCTTTCTAAGAGAAGTCTTAGAATCCATAACTCATAAACCAGAATGGCTACTTATTGACCAATGAGCAATTCTCAAACAAGTTACTCTTTCCTGTAATGGGTGTCCTCAAAGAAAGAACTTATTACATAAAATTACCAGCTAGTTACTGTGTAAGAAACTAATGGCTAAAAATAACATTATAAAGTATAATGAAAGAGGCAAATGCAGGAATCAGGTATCATTCCAAAGAATTGTTGAGCACAGGAGAGAAACTGGGATGATTAAAAACATAGAAACTTAGAGAAGTAGCCCTGCGGCTCTAAGACCTAGATGTTTGATGGGGCCTTACTTGTTTCTGTTGGTGCCACGTTTCCAAATTTGGAGTAGTGCCCCAAGGGCTGGGAACCCAGGTATCCAATGAGAAGTGCTGGCTGGTAGGCCTGTGTGCCTTCATTTGGGAATTTAACAAAGGTGTTATCAAGAATAGATTTAAAACTGAAAATTTGATTTAATTGCTGGTGGTGGAATGCTATGGCTGCTGCTGAGGATGCTACAGTTGTCCATAACCAGAGAATAACAGCTCTCAAGAAGCCGCAGGAAAACAGTAGGAAATACACCCTTCTACCCCACAGGAAAACCACAGGAAGCCCACCCTTCTTTCTCAACTTCTCAGTCATCTCTTCTTCTGTACTAAAGTCAGAACCTGGAGTATGGGATCTGGGTATGGGCACCTCTGGTTTGTAGCAGAGTAAATCCTCTTTAAGTCCCAAGTAACACTGTAAAATGTACTTCTGTCTGCTGATCTGGCGAAGACTGGAGTAGGGACAGATTCCAACTCCATTTCAACAGTCCTTGAATTGGAATCACGAGGAAACAGATCTGGGAATTTCCATTTTAAAAAAAATATCAGACATTATATCAGGGAATGAGAAAAGTGATGTAGCCCTTGATTCATGCTTCTCATTGACCAACTTTAAGCATGGGATTAGTCCCCTTTCAATCACTAATATTTAAAAACTCTCTTAATGTCGTAGTTAGGACTTCTATTGCCATAAAGAGACACCATGACCATGGCAACTGTTACTAAGGAAAACATTTAATTGGCATGGCTTACTTACTGTTTCAGAGGTTTAGCTCATTATCATCATGGCAGAACATGGCAGCGTGCAGGCAGACATGGTGCTAGAAAAGGAACACAGAGTTTTACATTTTGACCCACAGGCGACAGGAAGTGAACTGTATCACTGGGTGTAGCTTGAGCATAGGAGACCTCAAAGCCCACTTCCACAGTTACACACTTCCCCCAACAAGGACATACCTACTCCAACAAAGCCTCACCTCCTAATAGTGCCACACCCTGTGGGGGCCATTTTCTTTCAAACCTCTACACTCATTCTCAGTGCCTTTGTTCCCATGCTGGCAAGTGAAATAAAATAAGGCATTTCCCTCCCAGAGTTTTGATTGTGCTATAGTTGAGTTTTCAGTCTTCTTTGACAGTGTTATTGGGAGATAGAGGAGCTTTTAGGAGATGGTGCCTAGTGAGAGGATATTAGGAAACCAGGGATGTGGCCTTATACCTTATCGTGAGGTGAGTAGCTTCCATTACCATATATTTCATCCATGCTGTATTGTGTCACCTCAGGCTCAAAGCAACATGACAAAGTGGCTGGATTAAACTGCCAAAGCACCCAACCAAAAAAATAAAGCTTTCTGTTTTATAGGTTGATTTTCTCAAGAATTTTGTCACTGTGATAGAAAGCTAATGCAGGAAAAAAAATATCCTCATCACATCATAAATGCTTAATATAGAATAGTCATTAACTATAGTACAAAAAGTTACCCAGAGCTACTCTGCTTCCTGCTTTCCTCCTCACACCCTCTGAAGCAACTATTTTACAGTCATTTTTCCAGGTAATGAGTCTCAGAGATGCTTAGCGAAAGTTGCCCAAGGTCACATGACCAGTAACTATTCTTCAGAGTGATGGTAAATCAGGTACGAGAGCATTTAAGTTCTCAAGCACAAGTATCCCCTCGTCTCACGGTTGTTCTCTGTGCTGAAACTGACTTACTGGCTTCAATTGCTTTGAAGTTACATATCAAAAATAGCACAGTGTTTCCCCGGTGACGGTTGGCTTGGGCTCCATAGTGGCAGCACAACGCTCTTCGCATTTAATGAAGTAGATGGATGTTTCAGCCATGACTTCCTCCAACAATTGATTTGTTTTTTAAAAAATCCCATTTGGGGGCTGACATCCCAATCTGACTCTGGAATATCATTACAGCCTGAGCTGGAAAGAGAACTCACTTAGAGCTAAGGTTATTTCCTCCACGTGAGTGGAATATCTTGCCCTTTATTGCATCCATCTTCTGTTACTATGCAGGCCATCACCTTCCATGGCTACTTAAATGGGTGCCTAAGGTTGGACTGAATTCCAACATTTTAAAAAGACTTTCATATCTTTTTTTTAACTGTTTGCTGATAAAAGAATTAAATTAGGAACTCATTATTATGAGTCTTTATGATGTAGATATTGTTTCTACCCCTGTGTGTATGCGTGTGTGTGTGGGGAAAGGGAGTATATGTGCACCTGTGTGTATATATGTAGCTGTATTAACTCTGCCATGCACACATGGAGACCAAAGATTCTCTTCCTCTATCATTCTCAGCGTTATTCTTTGAGTCAGGGTCTCACTGAGCCTGGAGATGACTGATTTGCTGGACTGACTGGCGAGTGAGCTCCAGGGATCCTCCTGTCTGCCTTTTGTGTGCATAGCTACATCTGTCTTTTTACATAGGTACCGAGGTCCCCATACTTGAGCAGTAGGCACTTTGCCTACCTGAATCACTTTCCCAGCATGCACCATTCTTTAAGCATTGTCAATTGGATCACCTCCTCTCTTCTCTCAGCTTTCCATTATGACTCTAAATTCATATTTCTTGCACTGTACAGCATAAACCCAATATTTCTCGAGAATCAGAAGAAAACTAAGGCAATTTTTCAAGAAATAAAATATGTATTTCATTCTGGATATTAATTCTCTTATTTTAAATTATGATACTTTATTAGTTAGAATTGGAAAGGTCATAGACATACATGACCTAAGAACATAATATACAGTAAATAAAAACAAGGTAATCAGACTTCTCAAGCCTTATACTGTCCCACAAAATATAAAATTAATCAAAAGTTTTCTTTGGCTTTGATTTTTATAGTATCTGATTTCCCTTTCCATTAGGAGTTCAGATACAACCCAAACTAGAGATTGACATTAAAGTGTCTGACAGCTATACACAGCATCAAAAAAGAAAATCTGTATTCCCAGCTCATATAAATAATAGGAGCATTGGACAAACTGATATAATTATAAAAATGAAACAGCTTCATGTTTCTCAGCATTGTTTGACATACAGTAAGTGTGCTGCTGATGTTAGTTGAAATCACCACCATATCTATCCTCATCACCAGAACTGCCACCATCACTACCATCATCATCACCACTGATAACATCATCACGACTACCACTGTCCCTACCACCACCAATAACACCATCATCACCATCATTACCACTGCTACCATCACTACCACCACCACGACCACCACCACCATCATTAATCAGATAATCAGTAGCAATAGCATCGTTATCAATCACCACACTGTCATCACTACCACCACCATCGTCATAATCATCCCCCTGTAATTTCCATGTTTTAAAAATCTTGGTGCCCTACATCAATCCTATTAGATTAGATAAAGTGATTTTGTCAGTTTCCTTGTCTGCCTCTATTAACAAAGAGAAGAAAACATCTGTCAGTAAGGAGTAAAGAGTGCTCACAGTGAAGTAGTGTGGCTGAAGAACCTAAAGCGTTCTATTTTTAAATGAAGGCTTTCAATGTAAATTCTATGTAAACGAGGTTCTGGTCTCCAGAGAGCTTTTGGAAACGCTGCTGACATAGGTGGGAAGGAAGATGCATGGTAGCTATTACAGTTTGTCTCCAGTGCTTTGAGTTTGTCCTGTTTTGTTCTTGGGCTTCAAATTAAGGAGTCTTTACTAGACACGGAAATAGTGCATGCATAGACAAAATGAAGTCAGAAGCATGCCCAATATATTGGGTGAGAGAAATTAGATATTAAAGATCTTAAAGCCTGAAATAGTGGGATGAAATTCACAAAGCAGTATTTGGGAGATAAGGATTATATTTAATGTTGGGCCCAGATCCAATGATTCATTAGCAAAAATACAGTGCACAGAAGTGTCAGCACCAGGCTTTCAGAGTACTGCTCACCAGGTTTTATCATTGGTCTTAGGAAAAAGTAGGCACCAGTCATTTTGGAAAATAGTTTAGAATTTTCCTTAAAACAAACATGCAAAGACTAGCTCATCATCTACAATCGTTAGCACCTACACACACCCACACAGAAGCCTCTTTATAAATGCTTGTAGTGCGTTATTACTTGTAACCCTAAACTGGAGGGAACCCAGCTATCCTTCTATAGGTAGATAATTAAGCAGCCTGTGGAACCCCAAGACCGTAAACTTCTCAACACTACAAAGAAACCCACAGTTGATATATCCAGCTTGGATGATGATGCTCTATTAGTAGCTACACATTTAGGTTGCAATGTCCTTTATTGCTCTGGTGGCCTTTAACTGCCTCCATTGGCTTTGAGGAATCCAGAAAGACTGCCTGTTTTTGCACACATGATTTAAGTCTGATTTTAATCTATTGAATGTGACTTCATAAACAGGGTAATGCTGAATTAATGAAGTAAACGTCCTTGAAAGAGTGGCTGGCCCTCCTGGCTTGATGAACATGCTGCTCAATGGCTCACCATTACAGACAGAATCTGGGGACCGGGTCCAGGCTACTAACCACTAGACACTGGGAGATAGTAAATACACAAACCACGAAGACTATGGTAACATGTGATGATTCAATGATTGACAGTTCTCATAAAGACTGAGCAGTTTGTGGTGTAGGTGGCTGGGCCTTTCTTTGCTTGACCTTATTTTAATTTGCTTAATAAATGCCTTCTTTCTCCCCCTGTTCCTCCTCCCTCTATATCCCTTCCAGTCTCCTCCTTCTGACAGTCTTATTGTATTGTCCAGGCTAGCTTAGAATTATCCATGTAGACAAGCTGACCTTGAACTAAGAATTCTCCTGCCTCAGCATGCTGAGCCCTGGAACTGTAGGTAGGCACCACCATGCTTGGCTCTGTTTTTTTTTTTTTTCAATAACTTTTAGAAGATTCTCCCCCAAATAGTAAGTAGTCCTGAGATCATTTGTATGGATAATTGAAGCTCATTACTTTTACTTTAGATTGGGAAATGGAATCTCACTCTGGTGTGTGTGTAGAGGGGATCACTAAATTACTCATTTAATCAAGGAATGTTTATCAGGACATCCTATGGAGGCTGTGTAATTTGAACAGTCACCCCATAGTTGTGTGGCTTCCTGCTTCGACATCACTAGGGACTGAACTGGCTGTTTGGTGAAGCCATCTGGACATGGAACCAGACTGTCTCCTACCCTGATGCTCTGTGGGACACAACTCCCTTGGCATCTTCTGTCTTTACTGAAAAGCTGTGAAAACTTAACTTTGATCCTGCCCTCCAATCATTAAGCTCTGGTGTGTCATTGCCTTGACTGCAAGACTCACCTTCCATTTTCCTGATGGAGTTCTGGGTAAGATAGTCAGTCATGGCTGAACCATAATGACCACTGTCTCCTGAGTGTTGCTTTCTATGGGCTTGTAACCATCCTAAACACTTAGTCCCTAATGCCATTAATTCCTACAGTGACTTCATTTCATAGCTAACGTTAATGTTATTAACGGACACATGCCTTCATGTGAGTTTGAGTTGCATGCAGCCTACACTGAGGGGAAAATGTCTGCACTAATGAAGTCATGCATAGTAAAGACAAAAGATTCTTTCTTGAGTTATCTATAACATCTTGCAATTGCTAATAATTTTTCCCCTTGGAAAATAATCCTCTTTAGTTGTGGGTCTTACATAAAACACATGTCTATTCTTGACTATTCTGGAACCAATTACCTGAAGATTTAAAATAGCCTAGTGTCACCGTTTCTTTCCCCTCTCTCCTGCCCACCCCTTGGTATTATTCTCTTCATAGCTCTGTCCCTTTCAAACAAAGAGAAGAGTAACAGAAACTCAAAGGCTGTCAGGTTTGGTTACCTGTTACCAGCTCCACGGCAGACCAGGTAGGCGAGAGTCAGAGACTAATAGGAGGCTTGTCATTGGGCATTTTCTGTACTAGCTCTGTCTATTCTGCCACAGGAGTCTAGATGCTGCCATTGAGATGGAGTGACCCCTAAGTCACTGGGTAACAAGAGAGCACTGTTTGCATCACCACCTTATTTCCAGTTATTGCTGTTCTCCTCTACTTACCCCCAAATTTTAAGGCTAGCACTTGAGTAGCTTGACTCTCCCACACATACAGGGCAAATCTGTTGTCATCCAGCATGGATTTTAACCTCTTCTTTATTGGGTACCCACTATGTAATATCCTTCTATGTTGAATACTGAAGAAACAGGAGCTCCAGGCTCTACCAGGGAGGATATTTGTGCATTAAAAATGGATACAAATGAAAAATAACAAATAAATGCTTCTTTTCCTTCCCTTTCTTATGGTAAATTATATGCTGTATCTGGAGCCTTTATTCCCTATTTTATTGAGAATCTAAAGTACATGCTTTCCAATAAGGCCGTTCTAACAAATTATTATAAACTCAATGCACCAAACAGCATAGATTCATTGTCTTCTAAAAAGTTCAGAGTTCAGGAGTTCAAAGGGGGACAAAGTGTCAACAAGGCAACAGTCTTTCTGGAAGCTTGAGGGTGAAGCTGTTTTCTGGTCTCCTCCAGGCTCAGGAGGCTGTTCCCATGGCTTGGCTCCTGGCCTGTCTTCCCACCCACAGCCAACAGTGTTGGTGATGTTTTTCACATAACATCACTCTGGCTCTTCTGAATCCTTTTCTGCATTTAAGAACCCATGTCAACACGGTGGGTCATCCTAGGTTAATCTCCTAGTCAACGCCACCTGATTCAGACTGGCAGGTGCATAGGACACCTGCTCACTTTCCATTGGTAAGAATTCTTTAGTGGTTCTGTCTAACTTTACGACAGATTGCACACCCAGGAAGAGAAACCAGTTCCATTCCCACTTCAAGTCTATACCTCAGTACCTGTACTAGGCAGGTCCTCTAGAGAAAAAGACCCAATGGTGTGCATGTGTATAGTGAAAGGAGAATCACTAGAATGGCTTATGATACATGAAAGGCTAGGTAGTCTAACAGTGATCATTTGTACAATGAAGAATATGAGATTCACTGTCTGTACAGCTGGGTGCCCTTTTGGTGCTAGAATTCCCGGACGACTGCTGGTCCTCAGTCTATGTGAAAAGGTCAGAGAATCTGGAGTCTAGTGCCAGCAAAGATCGAGATGTCATCATCATTATCATCATCAAAGACAATAATAAACACAGGGCAGCCAAAAGCAGACAGACAGTAGGCTGGGACTGGCTCCCTTAGACTCACTCCTTTTAGGAATAGGTGTTGTTCATTCATTTCCAGAATGTTTAGCACAAAGCAGCACCCCCCACCTGCCAGGTAGCAGAGATGGGTGGTGCAATTCTCAATGACCTCAGCCAGCCCTTCTTTCCCACCCTCTACCCCGAGGCACCATAATGAGAGTTGTGTAGACCCTGCTTATTCTGAAGAGAATCTGGGCCACACTAGATAGCAGTTTCCTCCTGATCTGAGAGAAGCTAACGAGTGAGGCAGAGAAACAAATCGGCCTGTCCTTGTTAAAGCCACTGCCTGGTGTTCCCATTAAAAGGGACCCATCAGAGGAGCCTTCTCACAAGTAATTGCCACCAGTACATCCATCACGCCACAGCTGTGTCTACCAGAGTCTAACCTGCCAATATAATTAAGGGTGGAAAAGAGAACAAATTTATTCACAGGGGTCATCCATCAGGGTCATGTTTATGCTTCCGCTATTAGCCATTACTGCTTATTGTTTACTCTGGAATCTTCTTTCTCACAGAGAATTTGCTTGCATCTCAAAGGCACTTGTGAGCCTCCTGCAAAGGGATTGCCTGGAGGAACATAACATCCTGCAGGGAGATCAAAGTTTGGAGAGATAAGCTCAGCGTGTAAAACTCCTCATCTAAGTAACTTTGCCCAAATTACTTAGCCTCTCTGGTCCTCTTACTTTTCTCTCAAACACCGAAATGCACGGAACAGAAACACACAAGAAATGCCACTGGCAGGTGACTCCACAGACTGCTTTTTTCCCTTCCTTTATCTCCGCTCCCCTTCCTCTTTGCTTTTCTTCTTCCCTGGGTAGTATTATAAATAGGACTCTGATTAATGACCTTGTTAAGAGCATGGTTAAAGCTGTCCAAACTGAGAGGTTATGGGTGGGTAAAGGAAAATAAAATTCATCTTATTAGAAACAGAACACCTATAGCAGAGGCAAAGTGTGCTTTGGGAGTGGGAAGGAAGCCATTTTTCTAAGGAGTTTCTGTGGGGTCAAGGACTGACTTTTGAGGAGCCACTGGGGAGACATAGTCAATGTTCAACCCTTGGTCCCCTACACACATTCTTCTGACTTGCTTGCTTTCTGTGGCTGCTTCTTGAGGCCCTGTTGATGGTTTAACGTTCTCCATCTAGCTCTAGGTGATGCAGTTCAAACTGTAGTCTCCGGCCTCTGTATGCTCTCCCAGGGAGATGCTGGAGCAACTGTATACACCTCACTTCATTTACCAGGTATACTGTGGTGACATTTAAGTGTGCTCCTCCAGCCCACACCTTTGCTCTGAGCTCCAGGCCTGCCTATCTCTCTTCCCATGTGGCGCCTCCACCAGATGTCTCGGAACCTCAGACGAAACCTGGCCGAAGTGAGACAGTGCTGTTCCAATCCCTAACTCCAGTCTTGCTGCGGTGTTTGCTGACTCAGGACATGGTGGCTGCATCTGAAAGTTTCCAGGGAACTGTCTGTACTTAATGTCTTTCTTGTCCACTCTCCTCCATGCCTCAGTCACCAGTCCAGCCTTGCGTTCCAATTTCAAAGCTTACTCGTGTGGCTCACATAGCCTTTGGTTGACCCTCCATCATCCATTCGACTCCCACCCAGTCTTTTCTCCAGACCTGACCATTCAGTGAATCTGAACGTCACACCCTCCCGGTGTGCTGAAAGACCTTTCCAAGCTTTAGAACTAAAATTCCACAATCATCATAACAACACTTAAGGTGTTCTTACCCTTATCCCCGGCTGTCTTACCTCTGTGCTTGGGTGGCAGACACGATGACTATTGCTGCTTATGTAATTACATATATATGTGGATGTCTTTTTTGTAGGTATATCCATGGAACTGCAGGTGTGATGGAGGCCAGAAGAGGACAGCAGATCCCTTGGCGCTTGAGCTATAACAGGAGGTTGTAAGCTTCTGATTTGGGTGCTGGGAATCAAACTCAGGTCCTTTAGAAGAGCAGTGCATGATTTTAATTGGTGAGCTGTCTCTCCAACTCTGGCTGTTCCTTTTAACTGACACAATGCACATGTTATAGGTACAGTGTGATGTTTCAATATGTATATAACATATAACAATCATGCTAAATCTTCTGATGATTTAGCATGACCATTACCTCAAATATTTGTCATTTATATATGGAAATCATATATAATTCTTTTTTATCTCCAACATTTTAGTGTTATATGTTGCAATGTGTTATATGTGGCAACATTTTAGTGTTATAACTGGC
>JAQHUG010000008.1:12823700-12856360 GCA_028555095.1 Dicrostonyx torquatus
CCTCTCCCTCTGATTCACTTCCTGGCCCCAGTGGCCTCTCTTCTACTTCCATTTCACATGTATTCTATTACTCTTCTCCTATTAATATCTCTTTCTCCCTTTAATGGCCTTCTTTCTAGTTTCACATATATAAATCCAGGATCCACATCTGAGAGAAAATACGCAAAATTATTAGCCTGTCTTATTTCATGTAGCAAAATAATTTCTAGTTTTAATAATTCTCTGACAAATGTTATAATTTCTTTTTTTTATAGCTGAATAAAATTCCTTTGTGCCTATGCTCTGAGTTTTCTTTATTAATTCATCTATTGATGGATGTCTAGGTTGGTTCCACTTCTTGGCTACTGTAAATAGTACATCAATAAATATGTATATAGAGCCAAGATTTGAACTGTCCTGGAAGGCACCCACACTCTGCCACCTCCAGCCTGTGCAATGACTTCTCCCTCTCTTCCAAATGTTCCCTCTCACTCCTTTCCTCATTTGCCTGACTTTTACTCATGTCTATGGTCTCATCTTAGAAACTACCATGTTTTATTGTTTTCAAACATACTACCCACATGGGAACAACTTTGAATTGGGGTACCTCAGTCTGGGTGCATCCATCGATGTGAGCTGTTGGTTGGCACCTGTTGGGATGTCATTGCTCATGTTCATTTGTGTCTATGCCCATATCAATTTTGGAGGCATCGTCGCAGCATGCAGGATGGGGCTGGTGGTTTGGCTGAGAATCCTGAAGACAAAGTGGCTCGCTCTTGTAACTCCTGAGAAGTAAATGACTGTGGTGGAGGAGTAAGGGGTGGTGGATCAGACCTATTAAGAAACACTCTACAAGTGAAAGTCAGAAAGAGGGTATCAAGGAATAATTGCACATTTGGCTTACAGCACAGTACCAATAGCTTTCAGTTCTTTTATGGACTCTTTTCAGAAATACCACATCACAATGCTCTTAATGGTGAAAAAATGATATTGTGTGGGAAAGCATCAACATAAACCATTCTGCGATGAAAGTAAGCAGATGCACTCAGTATAAAGAGATTCTAGGAATTTCTTAAGAATCAGTCCATGCTCTCTGACCCCATTCCCAGCACATCACATAAATCTTCTCCTACAGACTTCTACTACTCCATCCCCCTGTCTCATCACTGTAAACTCTTATCCATGTCAGCCAGGCAACCAGATAGGTGATATTCACTATCTCTCCTTTCCTTCAAACCCAATGCTCTAGAATTATCCTCAACTCTGCAGTTGACCACGAGCTGTGGCCTCTTCTTCATCTCTGCCCCGGTTCTCAATGGTCTACATAGACCTTGATGGCACACCCTGCTTCCCTCTGTACCTGTGGACCCCTCTAGGTCCCTCTGTTTTAGTTCTTCCCCATTCCTAAGTGTCAGTTCCCAACACCAACTAGAAACCCATTCGACCTGGGACCCCCAGTGGCCACGTCTGGCAGGATCTCAGAAGCATTCCCTACTAGGCAACCTACAGCCACCACTCTCTCCTAGGAACCAGAGAGGGCAACAGAAACCAAGGGATGAAACACCCATCCAACAAAGACAAGACTGGATATCAGCTAGAATTACAAGCACCCCAAACCCAGATGTCTAGATGCCAATGTAAAAATACAATCAATAACAGCCAGGACAATCTGTCCCCACTAGAGTACGACAATCCTTGTTGTACTAGAGTACAACAATGTATAGTAAGCCTGAAAAAACTGCAATATAGTTGAATCACAAGGATTTCAAAATAGCTATCATGAATATAATAGGTCCTTCAAAGGATGAATAAATTCATTAATGAAATATGTAAAATCATAAGCAAAAAGTGGAATGAAATGAAAAAAAAAATGTGTACAGCCACTATGCAAATCTGTATGACAGTTTCTCAGGAAGCAGGGAATCAGTCTACCTTAAGATCCAGGTATATCTTGGGCATATATACAGAGAACAATTCATCCTACTCCAGGTGCACTTGCTGAACCATGTTCATTCTGCTTTATGAAGCCAGAAACTGGACACAACCTAGATCTCTGTAAATGGATGAATGGATAAAGAAAAAGTGGTACATTTACATAATGGAATATTGCTCAGTCATTAATAAATGATATTATGAAATTTACAGGTAAATGGATGGCGGTAGAAAATATTCTGAGTGAGATAGCCAAGACCCAGAAAGACAAATATGGTAGGGCGTTCACCTATATCTGGATGTTAACCGCAAGTCACTGTTAAGTTACAATTCATGTAACCACATGTTAGGTATAGAGTAGAGGACTAAGGGGGAGGGATGGCTCTCCCTAGGAATGGGGTAATAGAATAGATGGATGAGGAGGGGTGGGAATGAAATGGGAGGATTAAACAGGGAGGGGAGGAAAGAGGGGAGATAAGGGAGGGGGTTACAGGGTAAAAGCTAAAATTAAGGGGCATTTGAAGGGTTGTATGGAATCCAAATGCAATAGAAGCTTATTAAAATATATACACATATGAAGGCGATCTAAATGAAACAATGGGGAGACAGAGCCTCAACTGGGCATCCCTTGTTACCAAATGAAACTTTCAGTATTGGGAATGGGTTACATCTCATCAAATTGTTGGCCAAAGGGGTCCAACGAGAATCCCCAAACAATCTAGGCTATAGGCAATGCTATTAGTTGGTCACTACAAATGGAGGCCAAGGCCCTATTACTGAAGATAACATCTACACAACTCATTAAACACAAAGACTAGTGTTCATGGTATTTGAAAGTACTCCACATGCTACCAAAGGAGAAAGGTAAACACCAACCTAGCTGTAAAACCTTTACAAGATACACTGGTGCAATAGTGACACAAAGTATGTGGGAGTCACCAACCAATATCTGATTTGATTTAAGGCGCAGTTCAAGAGATAAAATCCATACTTGACCCTGCTTGGGTCACCAAGAACCTGTGAATAGATAGACCACAGACCTAGGGGGAAACCAAATACCACTGGTCTACTAAAGGGATGTAGCAAGAAAATGACTCCTAAAAACATTCTGCTTGTTGAGGACTGCAGACCCTCAGACTCTGAATTTTCTGCGACCCCTTGCCTGCCGGAGTAAACAACTTGCTTCCCTGTGCTTTGCAGCTGTTATGGGCACAAGATCCTCATGAGTTCCTGATGGCAGGGGAGTGGTTTCTGGTGGGCTTTCAGCTGAAAAACTCCTGAGAGCTAGGGTGTGGCCATTAGTCAAGGAGAGCCCTATACAATCTGCTCTGGAACACAATAAAATCGACATTATTGTTTCAAGAATGATGTGTGTGTGTGTGTGTGTGTGTGTGTGTTTCAATCTCCAGCCCCTTGCCTGACTCACAAAGCGTCCCGTGGTGTACAGGCGGAACGGTACAGTGCTGTACTCATAGATCTGTGCCTTGCTCAGCAATCATCACAGCGGCTTCCTCCTGCAGGAGATAGGAACAAATACAGAGACCATGTGCAGAAAGTGAGAGACCATGGAACACTCGGCCCTAGATGGGATGTCTCCATCAAATTCCTCCCCACAGGGCTCAAGGAACTCTGTGGAAGAGGAAGCAGAAAGCATGTAAGAGTGAGGATGGATGGAGGACAGCAAGAAGAAGGAAACAAGACCTAAACACAGCAGGACCATGCACATAATGAACTCACAGAGACTGAGGCAGCATGCACAGGTCTACACAGGTCTGCACGGGTCTGCACTAGAAGAGGTTCTAGAGCCGAGAGAAGTGGAAACACACCCCAATCCCCAGTGCAAAACCTTTCTCAAACTGCTAACTGCTTGCAAAAGGATAATTTAGTGTTCAATAATAGAGTCTTACTGGGTATACAAATCACACTTAAGGGCAGGCTTCATTCTCAGCATTAGTGATCAACACAAATGAATTCAATGTCACAATATCGCGTGCCCTCCCTTTAGGACCTTTGAGTATATATTATGGCTTCTGATTTGGTATTTTTATGGGATCTCTCGCTCTCTCTTTCTTTCTCTCTCTCTCTTATTGTGTTTATTGTGCTCTTCTTTGGCTCTTTTTCTTCTGTTTGCTTTGTCCTATTGTAATTTTTTGTTTTATCTGATTTTACTTTATTATTCTTCCTTAGATTCCTTCATTTTCTAAGGAGAGATGGAAAAGGTATGGATCAAATGGCAGGGGGAAAGGGGTGGATGGGAGGAGTTGGGGAAGGGGAAACCATGATCAGAATACCCTGCATGAAAAAAAAAATCTGTTTTCAATGAAAGGAAATAAGAAAAGGAACTGATCTCCTTCCCTAAGATTACTCTGGTTGTGCATACAATGATATTTAATAAAAATCCAAGTCAAACAAAGCAAATGGAATATTCTGAATGCTAAGAAGACAATGTGTCATCTTTAGTTTGAGGGAATCTTTCCTTTTTTAGTGGCTCATACAATGATGGTGTGTGTTTCAGCGGATGGCATCTTAGACTGGGTGAGACAGCTCTCAAGGACAACTGCTGTGTCCCAAATCAAGCCAGGCCGTTACTTGGCAGACTTTCTCATAATCCAGCAGCTCCTTAAATGACTATAAGAAATCCTAATTGTCCAATTAGCTAGCTAGTTACTGTCTGAAAGTTCAGTGTAACACGCCTGTATCTGCTTCATGGCTCTCCCCACAGAGCTAGAATGCAGGCATTGCTCAAAAGATCCGTGTTTGGATTTGAGGCACAGCTCAGCATCAGAGCAGCTTAGCAAACCAAAGGTCCTGAGTTCAATCCCCAGCACTGCAGAAAAGGAAAAGAACGTTTGTTTGGGTGAATGGAGCTGGGTAGTGAGTTGGTGAGGGTGGACCAGGGGTCAGGAGAAGCCTTCAATTGCTGAAAGTCATTTAAAACTCCAGCCTGAAAAAGAAGCCTCTGCAATAGCAATCTACTGCATTGGAGTACAGTTCCCAACTCCTTCTTGAGTCTCAACGTCTGATTCCCCTTCACCTCTGGGCATAGACAAGCTTTATTACCTGTAAGTGGCTCTGTTCCTACCCTAGGCCAAAGGGTCTGGGAGGGTCAAAGGTCCTGAGTGAGATGGACTGTAAGAACAGAAACCCCCATCCTAATAATGACATTTTTAAAACTCTTTAAAAAGAAAAAGAAGAAAGAAATGCCTCATAAAGGGCTGAAGATATGGCCCTGTTGATCAAAAGTTTGTTTAGCATGCCCAGTCCTAGGTTCAATCTCCAGCACCACAATAACTGGGTATGACAACACACACTTATAATCTTTAATCTTTTTTTTTTTTTTGGTTTTTGGTTTTTCGAAACAGGGTTTCTCTGTAGCTTTGGAGCTTGTCCTGGAACTAGCTCTTGTAGACCAGGCTCACCTCGAACTCACAGAGATCCACCTGCCTCTGCCTCCTGAGTGCTGGGATTAAAGGCGAGTGCCACCACTGTCCAGTTTACACGCTTGTAGTCTTAGCACTAGGTTCAGAAGTTCAAAGTTATCCTCAGCCACACACAGGATATCTGAAGCCAGTCTGGGCTACCTAAAACCCTGTCCCAGATAGAGGAGGGTAAGATAGGGACGGGGACACACACACACACACACACACACACACACACACACACACACACGCACGCACGCACGCACGCACACACACACACACACACACACGAGAGAGAGAGAGAGAGACAGAGAGAGAGAGAGACAGACAGACAGAGACAGAGACAGAGGCATAGCCATAGAGAGCTAGGCTAAGCAAAGCTTTGAAAGGCCATCCAACCAGTGTTTCCCCAGGTGAGGCTTTTCCACAAGGTAACATCTGAGCACATACCAGGCCCTAGGTAGGCTCTTCAGTAGTTGCTCACAGGCTGCTGGGAAGGATCTGGAAGCCTAACTGGCTTCTTGCCACCTCTAAGCACACTGAGAAGAAAAGTTAGCAAAGAAACCCCAGCTCCAGCTGGGGGCAGACTGCTGCCTTCATGATACCCTGGAGCAAAGCAAGTCCAGTCCCCCCATCTGTCCCCCTACCCCCCCTACCCCCACCCCAGGACTCTCAGAGGACAAGGCCTCAGCCGAGTGGCATGGCGCTTTCATCTTCCTTGTAATGAACATCCATGGGAGAGGAAGGTGGGTGGGACCCCAGATTTTGGGAAGACTGGTCTCCTGTGACTCTAGTGAAATGTGCTCCTGTCCTTCCCCGTGGCCAGAGGGAGCTCCACACTGCTTCTACATTATCTTGGGACACAAGGAGCAGCAGAAGCCTCACACCCCTCAGCTCCCAGGCCTGTTATTTGGAATGGTTTGATGTTTGTAAGTTACCTCCTCACCTACGGAAAGAGTGACCTCAACTGACCCTCTATATCTGTGGCTTCTGCATCTGCAGATGAAACTAACTATTATAAGGAAAAATCTACTTCAAAAATTTCAACTTTAAAATTTTAAAAAGCAGATCTTGGTCACATGGGGAGGACAGGTCTGCACAAATGCACAGGCAGCCTCCCAGCTCCCAGTGTGGTTTGTGCATTTCTTCGGGTGTTCTGAATGATACCATGCTAAGATGTCCCTGTCTGCATGGAGTGTGTAAGTAATTTTCTGCTTTTCATCTCTAAACAGGACACTTCTGTTTTATTAGGTGTTGTGAGTGAGAGATGGTTTAAGCGTATGCGAGGATGTGTTTAGGCTTTATGTAAGCATGACACCGTTTTGGGGTAAGTTCTCTAAGAGATGTGAACACCTGCAGAGTTTGGAATGTTGGGGAACTGTCTTGGGGTCAACATGTCATGCCCTTGAATACAAAGGTTGCATTATGAAGAGCCAAATGTCCTAGGATCTCAAGGCATGTCTTGGTTTGCCCACAAAGCCCTCACTCACATTAAGCTCCTCCTCTAGGCTAAGGAGTCAAGGCCACTCCCAAAACACAACAGGCTTGATTGAGCACCTGAAACTTCAAAGCCTGCCTGCAGTGATACACTTCCTTCAACAATCCCATGTCTACTCCAACAAGGCCACATTTCCTCACAGTGCCACCCACTATGTGCCAATGAGGTCCATTTTTGTCTCAAACCACGACAAACCCCAGGTGGAATTCTGTTGAAATCCTCACCAGCTCTGCAAAGTCCATTTCCCTCCTCCCCTTTTTAATTCAGGAAAGCTCAGCTCTCGATGGCATGAATCAGCCAGGGACAGCCTGAAAGCTATGTAAGAATGGGGCCGAGGATATGTATAAGTCTAGGTAATTTGGAGTAGCTTCTAAATGACATTCAAGGAGCCACTCACCCAGCACTCTAGAATCACACCCAAGATCCACTATCTTAGTGTCACTTTCTCCATCTTCATTCTAAATGGGGATGCCACTTCCCACCTACATTCGTTCATAATGGGTGCCAAAGTTGACCAGACATACTAATGGAGAAGGACATGGGGCAGCCTTATTATGGTTCCCATCTAATTAGTGTCACCATGACAATTGGTACCAATTTTACTGGAGAATGCCTGCAGCACTCACATCCTCTCTCCCTTCCTCCACTTCTGTCCTTTCATCCACAATGTTCTCTTCAAGGCTGACTTCAACCTCCTGCAGCAGTTTGTTGTGCTGTGCAGCAGAATTGCCTTGTCCTTGCACAGGGCCACTGGGTAGGACCAATAAAGATTGAGACATTAGTGTTTTGTAGTTTGGGTACTTGTGATTTGTATCCGGATGCCCTTGTCTTGCTAACAGTCCCAAAGAAAGACTCTTGAGAGAGGGTAGTGGCTATTTCTACTGTCAGTCCCATGAACACAAGGCTGGTCCTTGACTAGGCAACCAAACTGGAGAAGACAAGCCTGCAGCAGCGAGACAAGAAACTCCATTTGTCTTGAAGCAAAATCTGTGTTCCTGCAACAGTAATGACTGTGTGCTACGTGTCCGGCCTTCACTCACTGTCCTATACTGATCATCGCAACGTTGGACTTGGCCTTCCAGGTAGGCTTTAGGGTGAAGTTCTAGTTTGCTGTCTTTTGCTGCGATAAAACATTTGCCAAACCCCCTTGGGCAGGAAAGGGTTTATTTCCTCTAAGGCAGGAACTTGATACAGAAACCTGGAGGCAGGAGTTGAAGCTGAAAACAGAGCAAAATGGCTTACTGGCTTCCTGCCTTTAGCCTGCTCAACAACCCATCTTATAGACCCCAGACCCACCTGCCTAGGGGTAGTGCCACCCACCGTGGGCTGGGTCTTCCTACATCAATGAACAGTCAAGAAAGTGTCACATAGACCATGCCAACAGGCCAGTTTAACTGAGGCAATTCCTTAGTTGAGGTTCATTTTTGACAGGTGTGTCAAGCTGACAACCAAGATTCCAGGGAACCAAGCTTACAACATATGAACTTTAGGGAAACAAATTGTAACTAAATGATGACAAGTAGAGAATATCAGAGAAGACAAGAGTAGGGACAAGGGAGACTGGAGGACAGAGAACTGAGTTCAGGGCTCTAAGATCATTTGGACCATTGGCAAAAGCACAAATGACTCTTAAATGTGAGCTATGCTTGCTCAAAGAGCCTGGTATATGGACTATGGAGAGAGCAGAATGGCAAGAGAAGCTATCCTGCTAGGGGGTCATTCCTTTGGCATGGAGTTATTAGTATTTGGTGCTAATTGGATCAGTTTTCTAAGGGGAGCTGGAAGGGCCTTAGTGTGGCTTGAACACGGGCTGGCAGCTAGGAAAAGTTTTGAAGATACACAGGCTTATTATTATGGTCCAGTGAGTGAGGCCATTGTGCTCCTTGGAACAGGCCCATACGGCTACAGAAGTCTTTGGCAATGTCATGCCAAAACATAAAGCAACATAAATCTCACTTGCAACCATAAGGAAAAATATTTTCTTCCTTAGATTGCTCTAGAAGAAACTTTAATATAAAGAGAATCTAAATATTCCCATCAATCTCACTTACCTTTTCTCACAAGAACACTGTACTGTCTGGTTCTGTGTGTTAACTTGACATGAGCTTGAGTCATCAGAGGAAGGAGCCTTAGCTGAGGAAATGCCTCTTGGAGATCCAGCTGTAGGACATTTTCTCAATTAGTGGTGGGGAGGAGAGGAGGGCCCAGTCCATGCTTGGCAGTGCCGTCCCTGGGCTGCTGGTAGGTGGATTGATCAAGTCATGGGAAGCAAGCCAGTAAATAGCTCTCTTCATGCCTCTGGGATCCTTCCCTGTTTGAGTTCCTGTCCTGCCTGACTTCCGTCAGAGATGAACAGCAATGCTGAAGTGTAAGCCAAATAAACCCTTTCCTCCCCACTTCGCTTTTTTGGTCATGATGTTTAGTTACAGCAGTAAAAACCTTAACTAAGACAAATACATTCTAAGTCATTCTTGTTTTAACGAGGACTGTTGGTGTAATTAAAGGGATATCTGCCCTGCTAAGCCCTTCCTTATCTTCCCTTCCGCAGGACTCTGTGATCTTTGTTTAAATTAGTTTGACCATGGAACCTTCTTACTGAGATCCTTAGTGTCCTGTGAGAACCCCAAAGATCCAATAAATCATGATGTATGGAATGTTTAGGGACCCTGAAGGTCTATTAGCATTACAAATAATAAATGATATAAGTCCTTGGCTATTCACTGCAAGTGAAGCCAAAAGTAGCCCCACTTTCTTATAGCTTATTAAAAAGTGGGGAATTTTCTGTCGGGGTGAGAAAGACAACTTTTGCTCATTTTGTGGGTGGTTTTGAAAAGCCTTGAAGACTCGTTTCTAACACAGGTCTTTTCGAATGTGTCAAAGGCATTTACCGTTCACCCACACATGCAGGGAAGGCAGGAGGCAGAATAGAGAAGAAATCAGAGCCTCCAGGGTGAAAGGAAGTTTTTGTTTTTCTCTCCTGGTAGTAAGGAGGTCTGCACATGGCAACGGGGTGATGTAAACGCAAAAGCCCCTGCAGCCTCTCTTCCTGCACACCCTCATTGAGGGGAATAAGGAACAGCCCAGATGTTCAGACATTCCAGTTTTAACCAAAAAACCATCCTCAATTCAAAACACTCAGCAAACCTGCCTACTTTATATGGAGCAATCAGCCACTAATTGTCTGATTCCTGTCTTTTAGAGAACTTCAAAGTCTTCTTTGGGAAGTGTCCTCAAATTTTACATAAAATGGCCAGCTCAGGTGATGGTCCATGGCGGCCCTTCCCACAACTAGCACTTCACTGGTCCGAATTCTGTTTCAGTTTCATTGTCCCAAACTGTGCTTATGAGTCCAGACTCCTGATGTTGGCAGTGTCTCCATCTCCCTGGAACTGGTATTTTAATTCAGCTTTGCTTCCTGCATGCACCCTCTATCTCTATTCTCTCCCATCTCCTCTCTCTCCTCTCTCTTCCTCTCTCTCTTCCTCTCTCTCTTTTCCTACCTCTTTCCCTATCTCTTCTCTTTCACCTTCCCTTGCCCTTTTCCCCCCATCTTCCCCCTCTCTCTCCCTCCCTCTTTTCTCCCTCTCTCTTGTTAACTCTTAATCAATGAACATCCCTTGCTACCTGGAAGTGTAGATGATTCTCTCCTTTGGTTTTGATCTTATAGAACACAACCTTCTACTTTCACTGTCCTGCTTCTAGCTGGAGTGTCCATCTGGGCTATAAATGTGTCAATGTGTGTGTGGAATGGGGGAGCAGAAGAATAGAAGGCAGGGGCTCCCTGCATACCAGAACAACAAAGGCAAAATTCTCTTTTTTTCCCTCTTCCTTTTAGATCCATTTGCTTTCTTTTAATTAGATAAGTAAGAATCTCAGAAATGAGACCATAAATACTACAATTATACAGGCTAGGTCCCACCCTGACTTTGGCAATGGACACTTGCTGGGTTTTAAAATAAGGCAACCTGGGTTTTAGCAAACTTTCCATACCAGTACAGATATAGGCTGAGGAGCAATCCTCCAATAGCAACTTATTGAAACAAACAAAATAAAACAGAACTCCAAGTGTCTAGGAAGAGGGACATATGATAAAAGTGCCTTTTAAAATCACAAATCATAACTCTATCATGCTCTGACATGTATAATGAAACTGAGAGCCAGCCATAGATCCCTCAGGAGCGAACATGAGATGTGTCTAAACAACCAGATTAAGACTACTCTACTAGATGTGTGCCTCACCTGGGAGGGATCTGGGGCTCTCCCTAGCAATGTGGTTCAGTGGCTGCTGGAATCGTTCCAGGTTTGTTCACAAGCGCCCAAGACACACGTTCAATTCTTTCATAGAATAAAAGTAATTACCTCTCTTTCCAACAAGGCAGAATACTAATCTTTATCTGTGCTCTTTTATCCTTCTTTAAAATTATATTGACCTCATCTTTCACTTGTGATTAGGAGGGATTTGGTTAGCAGCCAAGGTACATGGACCTATATTGGTCACTGTTCTTGAATTCACCTTAAAATCTATGGACACTGAGTTGGAACATTTTGGAAAACTAATTAAAAGAAGACACAAATCTTTCTGCTACTTGAAGAAACTACAAAGGGTCACCAGAGGAGGATCACAGCCTCTCCCACCCGACATGCTTGGTAGGGCCATGTGTGGATAACTTCAGAAGGCAGAAAACAACTTATGACATAAATAGGAAGAAAATGGCTGTATAAGTTTGCTATAAAAAATATATCTCACTTAGGAGCCACTGAGTATAAACAGGAGATGGGTAAATAAATGCCCATCTGCAAACATGTATCTCATCTGAAACATATCAAGTTTTAGATGCCATAGCAAAGGTTGTGTGGTAAGATGGGTGAATAAAGGCCAGGAGATGCTCTTCAGGTCACAGACCAACCCCTGCTGGTGTTTTGTGCTGACACTGAAAGCAGCGTTCTCATCTATGAGGATAGATGTGGTCAGTCTTGGAAAGATGGAGGAGTGAGGTAGATCAATGGCACTTCTCTTGGTAGAGAGGAAACCGTGCACAGAGAAGAATCATGGGACCTGGGGAAAGGCCGTTATTCACATAAATCATAAATCACAAAGATGAAGAAGCCGAAGTGTTTGACTGGGCCAGGCCAGCTATTGAGGTAGAGACCCAGGAGTGTACTCAGATTTCCCCAAGGCACGGCTGGGTCTCAACCAGATACCACAAATCTACAAATAAAGATCAGGATTAGCTAGATACTGTTCCATTTCAAGAAAAGCCAGAAAACTGAAATTTGATTTGAAGTCTCATTTATGTAAAAGATTGGCCGCATACCTACACTCTCACAAATGTTTTAAGGACATGGCTATAATTTCTGTATCAGTGGTTCTCAATCTGATATCCTGCACACCAGATATATACATTATGATTTATAACAATAGCAAAATTATAGTTATAAAATAACAAGGAAAATAATTTTTTGGTTGTGGAATGACCACAGCATGAGGAAATGTATTAACAGGGCGCAGCATTAGAAAGTTTGAGAACCATTGTTCTATATGAAATGTTCCCTTGTGTCATGAATATTTAGTCTCCAGTAGTTTTGGGAAGTTTTGGAAACTTCAGGAGTGAGGCTTATGAACACTGCACTGTCTCTTGTTCCAGGTTCCTGTGGTGTGGTAGAATTGTCTGTATTCTGTCAATCATGTTTTAAGTAAATGCTGATTGGCCAGGCAGGAAGTATAGGTGGGTCAACCAGACAGGAAGTAGAGGCAGGGTGATGAGAATGGCTGGGAAGAAGGAAGCTCCGTCCCCATTCCTGCGCAGACCACCGAAGAGACAGGCTGTGACCCTGCCCCACTGAGAATAGGTACTGAGCCATGTGGCTAACATAGATAAGAATAATAGGCTAAAATAAGCTACAAGAGCTAATAAGAAACCTGAGCTAATGGGCCAATCAGTTTATAATCTTATGGAGACCTCTGTGTGATTTTCTTTGGGGCTTGCCAGCTGTGAGGTACTGGTTGGGACAGAAAACCCAACAAGCAGGCCCCTCATGTTACATTCCTGGATCTCTCTTTGCTTCCTGTCCTCTGTGACTTGAAGGCTCTCCATTGCCACACATGCTCCCTGTGGCATGATTTTCCAAGAGTATGGGACCAAACAACCATGACCCAAGTCTCCTGAAACTGGGAGCCAAAGCGATCCTTTCCCCTTCTCTGTGTAACTTGCTCACTGTGATGGTAAAATGAACCAAACCATCCCTGAGGGCTGGCAGATTGTAATGTCCAGAAGCTTTCAGGAGGTAATGGGAGAAGTTGGTGCTGACTTCTTTTCAAATGAGATCTCACACTGCACCTCAGGCTAGCATGGAACTCAGTCTGTGTCCTCAGTATTTTTGGCTCAAACACATGGCAAACTTTCTGCTCAGCCTCCTGAGCACTAGGATTGCAGGTGTGAACTGCCACACCCAGCTGGGAATGGTGTCATTATCCCAGAGAAAAGGAAGAGATTGTAAATGCAAGGAATTGGCAAGGGCTGTGGGAAGAAAACTTTTCTAATGCTCTTAAAGGTCTTAGCTACTTTTCTATTGTGACAAAGCATCATGACCAAGGGGACTTATAAACAAAATCATTTAATTGGGCTTATGGTTTCACAGGATTAGTGTCCATGATGGTAAAGTAAAGGTGAAGAGGAAGGAACACCTTAGAGCTCATATCTTGATCCACAATAGTTGGCAGAGAATGGGAATGATAAAAGAAAATCCCAAAGCACATTCCCCATTGATGCACCTCCTCCAATAAAGCCACGCCTACTAATCCTTCCCCCAAAGTTCCACCAATTGGGGACCAAGTATTCAAACACCTGAGCCTATGTGGGCCATTCTCATTCAAAGTACCATAGCCCTAATACTAGCGCCAACTCTGAGAGTCAGAACTACATCTCAAAAGGTTCTAACTGCCAATCTGGAGTTTAAAACCAGAGTTATATTAAATAGTTATTAATAACAGATGAAGCCAAATACAGAATTACTTCTGCACAGCAAGAAGTTAAATATTTATATTGCTAACTGAATCAGGAGTTATACTTTGGTAGGAAATTCATAAATGACTGAATTACGTGTTTGATGGTTGACCTTTCTATAATTTGTACAATGAACCATTTGGTCTACACATTCATAAATCAGGCCTCACTGCTTACCTGGTAGCAGCTATGAAGACTTGGATATAGCACATAGAAAGAAATAATAAGCCCTCTTGGGGAAATTTTTGCAACCTCTAACTTATTGATGAGGTTTTCAGGGAATTAAATTTATTTCATACTCTATTGAGTTTGAGTTGTGCTTGATCTCAGAACAATTGTGCTTTAGGTAATGTTTGGTTCTTCTCACTGATACTGTGTCCTATAGGAAAACATAAGGGGGGATGTATCCACAAATATTATTTTCTCTTTGATCTTCTCCATCATGGAAAAAATATACAACCCTGTTCTTGGCTTTGGGCTTGGCTATGAGATTTGCTATAGGCAATATGATGATACCAATGAGAAGTGAGAATCACGTGTGTGGTTGGAATTGTTCTGGTTCTGCCATTTCCATGAGAAGATCTTTTCCTAAGTGACTCCTACCACTTTGGTTCTGACTGAACAGTTGGAACAGAGCTGCTCAGTTAAATTGAGCTATAACCATGGCTGGATCCTGGTGTAGACATTCTGCCCAATTAAGTTGCATACCAACGAGAATAAATGTGCTTTCAAGAAACTGAATTCTGAGTGCTATAGTCTGAGTTGGTGACCCTAAAGACTCATGTATAAAGGGTTGGGAGGTGCCATGAACCTTTAGGAAGCTGGGCAGGAATCTCTGTGGGTTACTGGGATCATGCCCTGGAGAGGAATTGTGGGGCCTAGTTTATCTCTCTGTGTCTCTTTGTCTCTCATTTGCTCTCTCTCTCTCTCTCTCTCTATATATATATATATATATATATATGTGTGTGTGTGTGTGTGTGTGTGTATATATATATATATACATATATATATATATATGTCTCTCTCATTCAGTTCAAGTTGTAACCATTTTTCTGGCACTAGCTTATTGATACAACACTCCTCGTAATGAATTAGGCATTTTTGTCCTTGAATTTTACCCTGAAACTGTCTTGCCTAGCTGGGCTTTGAGTAGTCCACTCTCAACTGTGGAGAGGTAGATACTTCAATGTGGGAGAACTAGACAATAGTCAAACTATCTAATTTAAGCAATCGTTCTAGTTTTCAGACAGGCTGCTTATAGTGGTGCAATGGTAACTGTCCTCTACAGGATCACACATTTGAATACTTGGTTCTCAGTTGCTGATGTTGTCTGAGGAGGTTATGGACACTTTAGAAAGTAGAGCCTTGCTGGAGGAAGTGTACCACTGGGGGCATGTTTGAGGGTGAGCAGCCGCACTCTGTTTCTTGTTCTTTTTTTCTGCTTCCTGTATGTGGATGAAAATATGACCATCCAGCCTCCTGCTTCTACCACCATCCATGTCCTGATTGTTGCCATCTCCCCCACCATGATGAACCCTATCACTCTGGAACTGTAGCCCCAAATAAATTCTTTCTTCTTTAAGTTGTTTCTGACAAGGTATCTGATGACAGCAATAGAAAAGTAACTAATGCAGAAATTGGTACCAAGGATCAATGCTGTTGCTGTGATGAGTCTGACGGTGTTGTTTGGGAGGGAGACGGTAGCAGCAGTTGGAACGTGGAGCTGGAAAAGCTGCTCAGTGCTTGTAGCTTAGTAAGCCATTGTCGTAGCTTGGAAGAGCAGAGTGCTGAGAGAAACACAGACAATGGAGCCCCGGTTAGTGACAATCCAGAGGGAAACAATGTGGTCTGCTCTGGAAATGGATACGTGTGGAAGCACTGAATAATAACCAGTGGGTTATATTCATACACTTATTGATAAATATATATATTTGCAACAACAATGGTTAAAGAAGAGGAGACTGTGAATTTGGAAGGGAGCAGGTGGCAGGCATTGAAGAGGTAGGAGGATGGGATCATGCAATTATATTTTAATTAAATAAAAACTATTATTAGCTTTTCTATATACATATACAGCAAACATGCTTTTTAAAAAATCAGGGGAAAACTGTATCCATAATAGTCACAGAATAAAATAAAATACCTGAGAATAAACCCAACTAAAGAAATGAAAGACCTCTAAAATGAAAACTATAAGACACTGAAGAAATAGATTGACAAAAAAAAAACACTAGAAAGACAATAAAAATAATGCAAAAAACACAACTCCCATGCTTATGTATCAGAAACCATTCCACCAAGAGCACTCTACAAATTCAGTACAACCTTAATAAAAAATACCAATGTCTTTCTTTTTAGACAAAGAACAAAAATAATTCTAAGATGTGTGTGGAAACAGAAAGGCCCAAGGGTAGCCTAAGCAATCCTGAACATAAAGAATACTTCAGAAGGCATCACATACCTGATTTCTAGTTATACTACAAAACCATAGGAATAAATACAGCATAAGCCTGGCATAAGGTCATAGACCATAGATCACTAAAATGAAATAGAGCTCTAAGATGTAAGTCTGAACAACTATAAATGCCTGAATTTTTATAAGGATGAAAAAATGCACATAAAAACGAAGCATCTTCAACAAATAGCACACAGAGAATGAGATGTCAACGTGTAGAAGAATAAGACTAAAACTTCATCTCCTACCCTGTATAAAATTCAACTCCATATGAATCAAGAATCTCAAAGTAAAAATAGGTATTATACTTCATCACAGAGGCACAACTAAGGACTTTTCTGAATAGGACTCCAGGAGCATAGAAAGTAAGACCAACAATCTACAAATGGGATTTCATGAAAATAAAAATGTTTCTTTACAGCAAAGGAAACCACCAATTTAAGAAAGAGACAGCTCACAGAACTGGGAAAGATCCTTGGACTCGGTCATCTCGGACCAATCCTGTATTCTCCTGGATCTTGCAGGGGCAGGAAGAAGGGCAGCAAAATGATCAAGAGCAGATGATGATGATGAAGGTGATGAACTAAAGCTAAAAATGTATGAGAAAGTCAGAAGGAAACTTGATGATGGGTAAAAAAAGAAAAAGGAAAAAGTGAAGCTTAAGCAGAATTACAGTACTTGGATAATGTCCTACACGAATGCCTGCTTTTAGAAATGGTGGGCTGTTAATTGAAAATCCCAGTAACAGGTGTGGGATACCTCTCTATGAGTGGTATCCTAATCAAATTAAATTGCAGACATTAGGGAGAATGAACCATCTTTTTTCCCACTGATGTAGATTGATCTTAAAAATGTGTTCAATGCAAAAAACAATGGAATCACAAGTATATTCTTGTTTAAATGTGTATAATAAAACTCTTGCTGGAGACTACATGATTGTCACAGCTGGTGGTGGGAGGGGTGCTAGGTGACAGGATAAGAAGAAAATTTTTACAATGTATTTTTGCTTTTTTAGTGTTTAGATATGTGAAATATATTCCTTACATGAATAAGTAAATAAACAAGTTGCTAAGACCATAGACGAGAGCCTGGGGAGATGGGTCACTGGTTAAGAGCTCTTACTGCTTTTGAAAAGGACCCTGGCTTGGTTCCCAGCACCCACATCAGGCAACTCAGGATCTCTTGTAACTCCTCTTCCAGGAGATTCAATGCTCTCTTCTGGTTTTTACAGGCATTTCAATGCACGTGCTGCACATAGCATATAAGCTCAACACAGGCACGCACACGCGCGCGCACACACACACACGCACGCACCAACAACAACCACAACAATAAAAACAAGTCTTTAAAACTGTAAAAGAAAATGAACATATCTCATGGGAACACATGTGCTTGCTCAAGTTCAGAGAAACCTTCTTGTGCCCCCTCCCTGATTTCTGCTGGGCTAAACTGCCCAGATAGTTGCTGCGGGAGTTCACTGGTTTACAGTCTGAGTCAACTATTGTTAGTGACTTACACAACAGGCATAAGAAAGTAACGGAGAGCATGCTAACGAGGAACCTAAACATCACGCTTGTTCTCCACATGTGTCTCAAGAGATGGTCCACGAGATCTGACATTGCATCCTCCTGATCCAAATTCTTTACAGCACACGGAAACACATAACATTAAACAGGAGCCATGTAGGGATGTGCCTCACCAGTTTGCCGTTTACTTATTGGGTCTGACTGGGCTTCTTCATGCTAACAGCAGAATCTGATTAATCATGAAATCAATAAATCGCTCTACGGGCCACCCAGTATGACACTGCATCCCCAGGCGAGAAGCAGTTTCCGCTGCAAATTAGCTTCCGCATCAGGGTGCATCTGCCCCATTGATTTTTGATTTAGGACTTATCTGTAAAATCACTTGATTTCAATTTTTCCAGTTCAGTCCATCCTAATAACACATAATATGCCACTTCTTATGGCTAGTCACAGGTTCCTCTAATTTGACCTGTTTCTGTTGGTGAGGAGAATGCCTGCTTGTCTCCACCAATGCTTCCTAAGTGTCCAAATGGAATTTAGTCCATGCCAGGCAGCCATTATTTTGTCACGCTGTCTCAAACACACCCGGTGTACTTGGTGACAGTCTAGCCGGCTGTTTTTATGTGGCAGACTGGCAAACCTGTAAACACCATCTTTGTTTCAACATCTTTGGTCTACCTCGCAGTGCATTATTTATGATGAAGATCTATAACCCTTTCTCTTTCCTGCCCATTTGGAAACAAAATAATAAAATCATATAAATAACCCCATTTTGCCTACTTTAGCATCATAATGAGTAGTTAAATCCCAAATGTCTGTGATTACACAATCCATCTGAAACCACACAGCAGGCAGACTACTTTGTAGTTTGTTAACCAAGAATTATGTAATTCGTTTAAAAAAGGAAGCACAGGGTAATTATTAAATGGGAAAGACAATCCTTCTAAGATTGTAGCTAAAATCACATGACACTAAGTCCAGTTATTTCCAAAGATATTTCTTTGCTCCCAGTCACTTTGTGTGTGTGTTGTCTGATTTTTTTTTAAAAAAAAAAAAACTGTTCACAATTGTGCTAAAATTTCTCCAGGATGTTTGCTTGAGATTTTACTTTTCTCTGAAACAGATTTGTGAATGAGAAGCAGGCCTGTGCAGAGCCAGGCCCTCCCATAAGATACAGACACATGACTGGCCTGGGAGCACTTGAGGACATCTGCATGGTGGAGAGCATCCTTCTCACCTCCCTCTATCGTCTGCCTCATAATCAACAAAGTGGAGTGCTCCCTCCTGGGACTATGTCAGCTTAGTGCCCTTCCCAGTTTGAATTTTTATAATTGCTGGCCACTTAATAATGACATGGCAAGTGTTATTAAGCACAAGCTATGTCCCAAAGATACTTGGTGCATGAGCAAATGACAACTGTCATTGGTACCACTTGAAATAAATAAAAAAAACCATTTCTGCCAAATGGGTAAATAAGCCAGTACCTCAATCCATGAGGGTTGTCAGAATCCATGGCCAAAATGATTAAGCTTGAATGTTGCAATAGAGAGTGGACCAAAGCTATGTGACTTCAACCCTGCACATCCCAGTGAAGGTGCTCAACAGTGTCCCAAACCCTGAGGACCCTCAGGAATACCCATCTCTGAACTTACTGTAAACCTTCCCTTCTAGCTCTCTTCCTGGAACCTCATCAGGAGTTTGTGTGCCCTGGCTGCTATGTGCCTTGCTTCCACCAAAACTTCCATTGGGATTTAATTCTCAACCGTGCCATGTTGCCAGGTGGGGAAGTCTTTAAGAGGCCATTTGGTTACCAGGGCTCCATCCTCATGAGTCTATCAGTGTCTTTCTCTAGAGACTGAATCAGAGAGTCAGCTGCATCTCGAGGGCTCAGATTAGTCACCGCAGAGGCAGGTTGGTGCTGACATACAGCACACATGGTGCTGACGTACAGCACACATGACGCCGCGTACAGCACGCATAATGCTGAAGTACAGCAAGCATGGTTCTGCCGTACAGCAAGCATGGTGCTGCCGTACAGCAAGCATGGTTCTGCCGTACAGCAAGCGTGGCGCTGACATACAGCAAGCTATGTGTGTGGTTGAGATGGTGGACAGGTGGTCTTTCTTGGAGTGTCAGCTGCTTCTCACTCTTATGTTCTTTCCTCACCACAGTCCTTGGCCTTCATCTTCCTCAACCTTCCCTCCTCCTGTTTCCTTCTCTTTTAGACCATGGTCTAAGCAAGTTCTTACAAGCTGTCATGAGGTCCTGTTGGGTAGCAACCAGTACCCAAGAAGGCTTCTGGTACTTTGGGCTTACCCTCCCTTTCTTTAAAACTGCCCCTGAAGCCATGTGGCTGCTTGTCCACCATGTGTCTGACCTCAGGCACTTCCTGGTTGTTGCTTTCCTTTCCGGTTCCAACATCGTGTCACCGCAACCCCTATCCAGCATTACAGCTCCCCCATCCTGTGAGTCCTGCATACTTCCTCAGTTTCTCCACGGCAGGGCTATGTGCCCTGCATTTTTCACAGTATTGTTACTGTGGGTTGTGCATTAGTGATTTCAGCCAACCAATGACTGAAAATATTTTTTTTTAAAAAAGTCTGAACATATACAAGTGGTTGTTCTTGTAATTCTCTAAAGTACGGTGTAATACCAGTTACATAGAATGCATATTGCATTCATTGTAAGTCATCTAGAGGTAAGAATGGTGTAAACAGATTCTCTTCAAATACAACCCCACTTTAACTAAGGGATTTGAACATGTGGAGTTTGGTATCTGCAGGAGTCCTGGAAGAGACCCACTAGCGGTATGAAGGGACTCCTTGCCTCCCATTCACTCTGGATGAGAGAATTAGTGGACACTTGCAGAACTATTTGAGAAAGTGAGTATTGAAGAGGCCAAAACTGACTCCCCAAGTCACATGAGACAACTGGTGTAACCCCCTGCTCAGCTGCTCACCTCTGTCTGTACACCATGTGACCTGGAGGCTTTTCAAAGCAATTTCCAAGGCACCAGGAACCCTTAAGGCAGTGCAATTGGGAGCAGAGCGGGAGAGTAGATATGTCTCTTCCAAACCCAAAGTCATGCATTAAAATGGAAGGACACAACACAGAAATGGGAGAATTGCCACGTCCCAGTTTCTATATATGGTGCCTGCTAAAAGCAGGATCACTGTGTGGTTCATGACTGATGTGGCCCTGCCTGTCACAGAAGCCCCAAATGACATGTTCATGATGACAGGCGTGCATGTCAAACTACTGAAGACAGCAGTCTGTGAGAGCACAGGGCAACAACAGAAAATCTGAAATAAGATGTCAACTCAAGGCCAGTCTCTGAGGGCTGAGTATGCTGTCCCGCTTCCCATCTCATCCCTGCAAAATGGGGCATTGGCCAGAGCCATGAGCCATGTAATATGGGCTGGCTGGCTACCTTGTCCACACAGAGCTTGAACTTGCTAGCTCTGATAAGAGTAAAAGAACCCGCTGAGGCCTGGGAAGTGTTGGGGTGTCGGAGTGCTAAACTCTCAACCTCCAACAACATGGTTATTCTATCTGTAGCTTCTAAAGGCTGTTATGAGCTGAGGTGGTGGTGGAGGAGCCCTACATTGCTACTGTTGAGCCTCCATGACATCATCTCTTGATAACAATGATTATTTATACTGAAATAGCGGGGATCACAAGCTGATAACATACCCTGGCCCATTATTTTAAGACTTAATTCTCACAATGGGTGCTACCATTGTCTCCTTTCCACAAATGAGATGATAAGTCTAAACCGAGAGACTATCCTGCCCGTGTCTTCTATGATGTGGCTTGTCTCCCTAAGGTCCATGTAGTTGGAGATTTAGTTGCCAGTGTAGAGGTGATGGGAGATTGACCTTGAAAGGAATTAGTGTTTTTCTTCTGGGGATGAGTTCTCTCTCTTCAGGGACTGGGGAATGATGATCATAAATCCAGTCTGGGCGTTTTGGTTCCATCTCCTGCTCCATCTCTCACCATGTGCCCTCTCTCGCATGGGATCATTACAAGAAACTGATGGTGGTTATGTGTTCGTGCACCTCCAGAATATATATGTTATATATATATGTATGTGAGAGTGTGTGCATGGATTCTATGTTCTTATATGAATATATGTGGATGATTAGGCCTTGTGTGTTTTGTTATAGCAACACAAGACGGACTGGTACACTCAACCAATAAGCATTGAAGCATGAACTCAGACCAAGACTCTCCTGTGCTCTTTTTGACACACTAAATAGTGTCCATGAAAGACCTGAGAATGAAATGAGGATCAGTGACAAGCAAAGCCAAGCAGGGCTGGGTGACAAAAGGACGTGTGTGGGAGCCATATTAGAGATGCTTTGAGTCCCTCCCTTGACCTAGACAGTGAAGAGCTGGCTAGGGAAACTTCTTCACTCCCTCCTATGGAAAGCTTGCAGTACCAGTAGGAACCACTTGAGAACCAGGAAAGAGTATATAACCATGACAACCATGATGTTCTCTAATCTCCACCCTCATAAAGAGAATACTTTATTTTGAAAACTACTCCCAAAATGGTAACTGACCACTGACATTTAATTTAGATAGCAGAAAGCAAATGAAGAAACTCCATGACTGAACTACTATTGCCCCTTGACTATCCAGAATCTGAGCTTTTGTGGGTGAAGAGGAGCATGGGTCAGGTGGGTTAGACCTCCTGGTGCTGGGGTCAGAGCCACTCCACTCGCAACGACCCTGGGATGATTGCCTTGTCGTCTTCCCTTGGTAACCGATGCTCTTCTGCTTTCCTCACATCGTCAGCAAGCAATTTAAGGAGCAAATTACACTAATTTTGCTTATTCCTGATGTGTGAAATCCAAGGATATGGTGCCAAATGAATGATCATGTGTATTTCTCAGTTTGTTCATGCCTTTTTTTTTTTAAAAAAAAAAAGTTGGTTCGTTTCTAAGGACACGTGTCTACCGTGTAAATTTCACCGAGATCCAAAATGGAAAATGATAACAGTCTCATCTAAACTTGTCTGGAAATGTAGGTGTCGTATGCTGAAAAGAAGAAAGGCTTTCTACAGAAAAGCATCTGGAGAGGTGTGGGTCCAAGCCGATTCAAAACCTAACTGTTCGTCTCATAGTTATAGAAACCGTCTAGGGCCATAGCTACAACAAACTGGCAGGGTTTTCATTTGTGAGCCAAGAATAAAATCAAGTCATCATCGTGAACGGGATAAAATCTCATCCTACATTTAAGTATGAGGCAGATATCAGTATGTTGATATGAAAGCAACACAATCAATGCACCCTCAGTGTTTAAAATTATTTCACAAAGAAAGGCATCTGTGAGGTGTGCATAAACTATATCAGGCAGTTTTTGTCATGACTCTACTGCATAATAAACATCTAGAAATTGTAATGGGAGACAATAGGGTTTTAATGGGCCTGTGGGTCATGCCTGTAGCTGTCGGATAGCTAAGGTACAGTCTTCCATAATGATAGAAAATATGCAGAGAATGAACCTGACCTTGTAAGGACACCTTGAGGTTCTTTTCTCATTATTATTTCCTGTCCCTTTAGGCAAAGGAAGTCACATTACTATGCTCCAAGTCAAGGAATGTGTAAGCACATTTCTCAGGCCATGATGCCCTGGCTGTATGTGACCCTCAAGCGCTGCTTCAAAGAAGGAAGAAACATGGCAATTCAACACCTCTTACCCTTACAGTATAGTATTTTAGTTACATAAATGGCATTGTCCTCACTCAGTACTGCTTCTCCAAAGGGACAAGGTATGTACTGCTTCTTCAAAATGCATACCCACTAATGGCCAAAGAAATGTCCTTGAGAACTGACCCACAGCCTCTACAGTCAACCTTCCCACTCAGAAACTCCCAAAAGGATGCTGCTCCTTTCTGGCATCATGCTAATAACTCCTAGGCCCTGTTTCTACGTGTTGATTCTGACTTGGGGGCCAACCTCACCTCGACTCTATTTCCACTCTCCTTCCATTCCCTTGAGGCCTGTGTGTTGAATTTGTCCACAGTAGGAATTCTGTTCTGCTCAGAGACCTGTGAGCTCTGTTCCAAGCCAGCTGAAACCCTGGACTTGGGGTCATTTGCAACTGAAGTTACTGAAGATGGTGAGCAATGAGAGTCCATCCTGGGGTAGAGGAAGGAAGACACTCAGCATCTTAAGCCTGAAGAATTCAATCCAAAGAGGGTATGATGGCTGAGTAGGGTGGGGAAAGTCAAGGTCAGAGAAACAACCTTCATGAAATCTACAAAAACTAGAAAACTGGGGAAACTCCCACCTAGATTCCAGCTGTCTTGGAGTCCAAAAGTACAAGACCCTCATAAGAGCTTCTCAAAGTCAGAGGCAGCTGCCTCCCACGAGCCCCTACCCTCCACAGTGCGTGGGTTTGGGAGGCACTCCCCAAACGTAGCAGCAAAATTTCTCAACTGCCGGATGCCATTCGATTTTTCTGCTATTTATTGAAAAGCTATAACAATACTGGGAAGAAAACTGCAGGTTTTCTTTGGGAGCACACAACACTGTGCAGAAGGGGTGCCAACAATATATCAACTCTTCTCGTATTTAAACTTTCAAACCACCACCATGCCACGCTCTGTCTGGCAGATCGATGCTGAAAATATTCTTTTTTCTGTTTAACCGAGAAGAAAGCACAAATCCCTTTAAGTCTATCCCACACAAAATGGGGTGACCCCGGAAAGATCACCTGGGCAATCATGTTAACTCAAGAACTTGCTGAGCTTCAGAGAGCCATTTCCACATAATCTCGCACCACAGAAAGACACCTCAGTCAATGATAAACCATGCACAGGACAGTGGTGTCACTTATCACAGAGTTAAAAAGTTCCAGCTTCCTAGTGAAACTGCAGCCTGCATAAGGTCACATTGTCACACACTAGTCATGGATTTGTGGTGAACTGTACCACCCATTGTATAAAAGGAACACAATTATGTGAAATATATAGTACTTGATAGTGGGAATGGCTGTTTCCCTGTTTACACAGTTGCTCTCTTTTTCCTTGCCTGCCATGTGATACCAGCATCAGCCTCTCCATTTCACTTCAAACACATCTCTAGACCTTATCACAAAGCCACATTGAGTGGCTAGGTCTGTGGAGCGCAGTGTAATGTTCCTATGTGGATAAAACTGCTTACTCAAGCGCCTCTCAGAATGTATGCCTATTGGTACAGATGGCATAGATGCATTCACGTCCACAGTTAAGGGATTCTTTTACTCAGATGTTGTAAAATGTGCTGGAGTATATTATTTCAATGAACTCAGTAGACTACCACACAGAACCTTTTACAAGTCTCTCCATTACGATAAAACCGGAAAAGAATCTTCTTTTGGTTTTATGTAAATGAAGTAGGAAAAGCCTAATGATCTGTTTTACTCCTTTATGATTGCCTGCCTTTGTTCACATACCATTTTACAAGTTGTCTATTCATAAATCCTACTGGAAACCATCAGTGGCCATGTATAACTTTTTCTACCATACCCTCCTTGGTATTAAATGAATCTATAAAATACAGAGTGCATTTGAAAGGTAAATGAGATACACACACACACACACATATATATATATATTTATATATGTATAAAAATGCATAGAATGAGAGACACAGACATAGGGAGAGACCTAGGCAAATCAATCATTTCTTTAAGGTAAAAGCTATGCATTTTGAATTCAAATCTCTTTTTTCATTTATTTTACATACCAACCACAGTTTTCCCTCCCTCCTCTCCTCCCGTTCCCTCTCTCCACCTTCTTTCTAACCCACCAACCACTCCTCAGAAAGGATAAGGACTCCCATGGGGAGCCATCAAAGCACAGCACATCAAGTTGAATCAGGACCAAACTCTTCCTCCCTGCAACCAAGGCTAAGCGAGGCATCCCACCATATGGAATAGGTTTCAAAAAGCTAGCTCATGTGCCAGGAACAGATCCTGGTCCATGCAGGCTCCCTAGCTGTTGTTCTAGAGTCCCTGAGCTCCTACAAGTTCAGGTCAGCTGTCTCTGTAGGTTTCCATTATGATCTTGACCCCTGTTGCTCATATGATCCCTCAGCCCTCTCTTCAGTTGGACTCCTGGAGCTCTGCTCAGTGATTGGCTGTGTATCTCTGCATCTGCTTCCATCAGTTACTGGGTGCAGGTTCTGTGGTGACAACTGGGGTACTCACCCATCTGGAATGTAAGCATTGGTTTATTTACTCGCCTGTTCATCAAACCAAGCATGGTGAACAGTGCCCACAGGTGGCCCCTTCCAGCAGACAAGCTGTATCATTCTGTTGCCAGAGGCAAAGAACTGCTACACTTAAATAACATGTTACATAAAAATTCCCCCAAACGAACTGAGGAATGTCTTCACGTTATCAAGAGGTTGTGAAATTTCCTAAAATAATTACCAAAAAATCTTTTCAAACATAAAGTGAGATTGGAATTTGCAGAGTTAAAGAAACATTCGACTACTTCAAAGAATGACTTTGCCAGCACATGGTCCTGGCTCAGTCATCTGATGAATGAGAGTCCCCTAAAGAGCACACTTGGTGCTTGGAGGTTGCCTGGCTTCCCATCAACAGGAGAAGCCCAGTGCTCAGATTTTTAGTCCTCTCCGGTGCTCACACTAATTGTCACCTTTGTTTTTCTTTAGCAACCTCTAATGGAGGTGATGGTTTCTTCATTTTTGCTAATGAGACCTTGATGCTCATTGACACTACAGACTGAGGAAAGGGCTTACGAAGTAGAGATGGGGTCCTGTCCTCAAAGGGGGTTAAAAGATCTGGCAACAAAGCTACAAAACTATCTAGCCAAATGACTCTTTAGAGTCACTAATGAATCACAAACCACTGGTTAGAGAAGCAGAATAAGGCCAGAGCTTCAGACACCTTATATTCAAGAGCAAGAAAATGAGGCTGGGGAGAAGAATGAATAACCTGTTACCCCACTAAACCCAAAGCTGAGTGAGTGCTTATCTAGGTGGGGTACAGTCTTCCCACATGGCTATACTGAGGGTAGAAATAGGAGATGGGATCATTTAAAGGTTCTATTAGCTCTGCTTCTTACTGGCTGTATGGCTTTAGACAGCTCACTTAACCTTTCTGAGCTTCAGTTTTCTTAATGGGGAGGTGAGAACCTTAGAGATGTGCCTGGGCCATAGCAAATGCATAACAAATATGAGTCATTACAATGATTGTAAATATGGAGGCCTGTATCTAAAATATCCAGCAAGCCAAGAGCCAATATCAAGGGGCTCAGTATAGAGACTGAGAGTCCTAGACCAGGGACCATGGGAGGCAGCAAAGTCCCTCTCCTTAACCTCCATGCTCCAGCCATCTGTATCGCTCCTGATGGCTGCCCAGCTCCCAATACCCTACCTTGGGATCTGCTGCCCTTACCTATCCATTCTGATTCCAGTTCCTTCTCCCAAGTGCTGCTGGGTGTCATTTCTAGTTATGTCAATCTGGTCAAGATGTCAATCTGCTGGCAAACCTTCAATGAGTTCTAGTTCCGCCAGCTTGTATGGGTATAAGCCTTCTGTGAGTGGTACTCACAGTACACTAACACTAGAGCTGCTTGAGAAAGGCAGCTTGAAGTCTCCTTCCTGGGGACAGATTTGTGCGCTTCCCTTGACATTCACCAATACTACTCACCTGTCACTGGATGTTCGATGTTAACATTTACCAACTGTTCCAATACCAGCTTGCATCTAAAGCCTTCAGCACCTCTGATTCTTCTCATCCTTCCAAGGCATGGCTGGGCTACACATCACAGCTTCACCTCACTCTTGTCTTTAAATAAGCCTGGTGATTGAGTGTGCTCAAGGCTCTGGGTTCTACCCGCAGTGCTCCCAATACTGCAAAACAGAGATTCGACAACATTTTAAAAGAGAATCGTGCCACTTGTGTGGAGTCTAAAGTTGTCAGCCTTAAGTTTGAATATCAGCCACCTGCTAATGTTTGCGGCTGTGGGGTGGAACACTCATCCATTTCAGGAAGAGGATGTCTGGAAAGTAAAAATCGTGATCAATTCAGGAAGTGGGAGGTCAGCCCAGTCCCCCACAAAGCTGGTAGCTTTTTTTTTTTTTGAAAATCTTTGTGAATGTCACTGAGCACAAGCCCCAGTGGCTTGCACAGCTCTCGGGGAGCAGCCTGGCCCCTGGCCAGCTTAGCACAGAAGGACCAGCCCAGGAAGGGAGGAAGTGACTCAGGGCTGCCCTCTCCCCGACAACAGGACAGGGCTCTAACCTTTTTGTGAAAGGACAGGTAAAAATAGCATCAGTACTTCAGGAAGAACGCGGAATGTTTAGATCTGACCCATCTGATTATATAACAGAGGGTGAGTGATCCAGAGAAGGGCAAGGAACCGTCGTTTGTCATCTTTTAGTGTCCCAGGCTGGGTGCTGTGGGTCTTCCTCTTTGACCCTCCCGGGACCCAATGAAGCTGTTGTCATCATCCCCCTTGGTACCTGGGAAGCCTGTGGCCTTTAGTGGAGATAATGTGCTGGATCACAGTGCTGGTAAGGGGCAGATAAGGACCAACCCTGGTGCCTGTGTGTCTGACCGGCACTCACGCTCTGGCAGAGCTTCTGGCTCAGCTCCAGTGATGACTAAGGCGAGTGCCCATGAGTTCTCCAAGTGCTGGGACTACCTCTTACAGCCCTGGAGCCCCTGCAGAGCTATGGTGAAAGTGGAGCAGAGCCTGAAGCAGGAGTCCGTGAGCTTCAGGCCCACGTGGAAGGCTGTGTCCTCACTGTAGTCGAGCTCCTTGGGAAATGCTAACAGTGAGACAACACATACCACCCACATTTCAGGGGAATCTGGCAATGCCCAACCCTGGATCTGTCAGGGAGTAAGCTGACTACAGAGAGAAAGCTGAAAGGTCCTGAAATCTACAGACTGCATGCTAGATATCATTTATGATCAAAAGAAGTCAGGTTTTCTTAGGAAAGTGGTCGTTTCAGACCCAGGGCCAAAAATTTATATATGTGTATATATATAATATATACATATTATATATATACATATTATATATATACACATATATATGTATGTATACATACATGCAAGTTGAGACAAGAAGGAAAGGAACAAAAACAATACTGCTGGAATTAAAATTTGAAAAAGAATGCCAACCTGAATTTATGGAGGGTGAGACAACTGGACAAAGATGGCTACGATGTATGGAAACATATCAAGTATACAGAAATCTACACTTTTTTTTAACACAGTGGAACAAAACAACTCAATACAGTCCTTCAGGGTTCATTAGTTAACTACCTTTGGGACTTATTAGACATCAACTCATTATTCCGGAGATGGACAAGTCAGAATAGAGAATAAAACATTTATGCCTTACCTGTGCTCATTTTATTAGACAACCCAATAGTCAATGGGAATACTTATATCAAATAAAAATCTCCATAAATAATCAAGGGAGGAGGAATGTTAGAAAATCACCTATTTGTAAACTTCATTAAAATAACGTACCTGGATGATGGACATCAGTAGCTATTAAAGCCATGAAATGAAAGTCCATGGGGACCTTGCTGAGAAAGAGGTACCTCTTGAACTGTAAGCCAGCTCCAATCACATGGTTTCCTTTATAAGAGTTTCCATGGTCATGACAAGAGTTTCTCTTGTCAGCAATAGAAACCTCAACTAAGACAGAGCCTGAATCTAACCTAGCTCCAGATTCAGGAAGCAAAGGCCATGGAGAACATGCTAAGTGGTCCCTCATCTCTTTTTGGTATAGGAGAACGGAGCTTTTGGGCTGGGTACCTGGTTTCTAGTCTGTCCTCTGACAACCTGATACAGCTCTAGGACCTTTGTAAGAAGTCGGTGAGGAACTGGTTCAGCTTTGATTATGATTTGGTGTAATTCACAGTCAGAAAGACAATCAAGGCTGCATCTCATGTGAGTGGGTTTTAGAGGACAAGAGGACAGGAAATCTCCACTATCTGGGGCCCCTTAATAAAAAGAAGGAGAAAATGCCAAGGCGCAAGCATACACTGTGGCCACATTGATATTTAGGTTTTTGTGTATTTAATGAACATCCTCACATGAGAGCATCATAAAGTCGGAAAGTGACCCCTTATGTGCACCGTGCTATCACTTTAACCCAGAGGCCCTTGTAGATTACTGGGTGTATCCTGGGAGTTTTCCCAGCCATAGAAACAGTAAAGTAAGCCGGTCTCCACTTTTACATTCTATTTCTTTTCTTCCATCTTACCCCAGGATGTAGCCGTGGAGAGAGCTTGATGGTGGCAGCAGAGGAGAGATGAGTTTCCCTCCACCAGGAGTGACCCAGCTCCAACCAACCATGAATGCTCTTATAAAAGGCTTTCATCATTTTATACTAAAAGCCATGCTAACAAACGAAAACGAGTCTTCCAGAAATTCTTTTGTTACATTGGCATTTCTTTCTGTATGGGTCACTAGTATGGGAAGAAAACACGGTTTTGTTTGTTTGTTTGTTTTTGTTTGTTTGGTTTTCACTCACATTTAAAACATATCTGATCCCAGGATTCAAGAAGCGATGGTAAAACAATAGTAAATTTGAGGCCTATGTTATCTATCTAGTGAGCTCAGGCCAACCTGGGCTACATAGTGAGCTCAGGCCAACCTGGGCTACATAGTGAGCTTATGCCAACCTGGGCTACATAGTGATCTCAGGCCAACCTGGGCTACATAGTGACCTCAGGCCAACCTAGGCTACATGTGGAGACATAATCTCAGCCTTTACTCCCAAATAAATATTTTCCCAATAGAGACTAGAATACAGCCAGCAAGAAGGCTCTTCAAGTAAAGGTGTTTGTCAGTAAACTCGAGGGCCTGAGTCTGAACCCTAGGAACCCATGTGGTAGAAGGAGAGAGCTGATTCCTGTAAGTTATCCAATGACTGCTGCATGCACACTTTAGCACACATGCACTCACATACATTCATGTAGATAAATACAAGTTTTAAAGACTAGAGCAGAAATCAGTAGAATAGGTAATGGATGAAAATCAATAAAAACAAAAGTTGGTCCTTTAAAGTATGAGCAAAATGAACAGAATTTTGCTTAGCTGGGCTACAAATAAAGAGAGCGGAGACACAAATGAGGGAAGTCACAATGGAAGTGGAAGCTTTATTAATAATTCACAGAAATAGAAAGCATTGTAAGAGTGTAGTATGATCAATTGTATGCCCGCACACTGGAGAACCTCCACAAAACAGAGATTCCTAGAAAGACTGACTAGATCTATAAGTAGCATAGAAATGAAGTCATGGACTTCAATCAAAATTGTCTCAACTAAGAAAAGCCCTACATCTGATGACTTTGCCAGTAATCCCAGCAAACTTTGAGAAAATGTCCACCACTCTTCAAGCATCTCCAAGAAGCCCTTAACTCGTTCTGAGAGGGCCAGTATCACCCTGATGTCAAAACTGAAGTCAGTAAGATAGAGGGAAGCTACAGATCAATGTCTTTGTTACAAACATAGTTGCAAAGTTGTCAAAAATGCTAGCAGCCATATTCAGTCCCATCATAAAGGGATTATACACCAAAGTCAAGTGAAACTAAACTTTAGGCGGCAAAGATGATGTAACATTGGGAAGCTGATGAAAATAGTATGTTACATTAGTAAAATAAAATTTAAAAATTTCACTCAACTATCTGAATTGATAAAGAAACACCATTTGCTAAAATTCAATAGCCTGCATGATTTAAAAGGAAAAGAAATCAATAAAGAGGAAGAGAAGGAAAGTGCCTCAGTAGAAGCAGAGTCCTGGGTGAGAAACCTGCAGTGATTCTACGCTCAGGGAAACTGAGAGCAGTAAACATGAGGCAAGGATGGACACCATCATCATTTGTGTCTGACACGGTACTGCAAGCCCCAACCAGAACGGGTGGTCAGGAAAATGAAATAAGTCAAAAGGGAGAAGTGAAAGTATCACTGTCGTGATGAAGAAATGGCTCAGTGGTGAAGAGCACACACCAATCCTGCAGGCAACTTGAATGTGGTTCCCATCATGTCAGACGGCCCATAATTACCTGTAACTCCAGATACAGGGGACCCAACACCTCTGACCTCAGCAGGCACCTACTCTCATGGGAACATTACCACTTCCCTACATATTTAATTTTAAAATTAAATCTCTAAAGAAACCATTTGTGTTTGCAAATAATATAATTATGCAAGTATACAAACCTAGATATTCCACCAAAGCGTCTGCCAGAACTAAAAAAAAGTCAGCGGGGCGTGGCAGGGCCTGTGTGGCAATCCCAGCACTCAGGAGGTTGAGGGTGTAAGATTAGTCAGAAGTACCTCTAAACTCAGTGTTTGTGGGTGAAGGGAAGGAGTGGAGACAGGAGGATTGCTGTGACTGGCTGGTCAGCAGCCTAGCTCCATGTTCCAGGCCTTGTGTCAAGGGTAGAATATGATAGAGCATGACACCACTGGCCTCTTCTGAATCCAGAATGGGCTCACCCTTCATACAAAAGTTTTCATACACATATGCACACACACACACACACACACACACCAAAAAAGTTTAAAAATCAATTAGCAATTCAATAAAGTTGCAGGACAGAATGTTCACACACAAATACCAGTTGTAGCTCCAACAAGGTAACAATGAACACTCTGAAAAGGAAATTTAGAAAACAATTGTATTTACCATAGCATAAAAATCTTAGACATTCATTTAGCTAAGAAAATGTAAACTTCTCCAATGGGAACTACTAACTGTTTCTGAAGAAAGTAAAGAATAAATGGAAAGATGCATATGTCCAGGGACAAGAAGATGATATTGTTAAGAAGTCATTGCCAACCAGATTGATACAAATC
>JAQHUG010000008.1:12875333-12912221 GCA_028555095.1 Dicrostonyx torquatus
GAGATAATGGGCCAGGCAGTATTTAAATTAATATAATTTTCGAGTGGTTATTTCTAATGTAAGCTAGCCCACCGGCACCAGGAGCTGGGCAGGACATAGCCCGCTGCTCCCTCATACAACAGATCTGAGAAAGAAAAGTGAGTCTAGAATAATACAGGTAATGCATAGCATAGAAATTCTTTTCTATATGACTTTCTCATAAAGCAATGTTCCTATTTGGTGACACATGGAGTCAGCTCACCATCATGAACAACAGGAATAAGACACCACCTGGCTAAAGGGTCAAGTGTGACGTCTGTTTCAAATACAGGGAAGCACTCTAGATGTAACATCATTAACAACCTCCTTGTGTATTGAATATGTTTAACCTCTGTTGACAATAGAATACCAAAATGTTTATTATTTTAAAAGAAAAATACTGTTTTGTGAACCCTCCTCCCAGAAATTTAATTTTATATCCAATGATAATGATAAAAAGTTTGCTTATTGTTCAAACTGATAGGCCTGGCGAATGTAAGCATCTTCTAGGTTATGACGCCTTCCACAAAGATTTGTTTTAATTAACAGGGACTAAGGAAGAGCTATGGGGTGTAGCTGGGGGAATTAGGGTGTGTGCTAGATACAACTCATGGTCCCGGGTTCAATCCCTGTTGCCATCAAAAAAGTGTGTTAGGGCATTGAAGAGAGTCAAGAGTATGCGGCTCACAATCCTTTGTGGGATTCTGCCTGGGGGAGGGAGTGAGAGACATTACAGGGACAATTTGCAAAACTGCCTCCTCTCTCTTGTGTTTGGTCTCTTACTCAGAAGTTGTTAGTTGTTTCTTGGCTGGGACCTCACAGGTAACCATAATCCTTAATTAGAAACTTGATCATCATGTAAAGGTTTATCACAGAGAAAAAAATTAAGCTAAATTATTGCTCACAAGAGAGGAATTTGGGGACTGCAGGATAGTAATAACTGTTGACACTGACAAATCACTCTTGAAAGGAAGTTTATAAAATCTAATAGCTCGTAAAAACCAACACGTTATTCATGGAAACGACCAGGGAGGAGAAAAGTGTCTAACAACATCTTGGTTTGTTTTGGCCTCCTCTAAGCTATTGAGTCATCAGATTGAAGGATTCATTCTCTGATGGCAAATATCAAAACATGCTTGGAAAGTGATCTGGGAGGTAGTGTGACAAGATGTTTTCAGTTCCGTTCAAATCCGATTAGGGACCACTGTCCCTGGAACTCAAGCTCTAGTTGTCCCACAGCATTCATGGATATCACATTACCAGATGTAAATATGCCATATACAGCATGATTGGCATAAAACCTACTTGTATCTTCCCACATATTTCAAATCATTTTTACTGGTAAGAAAAAAGAAGACTAGTTGGAAAAAGAAGGGAACCATCTGGAGAGTGAATAGGGGAGGAAGATGGAGGAAGAGGGTGAATCAGAACAAAGAATGACATTTATAAGGATGCTGTGGTGAAAGCACTTGTGTGCTGACCTAGTGTTAGTACATGCTGAACTCATCTCAGATGACACTCATACTTGATATAACACATTGCTATGTGTAGTTTCCTTTCCTTCGTTTGTTTGGAGATAGTGACTTCCTTTTTTTTTTTGAGTAAATTTTTTATTTAAAAGGTTATTTTTCATTTTACAAACCAACCACAGTTCCCCCTCCCTCCCTCCACATGCTCCCCCCACCTTCTCCCCACCCCACCCACCCCCATCCACTCCTCAGAAAAGGTAAGGCCTCCCATGGGGAATCAACAAAGTCTGGCACATCAACTTGAGACAGGACCAAGCCCCTCCCACCCCCCATTGAGGCTGAGCAAGGTACCCCTCCATAGGGAATGCACTCCAAAAAGGCAGTTCATGTACTGGGGATAAAGCCTGGTCCCACTGCCAGTGGGCCCATAGACTTCCCAAGCCACAGAACTGTCACCCACATTCAGAGGGCCTAGTTCGGCCCTGAGACAGGGACTTTCAATGTATCCCTTGCTGTCCTGGAGCTCACTATGTAGACCAGACTGGCCTCAAACTCACAGATATGCACTTGTCTCTGCCCTTACCTCCCAAGTGCTGGGTTTAAAGGCATGCACCATCACTCCCAGCTTTCAATGAAAAAAAAAAAAAACCAAAAATATGTATGTGCTCAGAACAAAAGGAATTGCACATTACTGATCTGATAGCTTGAATCTACAGATGCAGGGTCCACACATACTGAGGCCCAAATGCATCTCCTCCCCACAAATGCAAGGGAGCCCGTTCTAAAGAGGAGAATGTGCAGTGTAGAACACAAAGGCCCTGGTCTCACCACACGTTCTAAACTCCCACCAGAGCACAATAGTATACTTAAATACTTCTCATAGCAGGACAGAAATAAACTAATTCTTGTTACGTACTTGCTGGTTCATTTATGTTTCCATTCACTGATTCATGTGTTCAGAGACCAGTGAGTGCTTTCACCGGTAGATCGAGGCAGATGGAGGCCAGGTGAGGTGAGCGTAGACCCAAGTAAGATGGCTTACAACCGCTGAGCGGCTGGCTGTTGGAATTCACCAAATGTGTACTCAGCAAATGCTCTACATCAGAGAGTGTTCTACTAGCTTACAGCCTAGTTAGGCTTAAACAGGGATAGTAAAAGGTTTGTTATACTTAATAATTACTGCTGACAAGGAAATTATCAAGGTATTGTGTTTTTACTGTGGATAAGCCATGGAACAATTGTTATCCGACTACGTTAAAGCTTACAGTACACTATCTTAGGAAAAGAGCATACTATTTGATCAATTTCCAAAATCATTTGTTCTTAACTCAGCTCGTGGAGACTATCCCTCATGCCAATGGAACAAGTACTTTGCCCGCTGAGCCATCTCTTTTTTCCCATCATAGACTTACTTTATTCTCCTTTGTCTTCTAATACCAATTCTGCAGTAAGGGCTCCCTTTCCCTCCCTCCATATTACTCTGCAGGGGAAGGAAGAGAGCTCAGGGAACTGCATTCCAACAGAGGCATACCAAACCTCCAGGTGGACCAATGGGGATCTCTGGGAGCTATTGCCCCTAAACTCCACTTGCCTAAATCTGCATGGCTCTCCCTAGTCATGTTCAAACAGAGCTGCGCATTCATGTTTACTAGGGCAACCACGAGTCTGGAAGTACACTGCTGGCTAGAAAGAATGGGGTTTAGGTTTAGATCACTGTGCTTTCTATCTTCTGGTTGGGCAATTATCTGCAATGGGTGAACTTAAAACAAAGTCCTCTTTATTATCTTATTGTATGTCTCTCTTGACTACATGTACTGGTGAATAAATGTCTCTTGGTATCCACAGGAGATGGAGTCCAGCCCTTGGAGATATAAAAAAAAAATCCTTAGATGCTCATGTCCCTTCTATTCATGGCAGAATTTGTATAGGACTAACCATACCCTCCCATGTACTTCAAGTCATCTCCAGGGGACTTGAAATAACCAATGCAGGACAAATGCTAGGTATGGTTTTTATACTTATTGTGTAAAGGAAGATTCCCCCCAAAAAATGTATGCATAGGTTAGGGATGTAGCTCGGTTGATAGAGTGCTTGCCTTGCATGCGTGGAGCCTTGAGCACAATCCCAAACATCACAGACACCAGGCATGGTAGTACATTCTTCTGGTCTTAGCACTTGGGAGATGGAAATAAGATTAGAAGTTCAAGACTATCCTTGACTGCATGGTGAGTTTGAGGTGTCACCAAAAAGAAGAGCATGTATGTAAGTTCAGTCTAAAGGCATTTTTTTTCTGCCAAAATCTCAATTTGTGTTGGTTGAATCCAATAACAGAACTTATAGACACCATGGGCCCAAAGGTACCAGATGCTGACCTGTAACTGGGATCTGCCCTCTGTTTAGGGGTATCTACTTTTCAGTGCTAAGGATGGAACTCAGAGCCTCATGCATGCTAGGTAAACACTCTACCACCATTCTATACAACTCAAGCCTACATGTGAAGTCTTGTCAGAGATTAATTGGCTGGGATATGAGGAGGGTCCTTGAGTAAGAGAGACTCTGGAGGTACCTCATGGACAGCCTTGACTGCAAGCTTGGAAACACTTAGAGGTACCTTAGCTATCTCTGATTAGCAGAATTTCTGTGGAGATGTATGTGCAGGTAATTGCAGATGAACACATCTCAGTGAGGTTTTCCCTGTAAAATATTTCAAAATGTAGCATGCACCATAAATGTCAAGACCAGGAACACGTATATAGCATGTCCAACGGGGCAGCATTTGACACCTTTGGGCCCACTGTATCTATAGATTCAACCAATACAGATTGAAATTTTAGCAGAAAAAAAAGGGTGCCTTTAGACTGAACATTCACTTCCTTGGCTGTAGAAACTTCTCTTGTCTGTGAGTGTTAACAGAGTTTCTATTGGTGATTTACTGCTCCTTCCCCGTGGATGTAGTCAGGTCCCACAGAGAGGAAAGTTGCACCATTGCTCATATACTTGGGTGTTTCTCTCTTCATGCATTTTTCTCTCCCCACATCTTCAGTAATGTCTTTACAAATTTTCCTTGTCATTGTATATGCTACTTAATAGTTTATCAGGGTATGGGTTAGAGTCTACACGTCTACACTTTAGCATCAGCCCTGACTCTGGGGGAATTCTCTGGAGTCTTCCAATGTTGATTTNTGTATGTGCTCAGAACAAAAGGAATTGCACATTACTGATCTGATAGCTTGAATCTACAGATGCAGGGTCCACACATACTGAGGCCCAAATGCATCTCCTCCCCACAAATGCAAGGGAGCCCGTTCTAAAGAGGAGAATGTGCAGTGTAGAACACAAAGGCCCTGGTCTCACCACACGTTCTAAACTCCCACCAGAGCACAATAGTATACTTAAATACTTCTCATAGCAGGACAGAAATAAACTAATTCTTGTTACGTACTTGCTGGTTCATTTATGTTTCCATTCACTGATTCATGTGTTCAGAGACCAGTGAGTGCTTTCACGGGTAGATCGAGGCAGATCGAGGCCAGGTGAGGTGAGCATAGACCCAAGTAAGATGGCTTACAACCGCTGAGCGGCTGGCTGTTGGAATTCACCAAATGTGTACTCAGCAAATGCTCTACATCAGAGAGTGTTCTACTAGCTTACAGCCTAGTTAGGCTTAAACAGGGATAGTAAAAGGTTTGTTATACTTAATAATTACTGCTGACAAGGAAATTATCAAGGTATTGTGTTTTTACTGTGGATAAGCCATGGAACAATTGTTATCCGACTACGTTAAAGCTTACAGTACACTATCTTAGGAAAAGAGCATACTATTTGATCAATTTCCAAAATCATTTGTTCTTAACTCAGCTCGTGGAGACTATCCCTCATGCCAATGGAACAAGTACTTTGCCCGCTGAGCCATCTCTTTTTTCCCATCATAGACTTACTTTATTCTCCTTTGTCTTCTAATACCAATTCTGCAGTAAGGGCTCCCTTTCCCTCCCTCCATATTACTCTGCAGGGGAAGGAAGAGAGCTCAGGGAACTGCATTCCAACAGAGGCATACCAAACCTCCAGGTGGACCAATGGGGATCTCTGGGAGCTATTGCCCCTAAACTCCACTTGCCTAAATCTGCATGGCTCTCCCTAGTCATGTTCAAACAGAGCTGCGCATTCATGTTTACTAGGGCAACCACGAGTCTGGAAGTACACTGCTGGCTAGAAAGAATGGGGTTTAGGTTTAGATCACTGTGCTTTCTATCTTCTGGTTGGGCAATTATCTGCAATGGGTGAACTTAAAACAAAGTCCTCTTTATTATCTTATTGTATGTCTCTCTTGACTACATGTACTGGTGAATAAATGTCTCTTGGTATCCACAGGAGATGGAGTCCAGCCCTTGGAGATATAAAAAAAAAATCCTTAGATGCTCATGTCCCTTCTATTCATGGCAGAATTTGTATAGGACTAACCATACCCTCCCATGTACTTCAAGTCATCTCCAGGGGACTTGAAATAACCAATGCAGGACAAATGCTAGGTATGGTTTTTATACTTATTGTGTAAAGGAAGATTCCCCCCAAAAAATGTATGCATAGGTTAGGGATGTAGCTCGGTTGATAGAGTGCTTGCCTTGCATGCGTGGAGCCTTGAGCACAATCCCAAACATCACAGACACCAGGCATGGTAGTACATTCTTCTGGTCTTAGCACTTGGGAGATGGAAATAAGATTAGAAGTTCAAGACTATCCTTGACTGCATGGTGAGTTTGAGGTGTCACCAAAAAGAAGAGCATGTATGTAAGTTCAGTCTAAAGGCATTTTTTTTCTGCCAAAATCTCAATTTGTGTTGGTTGAATCCAATAACAGAACTTATAGACACCATGGGCCCAAAGGTACCAGATGCTGACCTGTAACTGGGATCTGCCCTCTGTTTAGGGGTATCTACTTTTCAGTGCTAAGGATGGAACTCAGAGCCTCATGCATGCTAGGTAAACACTCTACCACCATTCTATACAACTCAAGCCTACATGTGAAGTCTTGTCAGAGATTAATTGGCTGGGATATGAGGAGGGTCCTTGAGTAAGAGAGACTCTGGAGGTACCTCATGGACAGCCTTGATTGCAAGCTTGGAAACACTTAGAGGTACCTTAGCTATCTCTGATTAGCAGAATTTCTGTGGAGATGTATGTGCAGGTAATTGCAGATGAACACATCTCAGTGAGGTTTTCCCTGTAAAATATTTCAAAATGTAGCATGCACCATAAATGTCAAGACCAGGAACACGTATATAGCATGTCCAACGGGGCAGCATTTGACACCTTTGGGCCCACTGTATCTATAGATTCAACCAATACAGATTGAAATTTTAGCAGAAAAAAGGATGCCTTTAGACTGAACATTCACTTCCTTGGCTGTAGAAACTTCTCTTGTCTGTGAGTGTTAACAGAGTTTCTATTGGTGATTTACTGCTCCTTCCCCGTGGATGTAGTCAGGTCCCACAGAGAGGAAAGTTGCACCATTGCTCATATACTTGGGTGTTTCTCTCTTCATGCATTTTTCTCTCCCCACATCTTCAGTAATGTCTTTACAAATTTTCCTTGTCATTGTATATGCTACTTAATAGTTTATCAGGGGATGGGTTAGAGTCTACACGTCTACACTTTAGCATCAGCCCTGACTCTGGGGGAATTCTCTGGAGTCTTCCAATGTTGATTTTTAAGTCCTCTACTTGACCTTTGGATTCAGTAGGACTGGTCAGAGCACATGGCACACCTCTGGTGTTTGAAAAACTCAGAACAAAACATTCCTCCCAATAGACTGAAAGAGAAGGAAGAGGGCACCAGATACTTCTGACTTGCTGTGACAAAATTCCCAATGGAACTGCCTTAAGGGAGGAAAAGACATGTTTTAGAGAGATTTGGGTCCATCATGATGAAGAAGTCATAGAGGCAGGGGCCTGTGGAGGAGACTCTTCTACACTGGAATCCAGTATGACCTTCAAAAGTCTAAACCTAGTGCCTTCTACCAGCCAGGCTGAGGACTCAGTGTTTGAAAATAGGAGCCTGGTGAAGACATTTCAGAATCAAACCACAGCAGGCACATCCATGGCTAAGAAGAGGCCCACATGCCTCAGGGTCCTCTGAGGTCAGCCTACTAGTGCCCACTAGTAGCTTACAGTCTTCTAGTGCTACAAGCAGTATCCAGAGATCCTCAGTAGTGTGGCAATCGTTTGAAATGAAAAATGGGGGTGATAAGGGAAGAGGTGGGTCATCCTCACAGTAATATTCTCCATCCATTGCCAGCTCTGAAGGGCCAGGCTTTGGTTTTCCTCAGAAAAGAGGCATTGTGCTACATATAGTGTGCATCATCTCACAAAGAACAGAAACCAATCATTGGAATGAAATTTATTTAAAAATGACCATATGAGTTCTTTCTAAACTGGTGGGCTTTCCCATGAAGTGAATGTTAATGTATAAACCCTACTGTCTCCTTGACTATCCCCGCCCCGTGTTTGTGCACGTGACAGCTGAAGGGGGTCCAGTTTAGGCAGAGCCCTGTCTCATCTCAGCACCAATTTGGCAATTAGGGTATGCCACAGAGTGTCTCCTTTAAGTGAAAAACATTCAAGGTCTCACCTGACCACAGGTGTCTGAGCTACTTTTCTAGTTGCTGGGATAAGGTACTTGAACAAAAGAAACATAGAGGATGTTTTAGCTTATGGGATAACTCTGTTGCAGTGAGATGACAGTGATGGGGTGCTGGCTGTGGTTAAGATATACTCAGCAGAACTCTGTCATCACCAGACACTCAGCACCTTTGTCTCCAGCACTGAGCTCACTCAGCCTCACCGTCTCCTGTCAGTGACTGATGATGTAGGTCAAGGGCAGTCACATTGGATCCTCTGGATGGTGCCCAGCTCTTGCTACTTGTTCAGACTCAGGTCTTTCCTTATGTTTGGTTTTGTTTTACATTATTTCAGTTGCTTGAGGCTAAACACAGTTTAACAACACTAAATGAAATATTCCAGAAATAACTCATGAATTTTAAAATGCATTCTGTTTGGAGAAAGTTGGTGAATGTTTTCTCCATCCTCACCTGAGACATGATTCATTTCTTTCGCCAGTCCATCCTCACTGTATATGCTACTTGTTATTAGCTATTTGAATAATCAGTGCATATGCCCTAGTATTGACCATTTGTGTTTATATGGCACAATTATTCTTAATAATAGCGCCAAAGTGCAAAAGCTGTGATGTTGGCAATTAGGATACACCACAGAAAACAGGGTCTCCTGTAAGTGGAAAATGTTCAGGGCCTCAGCTTATCTTATCACAGATCTCCTTTTATTCCTGTGAATGTGATAAAAATATCCCAAAAGAGCAAGGAATAGGGCAGTTTACGCTTGCCCATAGCTTGAGGGTACAGTCTATCACAACCGGAACGTTCTAGCAGCAGGAGTTTGAGATAGCGAGTCACTCTGTAGCTGCAGTCAGGAGGCAGAGAACAATGACTAGCCTCCTCCTTTTGAAACAGCCTAGAACTCAAGCCTAGGAAATGATGTTTCTTTAGGGTGGGTCTTCACATCTAAATTGATCTAATCAAGAGCGCTCCCACAGGTGGGGCCATGGGCTAGTCTAATCCAAATAACCCCGCACAGTTGTATCTGGAGAAATATTTCAGATCCTGTCAAGTTGAAAATACTAAGCATTGCAATAGATATGAGGAGAGACAGTATGTATAGGATAGGGTGTTATTTGGAGTTTCAGGCATCCATTGGAGTTCTTGAAACATATCTCCATGGATAAATACGAATATTAGTATATTGAGATCTATATTATTAATTCATTATCGGTTCAAGAGGCATCAATTGTGAGGTGAGTGATAGAAAAAAAATCAGGATGTTAAACTTCAGAAGGAAAATTCAGAGAAAGGGTCAGAGGGAGGCCCAGGGGCCACTCCAGCACTTTAGGAGACAGAGAACGACACAGCATGCATGAGAGTGCATGAGAGGATGCAACATTAAGTACTGATTTTCTGAAACCTCAAGTGGTCAGGGCTATGAACAGAACAAAACCAGGCAATGCCTGTCTGCTGGGGATCAGTTCCTAGTCATGGTGGCTCTCAGTTTTCAATGGATGGGCTAGAGAATCTAACTCTGATGGGGGATGCTGATGTTGAAACTAAATGACAAGAAGGAGCTTTCCATGCAAAGATTTTTTAATCAAGGCAGAGAAATCCTAGATGCGATGGCATTGAAGCTTGGACTGTCTGAGGCAGAGAAAGTGTTGGAAAGAAAGGTCAGAGGTAAAGCAAGTAGGTGACAATGCGACATTTCAAAAATTACAGTTTAAAAACATTGCAGGGCAACAAGTGAGGATGCACTGCCTCCTGGGCCTCCTTCTCTTGGCTCCCTTGGCTCAAAGGCAAGATCCGGTCGATTTCACTTGTTTCGTGCTGTACCTGCCCAGAAACTACTACTGTTTGGATTAGAGTCCCTTAGGAGTCACTGGTGGGGGTTGGGGGAGGGAAACAACATCTCCTCTGGGTATGTAACTGTGAGTTTTGGAGTTACCACCTCCCTGAGTTGGATGTTTGATACTTGGGGGCCAGAGCTTACAGTGGCATGTCCTCTGAGCAAGAGAAAATGGCTCATTCACAATGGTCATGCAAGATCTTGGCAGAGAGTATTGTTTACAATAGCTCTGTACTTGCAGGGAAATAAATGCATTTTCTAAAACAAGAAAATTCTTTTTGAGAAAAGCTATTGTGCTTTAAGTATTTCCTTTATCTGTAACCATACCTTGGTACACAGTCATCAGAATAATAGACCATTTTTCTTTTTATTTTGAGTAGCCCAATTTTTCTCCATCAGCTTTGAACTAGGCAAAATGTTGTCAAGGCAAACCAGATTGTCTTATTTATGCAAGTATGCAAGTGGATTATTATAAAATAATCAACATTATTTCATAAATTATATGGAAGTCAACCTCTTACCATACATACAACCACAGCTGTATAATTCTTTGTTTTCACACCTGTATTCTGTGTTTCAGGCTGGGTCTTCATTGGCTAGGCTTGTGCAGTGCAACACAGCATTCCCCCTAAAATCAAGAACAAGACAAGGATGTCCACACTCTCCATACCTGTTAAGTATAGTAATTGAAGTCTTCACTAGAGCAGTAAGATAACTGAAGGAGATCAATTAGCTACAAATACAAAAGAAGTCAAAGTATTCTTATTTGAAGACTGTATGATTTTATACATAAAAGACCATAAATATTCCATCAGGAAACTTATATAGATGATAGATACTTGCAGCAAAGCAGCAGGATACAAAATAAACACATGAAAATCAGTAACCTTCTCCTTCTCATATACAAGTTACAAATATACAGAAGAAGAAAGCAAGAAAACATTATCCTCATAGTAGCCTCAAAAAATATCTTGGAATAACTCTATCCAAGCAAGTGAAAGAACTGACCCAACTATTTTCCCTATGCCTCTCCATCAGCAGCCTAAGCAAGTAAATAGAATCAACTTCAGCTTTGTCATTCTGGGCATTCAGTCTGAAGACTTGTAGAGACAGGATACCCCATTTGGTTTGAGGATTTCGTGGAGGAAATGAGAGACTCTGGATTCATTCTGGCTAAAGAAAAGATCAGGTTTGATCAGGGAAGACCCCCGAACAATCTCTGAAGGGAGCAGATAGCACAGATGATCCAATGTTTCAGAACGCCTCTATTGCAGTTTCCTCTGAGTTCTATATCCAGAACAGCTGGCGGAGATGATCCAACCTCACAGAATTCTCCATTCAGGACTTGACCATAATCCTGAATTGTGTCAAGGTCTCTCAAAGATTACCAGAGCTCTCAATAAGCAGGAAATAGTTTAGAGAACTATGCCCACATACCCTAAAGATGGGTCAGAGATTTTTTATTATCATTTGGAAGGGGTCAAGAAAAAGGCTGAACAAAGGAGATTAGATTTAGGGATCTCATTGTAAAAAGAAAAGGGGGATATGGAAATGTGGTAATGCAAGGTAAAATAGAAAGTGAATTAGGTACAACACTTTGGATTCACCATGATAGGATAGATAATGGAGTATTTTCTTGAAATTTTTCAAATGCTAATAGACTAGACATTGGTAATGTAATTATTGCCTATATATTTGTATATGATTATTGTGCTGTTTGTATATAGTTTTTCTTATATTAGTTATAATCTTCTTTTTATTTTAGACAAAAAAGGGGAAATGTAAGTGATATTTTGTGATCTAACAAATAAAGAAAGATATCCCAGATATACTGTTCTGTATAGACTTTCATTATTGGCATGACACATGGCCACATCTCAGGATCTCCCCAGCACTGGCTATTAACCTGTCCATATGATTGGGTTATTTCTAGACTTAAAGGTCCATTCAGAGCTGCAGGGAAAAATGTTCTAGATAATTCAACTACTATGGACTTTCTAGAATATATTAGTTTATCTACAGTAGACTCACGGTTGGAAAGGCTGAGTCCAAAGGTTTTCCTCTAGCTCAGGGGTTGAATTTCTACAGGCTCTGTTCTTATATATGCTTTCTTATATTATTCGGACCTTTTAATCTCAACTGTACAGGTGCAGCAAGAGGCCAGTAGTTGCCACGTTTCAGGTAAGGTGACCAAAGAGTAATAAACAGAGTGATAGAGTGGTTAAATATACATTCCTTGGATCCTATCTACTGTGTTGGGACCCCAATTCTGCCACTCAATGTCTGTGTGACTCGATTTCTTTACAGCTGATGCGGCTCACCTGTAAAATGCACCACAGCGGGACCAACTCCATGGAAGGGCTGGGGGAGGCACAAAGAGGTCACAGCTGAAAAGAAGATTGCTCCATTCCATTCTCTCAAGGTGTTATTTCTTACCAGGAATCCCCTTATCCAGGTTTTTACTGAATAGGGCTTTGCTGTGGAGGTTTTTTTGAGTTAGATGTGCCCCTGTGGTGGGGCCCAGTCTTTCGATGACCTGTGGGATAGATGTTAGAGCTGAACATAACAGCATCTGATTTTTCTCCAGTCATAGGATCACACGTGCTGGCTGTTTCATTTCTTCAACCAAGACCTGTCAGATACATGCTTACATGTTTCTGTTATCTCTGTTATTGCTCCAGATGATGAATTGTCTCTATGAGCTCCCAGAGGCTCACTTTTCTTATGCATATCTTCTCTAATGGCAGGGAAGGAAGTGTGAAAACTACATTTCCCAGACTCCTTTGTCTACTTCTTCCTGGCAGATTGCAGGAGATTGCAAAGGGAAAATAGCTTTCTCCCTCTGACTCCTGCAGTAGCTCAGGGTGACAGTTGCTAATGGGTGAGAGAAGTGTCATTTTCCTCATTTGTTCTCACACCCACGTCTTGTTATGGTTTCCTAATTAAAGCAACATTGTTTTCTTTTTGATCTTCTTTATCTAATCATTTGTATAGATTTACCCTGTATTAGAAATATTTAGACTGGGTTTTTTTTTCTGTATGTGTTTTTAGCAATACAGTCCCAAAAGACTTCATAGTTGACAGAAATCATTCTTTAATAAATTTAGAAGCTCAAGGTCTTTTGGACTTACAGACGCATGGGAACATAGATAGACAAATGAACTAACATTGAAGAATGAAGTGAAGGAATATTCCAGGTGCGGTTTATTAATCTATTGCTGAGTAGTTTGCTTCACACATATTCTCAAACCAGTTTAAACAACAACAACAAAAAAAACGATTTATTATTTATCAGTGTTTCTCTGGGTAAAGAATTTGAAAGCAGCTTGACTGGGTAGCTTGGCACACGAATCCATGAAGCTGTAGTCAGAAGTGAACCGAGTCCTGTAGGCACCTGAAACTTTGACAGAAGATAGACGATCTTGCTTTTCAAGCCACTCGTGTGTCTGGCAAGACAGTTCTGGCTGCGGGCAGAAGGCCTCAGCTCTTTTCTCTGTGGATTTCTTCCAAGAGTTTAAGTGTCCTCATGGCAAGGTAGCTGGCTTACCCCTAAAGAAAGCAATCCAAGAGAGTGAGAGAGAGAGGCTGCGATCTTTTGTGACCTTGTCTTGGAAGTCGCTCTGCACAACTTCAGACTTCAGTAGTATCCTACTGTATTAGTCACATAGGCACAGCCCTGATACATGATAAAAAAAAATTGCTACATTGGGTGAAGGAGGCAATGCCAGCTCAAAGGTCAGGAGGTTCAATATGGCAGCACTGTATGCAGATGGCTGTGTGTGGAGAAGAGGACCAGATCTTTGTAAGTCTTGAACTCTGTGCAGGGAGTTGGAAGCTGTAGGTTTTTTTTTTTTAACTCTTTGAGGCTCATCACCCAGCTCTCAAATAAACACATGAAGACTTAATTCTTACTTACAAACGCCCAGCCTTAACTTGGCTTGTTTTCAGCCAGCTTTTCTAACTTAAAGTACCCCATTTCTTCATGTTTTGCCTCTAGGCTTTTGTAAACATTTCTTTCTTTATTTTATATATCTTTCTTTCCTTCTTACTCTGTGTGGCTGGGTGGCTAGCCCTTGGTGTCCTCCTGTCCTCCTTTTCCTGTTCCTCGCTCTTCTCTCTCTTCCCCAGATTTCTCCTCTTGTTTATTCTCTCTGCCTGGCAGTCCTGCCTATTTCTCTCTTCTTCCTAGCTATTGGCCATTCATCTTTTTCTTAATTTTTATTAAGTGTTTCAGGCAGGCAAAACAGCACAGTTTTACAGAGTTAAACAAATGCACTCTTAAAAAATGCAACACATCTTTGCATCATTAAACAAATATTCCACAGCATAAACAAATGCAACACATCTTAAACTAATATTCCACAACAGGAAGCACTCGGCAATGAGTTAACCATGGGAAGAGAAATAATATGTTTGAGGAGAAGGACAGCATCATTATACCCATGTGAAAAGGAGGAGATTAAAGCAAGAGACACTGAGCCCAAAGTTAGTATCTCTGGTTGAAGAAATGATGGCTATTTAAACTTTTCTCTTTTAGACCACCTGCAGTTTCCAGTCTTCTCTCTGTGTCTCTGTCTCTCCCTGTCTCTCTCTGTCTCTGTCTTTCTCTCTGTCTCTGTCTGTCTCTGTCTCTCTCTGTGTGTGTGTGAATTCTTGACAAAAATTTCAAAATAGAATGAATAAAGTTGATTTTAAAGGGTAAGACACAAATGAGGCAGTGGAGAAGAGGCTAATAACAGTGGAAGCCAGAAGGGGAGTCAGCGGAGAGATGCTATCGTTTAACTGTGGGCTGTGGCCTCCAAAATTCAAGTTACACTGTTTCCTGTTATGAAATAGCAGGATATGGGACCCTTTTTTTAAAAAAAGAAGTCTGAAAATGAATTATTTTATTAATGTAATTTCAGTGACAGTTCTGAAACGAGGAGGGAGAAGGAGGAGAAGGAGGAGAAGGATCAACAGGAATATGTGCAGCAGCAGCAGGGGCTTGCTTCTCGTGTTTGGCTGTCAAAACAAAGTGCTGTAAATATAGTTATTTAAAATGGCACAACCTAGTTTTATACTTAAGAGGTTCAGAAATTCTGAATACGTCTTACTGGGTGTTGGCAAGTATTTCAAGGTATCAACTCCTTTCTGCAGGCCCTATGGGAGATCTCATTCCTTGCTCTTTGAAAGCATCTAGAAGCAGTCACTCTCCTTTGCTCATGGCCTCCTCTTTCATCCAGCTGTGGTTCTTTCTCACCACCACCTGTCTGATGTCATCTTCAACTTCTGAGAACCTTTGTGACTATGTTGGATGGACTCAAATGAGCATGGATTTTTCTCATCATAAACCCATGTGGTTAGTGGCTTTAATCTTCAATCTTATTTCTAATTTGCAAAATAATTTAACACATTCATATATTCTGGAGGTGAAGATGTAGATATCTTTAGAGGTCACTGTCCTATCTATTTCCTCCTGTAAGTAGCTTGTGCCAGTGTGTGAATGAAGATGAAACCTAAAGTAAATGCAAATTCTTAATGAAAAATAAAATGATTTTATTGTTCATTAGATATGTTATCATATGTCCATGAACTGTGTGTCTCATCCTACTGGATGTGGGACCCTTAAAAGATATTTAGGGATACATGTTCTTAATGGACTCGTGGATTGATATATCTCAGGATTTGATCTGTTGTAAAAATTCAGGCTGGTTTTACATCTCTGGTGTGATCCCTGTTCCGTGCTCTTTGTGATGTGTTGCACAGCCTTGGAACTCTGCCAGCAAGAAGGCCATTGCCAGACGTCGAGTCTTAAAGTCAAGAAATGTCCTTCGCTTTTAAATATCCCATGATACATAGCACTACGCCTGGCATAGGCATTTATTGAGTAAATCATCTTCTCTTACATCTCACATAGATAGAGTCACACATGTTAAAGTTTTTATTGATCTATATGTGGACACACACACCACACTTCTTCCGAGTTGTGTCCATGCTAAGTTTGTGCTCTACTGCTATCTGTATCTCTGGGCCTAGTTCTTCCTGTATTCCTTGCTCTATACCTTCTGTGTCTATTGCTCTTGGGGCATGATGGAGAAATGGGTAAACACCCAAGACAAACAATATTATGCTTTGGCGTCTACATTATCCTAGAGGTTCATGTGCTAAAGTTTGATCTTCAACTTGTGGCAATGTTGGAAAGTGATGGGACTTGAATACATAAAGCATGTATATTAGGGTCATCACAACCATGCCATTGAGATGGGACCCCACCCTCTCTCTTTCTCTCCTTTGTTTCCCAGTTCCATGATGTGGGTGGAGATCATGCCATGTTCTCCTACCATGATGCCCTGAGCCATCATAGGCCCAAAATAAGGGGACAAGTGGTCAGGGGCTGAAACTTAAACTTTTCCTCCTTTACAGTTGTTTCTCTCAGGCAGGTACTTGTCACAGTGACAAAGAAATGTAGACAGGGAGGGAAGAGCACATGAAGGATGGAACTCAAAACAGGGATCCTAGTCTACCAGATGGGAGGCAAGTTTCAAAAGCCAAACAGAGGTTTCCAGGTCAAGGAGAGCAACTGTACATCTGCACGTGTGTGCACATATGATTCCGTGTGATTCTGTGTGTCCTGGGCAATGTTAATCAAACAGTACATGTTTGCACTATCTGTGCAAGTCTATACCTGGACGTCTTAGACTTGAACTTAGAGAATGACCTGAAGATAAATATTTCAACCAAGAACAAGTCTTTTTGTTTTCTGTAAAAGTGCCCAACGATTGTTCAGAAGTAGAACGAGACAGTGTTCCATACAGAGAAACTGAGTCAGTGCAGCGCCTCTAGTTCTGTTCAGAAGCGTAGAAAATAACACAATATGGCAAAAGCCTCTTCAAGACTGCTGTGGGAAAGGTAGAACTGACACAGATGTGCCCACCAGCTCACTGGGTGAATATAAACTTTGGGGAGGTCCGACTGACACTCAGCTCTGAGTCTTCACCCTCCTCACTGGTTAATGGATCAACCTCTACTGTACACTTTAAAGCGGCCTACATTAAAGACTTTGTGTTTGGATAAAGCTAAATGACCATTTGGGTTGAGATTTCTCTCGGTACCTAAGGGAGATCACAACTCAGTGTGCATCAGGTGACAGCCAGATGAGTGGACCAGACGATCATGAGAGTCCCTGAACCCTTTTTCACAGTCACTTACCTAAGCTTGCTGACCCCTCAAGGACATGGAGAGAAGTAGCAGGCTGAGACTGGGGAGTCACTACAAATCTTCCATGAATCTGGAGTTAATGGCCTGTGTCGTCCTCTAGGATCAGTAGCTATATGCTTCTTTTTGTCCTGTTTACTGTACTGGGACTATTTTAACAGTTTTCTCTTTGTGTAGGGGATAGTAACAACTAGAGTCCTGTCCAAATTTGCTTTTTTTTTTTTTTTAATCGTTCTCCCTTCTTAGGATGCCAATAGCAAGCAATTCACTCCAGATATTCTATTAGAGGTAAAGCCCACTTCCTTATGTCATCTGGGTAAGGTGCAGTTGGAAATGCTACCAACATGCAAATTAGTCCAGCATATGTTCTTTGTCCAGGTGATGAAGTATGTGGTTAATATTAGTTTCTGTGAATTATCAAGAGAAAAAGAACCTGGCGGTATAGTTCATGAATGCATGGACCCAAATGATGAATTTTTGTTTGGGCAGGCTCATGAGGATCACAGAGTCAAGGAACCTCTTACCGTGTTCGTTGAGTTACTGTCTGGAAAGGAGACGAACAGGAGGCTCTTGCAAAGGGAAGGGGTAGAAAAGGAATGGACATTCGGAAGTCTTTGTGCTGAGACACCAGTGAGCAGCCACATAACCGTTTGTTTATTGCTCTCTAGAAACACCTTCCTTCTCAGACGTGTCCTCTATGATGCATTTACTTCCTCCTGAAATGTCACAGAAATGAAACAGCCACCTCCTCCAAACACACACATAGATGAAGGGAAGCCTTGAGAAAAATCTCTACAATGCTTACTTCCTGAAGGGTGTGGGGTTTTTTTGTTTGTTTTGATGCTGTTGTTGTTTTTAGGTAAAAAGTACCTTCGCAACTAAATCGGTATAATGCAATTTCTGCCTGGAATAGCGTTCCCTTCACAGCTATAACCAAACACACAAACATGGGCAATTAAACAATACCCTATTGTCTGATACTAAGTTTTGTAGGTTGGAAATCTGGCATGGTATTTATTGGGCTGAAATCACTGGGCCACATTCCCTTCTGAAAGCTTTGGGAAACATATTTTCTTTTTCTTCCCTGGAAGCCATTTCAACTTCCTTGTCACAGAGATTCTTTCTTCCAACTTCGATAGCGGACTGAGTTCTCCCATCCATGACTCTGTCCTGTTCTTGCTTTCTTCTTGGGAATTAAGAACCTTGTGACTTCACTGATCCCCAGGACAATCCAGAACAATTTCCCCATCTTATGGTCAGCCCAGTGGCAGCATAATTCCATCTGCAACCACTAACTCTCTTTTGCCAACAACTACAAAAGTCACCAGTTCCAGAGATTAATTAGGAATTGGACAGACATCTTTGTCAGGCTATTTATTCTGCCTACCAAGGGACTTAAATTTCTTCGTTGTTGTTCTAGTCTCTTTACTTGTGTTAACTCTTTTAATTCAGCATAGTAACTCACCAAGGAAAGTGAACTGATTCCATAAAACAGACTCCTAAGCTAGATCAGAGCTTTCTATTTCAGCCCCCTCTCTTGATACCTGCTGACCTTGGGATAATTATTAGTCTCTCTCCAAACCCCAGTTTCTCGTCTTTAAAATGCGGATAATGCAATTTGTTTGCTGAGCTTACCAAGGAAATGCAACCTTTTAGTATAATATCTGACATGTAAAAAGTACTCAGTGAAAGTTAATTTTTTTTAAAAAAAATTTAGACTATAAATGAAGGAAAGATCAGGAAGGGCTGAGTAGGGTTGAGGCTTCTCTGTACAATGGGCTCCCCCAGAGATGGTTCAGTTCCTTGTGATTTGGATCCTGCCTGTAGATGCCCCTAGGACTCCCTAGCATTTGAGGAAAAGAAAAAAGCAGCATTTGTCTTCCTTGTCTGTGCCTCATGCCCATGTGCTTTTCCTGTGCTTCTTCTTTTGCTTGCCACCCACTGTTGCAAGGCCAGGGAACCACAGCCTCAGTTGGGACTGCAAGCTGGCACGTTGCAGGGTGAGTGCCAGGTAACCCCAGCAGGCTCAGTGGGAGATCCTCAATTGAGCCTTCTCAACCCTTACCAAGCCCCCAGGAGCCCTAGACTCCCTGGGCCTATTGATTAAATTAGGGGTAGTGAGTCAGGGTTTTCCAGGACTAATTACTCCCAGGTTTAAATAAAACCAATGAGTATTTGGCTCTTGCCACAGTTTGGGGCAGAGACCCAAAGTCTAGCTGGAGTTTCTCTGTGCCTGGAGAGGCACAGAATCCAGTGAAGTGTCAGGAAAGGTGGCCTCTGGAAAGTTGTTGCATAGCACTGTTAACATCCAGTGTTGATGAGGATGCAGAAAACCTGATAGTCTGTATCCTTTAGATGATCCATTAGCATCTTTTCATAGCAAAAGCACGCAGGCATTTCTGCCCAGAAAGTCAATCTAAGAAGCAGGGGTGGAAGGGGCTCTAAGCAATTGGAGAAATAAAAATCTAGTGAGAATATTGTTTGAACAGGAATATTTGTGACAGTAACATTGTAGAGCATCATAAAGAAAGCACAAGAAAACAAAACCTCATATGCTCATCAGTATAGGTTAAACAAATAAACAAGCAGTAAAGTAATGTACCCTTCTGGGGAATAGTATGCAACTGGTTAGAAGAAGGATCTGTGTGCGTAGATGTTCATCTACAGATCTGGGTGACATATACACATCCCACAGAAAAAGTCTAAACCCACCCTCTTTATGGGTATCTGTCAGCACAGGTTTATAGGCACACTGTGAAGGACACGCCCTCTAAACACTGTGAGGGGACAAAAGGTTAAATGTCTCCCATAGGTCCCCTTGAATCCCTTTATGGGTTACAAGGATAATTTTGTTTTACATTTTTAGTGTTGGAAGAAGCATTTTCTGTACATGGCAGGAGTGACACAGCTGGTCACTCGGTTTAGGACAGTAAGGGTCTGGGCAGAGCCAGGCAGGGTGGAGTGGCCTCAGAAGAGTCACCCATATGTTGATAACCCCATTTCAAGGAGCTTGTTCAAGATATCCTTGGAGAAGGTCACAGAGGGGCATGGGGCTTGAGTAGACCTATAGGTAGAGGGACTTAAAACTGTAGACGACAGAGGGAAAAACTCCAGCATTTTAAAAGGCAGAATGAGGTTGTCCCTGGAGGTTACTTTGAAGAATTCAAAGAGTCTCAACAGATAAAGCTTAAACCAAACAGGAAGAAGCTAAATGAAGAACTAGTGACATGGGCAGGTTGCAGGAAGGTACAGTCCTGTGACAGAGTGTGGCTGTGCCCAGCTGGCGTTCAGACAACCAAGAAGCGGCTGTGCCTAAGGGTCATAACTGAGAGTAGCACTCTCAGGATGCTGCAGCCCAAGTCCCTGGAAGCCAAGCTAAGGTGATTTCCTTCTAGGGTACAAATCTGACTGGAACACCCCCACACAGCTGAAGGACGAAAACCTTCTCTGTGTGGGGAAGGGCACTGAGAGACTGAACACACACACACACACATACACACACACACACACACACACACACACACACACACACACACACCACACCACACCACACCACACCACACCTCCTTTTTCAGGCTGTTTGCTTTGGGAAGTGGGACCGGATCCGGATCCATATGGCATTACAAATTGCCTGACACCATGACCTAGGAACATGAAGGGACTTGGATTGCAGGGAAGGTGCCTTTTATTCAGTCCCCGAAGCTGGGTAACTCATTGCTCTTTTCCTTTTAGTCTGTGGTTACCACTTTGTTTCCATGCCAGAGACAAGGGACGAGGGAGATTCAGACGTGGATGGTGAATTCCCCGTGCTAGGTGTTAGGGAACAAGAGGAAGTGGGCACCTCAGTCTTTCCCTTGAGGGCCCACCGGCTACGGTGCCGGGTGTTCCAGAAACCAAACCCATCCTAGACCAGATCCGTAGGGCATCACCAGAGTGGGGAACCTGACATATGGCGAAATGGGTGTGAAGGGACACAGGGGATCTTGGAAGACCTTCCCAGAAGCCTCTGAAGAGATTTATGGGGCCACCAGGAAAGGGGAAATGGGAAACGCTTTGCCTATTTTCCCGGAGTCCAGAGTCCAAGATTGCAGGTTCAGGCTGTGAGTACTGGGGAGGGGCACTTCAAGATACAAGGGGCACCTGCACCATAGCCATCCGAAGTGAAAAGTCTTTTTAATCTCAGTGAAGGAAAAGCTCTCTGGATCCGCAGGAAGAAAGTGTGTGTGGTCACTTGTAACCATCGCTTCACCGAGAGTCCTAAGTGAAAGCGAAGGTTTTCACCTCGGCCTCCTCCCCTCATCGTGCGCGTTCCTTATTTCACAAATCGCTCCCTACTCTCCCTTACCCTCGCTTTCTGTATCTGCCTTCCCCACCTTTCCAGGGGTTTCCACAGGGTGTCTTTCTCTGGCCTGTCTGCTTCTCATTTGTTCTTCCTCCCACCAGCCCTCAAGTTCCTAACTGAGCTGGAGCTCCCGAAGAGGCCTTTCTTATATTTTCACACGGAGTTGATGCTCTGTGAACTACCTTGTTTTGAATCTACTTTGCCAAGGATGGATTCAAGTACTGGAAGACAGGACCAGTGGACGGCGTGGAGAGCCTGCGAGGATGCTCGCAGGTCAAGCCTAGAGGAGGTCGGTGTGCTGAACTTGGTGACCACTTGGCCCACTTCACCACAGCCTTAGGTTAGACCCACCCTAGATAGATACACCACCTCCCAGAACTGGCAACCAGGACTTCTGTCTTGCTGCTTAAAAACGGTGACACCAGCCAACGTGATTAAACAGCACTTGCTAGTTGGAGACGGCGCGATAATAATCTAAGCAATCGCAAACAAAAGAAACGTTCCGTGCGGAGACAGATCCGGAAATCTGAGTTTCGAAGGCTCGCCTTGCGTTCCTAGAGATCTCTCCTAGAGCACAGGAGCGTGGTGGTCCCCTGACCCTGTAAATAGCTTTAAACAGTAAGCCGGTGTTTGGTGTCTCCCGAGGGACCGCTTGGAGAAGGTGAGCCAGAGGGATTAGTGTTGCGGAGCCCTCCTTCTAGAGCAGTTCCACCTGGGGAGCAGTTGGAACCTCTCTCAGAGAAAGGGGTTGGTTCCTGGAAAGGAACTCTCTTGGGTGAACAAATCAGCCCGCCCCCAGGCCGCCCCCATCCCTTCTGTCTCCTCCCACAGCCTCGCCTACTTAGGTCTTCCTGGAGGTGGATCTAGTGGGAAGCTCGCCGCGGGTGGGGGGTGGGGTGGGAACGGCGGCCGCGGTCCTCCAGTCTGCTTTTCCCTCAAAAGCCCGCAGAGAACTGGAAGCGGGGTTCATTTCCACCCGCTAGGAGCTCAGTGGTGGACATTGGATCGTCCCCGATTCACAAAGGAAAAAGAATGGTGGTCAGCAAGTCATCATGACAAAAAGACAACACAGGAGACCCTCTTTTTTCTCTTTGTACCCTCACCCCATTAAACGGATTGGTATTTGCGACAGGCTTAGATGTTTTCATCTAAATTATAGCGGTTGTGCTTAGGTTGGTCATCTGTATACTTAGACTTATTGAAAATACCATCGGAATGAAATTATGAAGAAATTCCAACTGTTTTCCAAAATAATGAGCGATCCGGCGCGGGCGAGCACCCCAGCCCAGGCAGCGGGATCTCCTTTGGTTTGGGCTGAGATCCAGGTCGAGGTGGGGAGGAGGTGTTGAGGGTGGGAAACGTGTGGAACTGTTCCCCAGAGTGGCCCCGCGAGGCGCGTGCGTGAACCAGAGCCCATAATGTATGCTGCCATTAAGAATCCATGCAGCTTCCAGCGCTCGGGGCGCAAGGACGCATGTGTTGCTGGAATTCAATCCGTGGGGGGAATGCAGATTGGGCTGCGACCCACTGGGTTTGATTTATGAACTGTTACACTAGCGATTGTTTACACATTGCATTTCAGAGCTTTGGCACACCCTCCCCGCTGCGGGCAGAGGACTGTGGGTGTGGGAGCCTGCTTCAGCACCGGGATCAGGCTTCATCCTTCCCCCGCCCCTCCACGTACCCTAGGGAGTACCCACGAACTCCCTCCCATCCTTCCCTACAGTGAAAGCAGATTTTGATTTCAATGAACCCAATAGCCTATGCGTAGTTCTCCTTCCCCAGTCTACACCACGTATGCCGACCCTGGACCCGGGTCTCCACTGCGGCTGTTTACTAATCTGTAAAGCCATGAGGAGCCTATAAATAGGAGGGGTGGAAGTAGATCGACAGGCAGATCAATAGGGCCCCGTCTCCTCACCATTTCAGCTGAGCTGTCTTATTAATTATGAAAGGATTCGCCTGATCCCCGCCTGAGAACGCAGCCTCTCTGCCCCTCTGCTGAGCCCTTAATGGCGGTTCCTTTGTAGGCAGCCTCTCTAGCCACCGCAAAGGAGGAGGCCTGTGGCGGTTAGAGCCTGGCCCGTGGGTTACAGCTCAGGTCCACCTGGGACCTGGGCAGTGGGCTGACTGCGGGCACTGTATTTGCCTGTGAAAGCCTACAGTGCACACGTAGTAAAGGCCTCTAATTTGAAAACGACTTTTTTCTTTTTGCATTTTTTCCCCCCAAACCTAAGCCTAAACTGGAAGACACAGTCAAGGGTCCTGTTGAGGGTCCCCGTGAAGACAGCAGGTCATCCGACAGTTTGGTGAACAGGTGAATTTATCATCTAGCACCCATGTGTTTCTCTAGGTATTCTGGGAACTCGGCGGAGGAAAAAAAATGACGCCCCCATTTCAAACAATAACTTTATTTTATACTTCTCTATACTTTGTAGCAAATTTTTGCTGAATTTAATTTATAATAAACTTTTTAAATTACATCTCTCTCTTTTTTTAAAATCAAGGCTCTTTTATGTCAAAATCTTTTTTAACTATGTTTTAGATTTAACATTGATTACCCCCTTGTGATCTATACCGTTGGATATTCAGGTATTACTGTATGTGTAACAGCTAAAACAAGAGAGAGGAGGGAACACAAAGGCAGTGGACCTGAAAGATGCATCGACAATAGGTGAAGCCAGCCCCTCTGTGACCATAGCAGTTCCTCTGACCACCTTTCCCACTACACCCCGCCTGTTTTCAGATCTCTTAGCCTTAAGATGCAAAAAGCCCACACTGTGTGTTTTCGCTTTCCTGGAGGAGAAATGTGCAGTGGAAATGATCAAAACAAGGTACTGTGGAAGAAAGACGTGAGTGTGAGTGTTCGCCAGATGCTTCCCTCGTGGACACCGCTCTTCTTGCTATTCATTCCCCTGGCCTTCTCCTCTCCTCGCTTCCCTATTAGGAGGAGCCCATCATTCTTCATGTTATCAACATGATTAATATAGTAGGTGGCCCAGGGCCATTCCTGAGATTCTTTTGCCAAAAATAAAAAATTAAAAAAATTAAAAATGGGGTGAGTTTGCCGTTTTCTTTTTTGTGTGTGAAGACGGACTAAAGCTGAGGTCCGGTTTTGGCTGTGCTTGCTCGCTCACTGATCGGTAACATTTGGCAAATAAAAATACAAGGAATCAAACGAAATAAAAAAGAGAAACAGGATTTCCCACAATCCCATATGAGTGTTTTCAACATCACAGAAAATCACAACGTCCTCAGAGAACGGATGGCTCTTCCTCTCGATTTCCGGGAGCATGGAGTGAGTGTGGGTGGGTGCGCCGGGGGTGGGGGTGGGGGGACCTGGTCCCGCGCTCAGAAGGAAAACCAGGTCGCTAAAGCTGCCGAGAGAGACACCAGGAGCACGGAAAGCGCCGGGAGCAGGGACCCCGCCGCCCCGTTGCCGCTGCCGCAGAGTTCGAATAAGCTGCCTTGGATGTTGAGGTTTTTCGATTCTTTTCTCAGTTTATCCCACATATCTTTCGCCCCTTCCTGGCAATCCGTAAGAGCTGTGACCGTGCAGCTGTGGAAATCCTCCCAGTATCTGGAGAGGATCAGAACAAAAGCAGAAGAAGCAGGATCATTTTGGGCGCTGGAGGACCCCAGATCTGCGTCCCGGGTGACTGCGCCCTTGCCAACCTCCCAGGGCGTCTCTTTCCCGCCTGCCTCCCCTTTCCAGGACCTATTTCTCACTGGGTAGCAAACCCCCAGATCTTTGTCTAGTTCCAGAAACCAGGTCCAAGAGTGTGGGCCTTCCCTTTCCCAGTCTGATTTCCCTAGTCCGGTGCCAAGAGGGGACCTAACAGCCAGGAGCCGGGTCGCACCCGCTGCGTGGCGCTGGCACCACGGCCTGCGCAGATTGCTCACCCTCCTCCGGGAAAGCTAAGAAAACAGCACTAAGCCTTGCAAGCTGCGGCCCATTAATGCCTCTTAGCTCGCAAGATGGGTGACTTGCTCTGAGCCAGGCCCTCCCCTCCAGGCTTCTCACATTCTCCTCCCTCTGGCCCCTTCTGTTTCCACCCACTCCTAGCTCTAGCCCTTGTCCCCTCGCCTTCACCCTCCTTCTCTCCCTTCACCCAGCCCCCACACCTTCCTTTTGTTTCCAGTTTCTCTTCATTTCCCCTCTCTTTCTTTTCCCCTTCCCTCTATTTTCCCCCTCTTCTTTTCTGCTCTCCCCGCTTGCTTCGGTCCCCCGAGGTCATCCCGCCTTCCAACAGTCCGGGAGCTCCAAAGGTGTCTGGGAAACCCACCAGCTCTCTTCTCCATTCCCGGTAGGTGAGTGATCCGGCTCTTGCAAACCCCTGCGCTCTAGGTCTGCGAGCTGGGTGCTTCCTCTAACCTCCTCCCTAGCCTTTTTCATAGGTTTGGATACCAGGAGTTTCGGTTCCCCCCATTAATGCCTCTTAGTACACTTCTGTAGAGCGGGCACGAGGGACACCTAGGCTGTTCCCTCCCTGACCCGGCTCCGGCTTCTCCACCAGGGTCGGTTCCCTGGTGGAACCAGGTTCCAACTCAGACACCGCAACTCAAGCTCTTCTCCCCCGCCTCCCCGCCCCCCCCGCTCAGTTTCAGCCCCGCCCCCACAACCTTCATCCAACCTGTCTCTCTCTCTCTTTTTTAATTGTCCCCCTTTCTTCTGGAAACTCAAAATAGATCCTGAAACTAAATATAATCTCAAGCCGTGATCGATTTCTAAGGCCCTGTCTCCTTTCGGAGGTGGGTCGATTTAGGCGTCTGGCTCCCACTGCGCCCAGACCCTGAGCTCACCGAGTCAGCAGCCACCCTGCTAAGGGTGGCTGCATTTTTTTTTTCCTCAGCTCTTTCCTTTTTGTTCGCGCGCGCGTCGTGGACTGTAAGCTTTTTGTAGTCAAGCGTAACCTTTGCTTCCACTTCAAACCTGGCTGATAGCGACTTATAAATTCTTGTTGGAGTTACTGGAACTTAGACTGCCTTCTAGGGTCCTGAGCACAGAACTTTCAGGTTCCACAATTTGTAATAAATTGCTTCCCCCCCCTTTTATTTGATCCCACATAGGGATAGAGCACTTCTGAGATGTAGGGTGTGGAGAAGAGCAAACATTCACCTGGGGCTGGGAAAGGTAAGCTTCACCCACTTGCTGAGCAATGGGCCCTATTAACATAGTGGGTCCTGGATCCAGCTGCCTGCAACCTCAGGGACAACCCTTCTCTTGTCCATGTTTTCCAGGACCTTAGTCCTGCTAAAAAAAAATTTAAGGTGACTAGGAATATACCATGTGTTAGCAAATGCTGGAGGTTCTGGAGTATGTGAACCTGTCCTACTTTTCAGATTCATTTTTTATCAATGTTTGGAATTAAATACATTTTTTCCATTTTATGATGGAGGGATACCAACCACTTTCTTGTTGGAGTTCCTAGTGAGTGCTAAGGTACTTAGAAGGTTTATAGCAAGATTGACCCCCCCAATTTGGTCATTGCTTAAATGAATACATCTCTCCCCTATTTAGGAAGAGAAGAACCATACATATGCTATGGAAAATGGGCACTTCAACTTCTGGGAACAAAAAATGCTTCTTGCCTTAGCTTTATTGCAAGGCCATTTTGTGGGATGGTGGAATACAAAGATAAGGGCACTTCTGAGACCTGTAGTAGCTAAGATGTGGAGGTCCACACAGCAGGGCTCTGCTGGACGCCCCTTTACTCCAGCTGCAGGCTTTCTAGTTAACCACTGAAGCTGGCAATGAAGGCCTCTTTCCCCCTGGACCTGCAGCTGCCCCCATCTGGGGAGATCATATAGATGTGGAAAAGGGAAAGGGTACTGGTAGCAAGGAGGATGGCTACCCCAAACCTGGCATAGGACTACAAACTTAGCAAAACCTGCCAAACCCCAAAGTCATTGACAATATTATTTCAGGCTTTCTCTAGGAAACAGGGAGACCCCGTGGTCCTTTCCTGCACTTGCATTTTCTTGGTGTGCTTTGGGGGTGGGTTTTCTTTTAGGTAAATCTATATTACCATCAACTTTCCTTAAACCGGAGTCAACTGTTCAGAAGAAGAAAGATTGGAGATTATCTGAAAGTAGAGTTTTTTTTTTGTTTTTTTTTTTTTGTGGAATGAGAAACCGCTAAAATGACACTGTGTCACTAGCCCTGGGTCCATGCCTGTTGGGTGCAGGCCCATAAAACTGGAAAGCTTAGGCCAGTGGGAGAATTCTCTTTCCTAGCTGACCTCAGGCCATGGAGTTCCCTTAAACAGTGCAAATTCTAAACCAGAGACTTGGGCCTCAGGGCCAGAGGGCCTGTCAGCAGCCTTGGCCAGAAGGCAGAAAAGCACAGATTTCACTAGTAGAATGTTGAGCACAGGAGGGGAGGGGGTAGGACAGAAAATGGGGGTGGGGGTAGCATGAAACTCTGACCTCAGCAGCGCCCCCAAAAGGGAAACCCAGGGTCAGAAAGGACACTTACGTGCACACGGTCTTGATGTTCGTCTTGTCGTCCAGGCCCTGCGGGTAGTTGGCCATGCTGTCGCCCAGTTTGAGCAAACAGTCTGAAAAGCCCTTAAAGACCGCATCGCACTTGCCCGCTGCTCTCACGGCCTGCACCAGGTAAGCTGTGGGGAGGAGGGACATCAGTCAGCATCGCCACCACCCTGCCCCGTTATAGACCCCGTGGCCCCTTGGGGTGGTCGCTTTTAAAATTCAGCGCTCTGGCCCCGGAATGACCTATTTGCATTCCGTGCCCACCTCTGGTGCAGATGGAGGGATCCGAGCGTGGGTGGGTACAGATGGGTGGCGGGGAGGTGAGTCCATTTATTTTCTCCAGCTCGCTCCTAACTGAGCTCTATTTCTTTTTCTGTTTTCATCGCCCCCTCTTCTCACCTCCCTCATCTCCTTTATTACTCTCTTTTCCTCACTCCCTCCTTGTCTCTCAACACTTCCTCCACCAAAACCCTGTCACGTCTCGCGGTGCAATTTTCCATTTTTGTGTTGACAGAGGGGGTCTGAGAAGCAGAGTACTGGGGGGCAAAAAAAAAAAAGAGGCCGGAGACTGTTGAGTCCGGGGTTGCGCTGCTAAACCAAGAGCCTTACATACCCCTAGAGTAAACATCAGACGCCTGGGTCTTTGTCAGGCACTCAGCAAATATTGCTTAATGAATAAATGAATAAAGTCTTTGGAAGATCGCAACAGCCACGGGGACAGGACGTTTTTATTTCAAAACCGATTGCCCAACACGAAGTCTGTTGTTTGTGAGACCCTTAGGTGTACAGTTTCCTGCCGCTCTAAAGCAGGGCAGTTTAAATGTTCAGGGCCCTACTGGGATAAGTATTGGTCTCAGTAGCTGGTGTGTGTGTGCAACAGATATATCTATACCAGTGACCACAGTCAATGCCAGGAGCCTGGTGTGTGCATGTGCGTGCGTGCGTGCGCGCGTGCGCGCGTGCGCGTGTGCGGCTTCTTTCCCTTTCCTTCTTTGCATCTCTCACCTCTACACTCCTCCTTAATGTCCCTGGAAACACTCTGGAGAGTAGACCTTTCCTTTCAAGGTTGCAGCCAGCTCGCTAGGCGCCGGGTAGGCTGCCGCCTAGGGCTCTGGCTCCTAAGGGGGGCGGGGGAGTTAAAGTAGGTTGAAGCTGAGCCTGGGGCAGAAGGAGAGAGAAGGGGAAATTCCAGGACACTCTAGGGTCCTAGCACCCAAACTCAAGTCAACCAAATATGGAACGCTGAATTTGGGAGCTACTAAGCTTCCAGGCCGCCTAGCGCGGCCCAATAGTCGTTTCTTCCCACCCGGTGGCAAACGAACCGGGTTGGGGGCTCGGTAAACAGCGGGCCAAAAGACCCCAAATACCTGGGGTACCCGAAAGGCTAGAGAGAGTACCACATCTCCACTGTAGTAGTGGGGGAATGGTGAATCCTAGAAAGGAAATGGGCATTAGGCTCTGGGGGATTTGGATACAGGCCTCTTGTGCAGCCACCCCCGTTGAAAGCCTCCTGGATGGGTGGAATACTCAGCACCCACTAAGTCTTACGCAGCCACTGTCCCTGAACGCCGGGCTACTGCAGACCCGGGAGAAGGTGACCCAACCAGACGCAGCCTCCGGGAGCTGCGCGTCGGCAGATTGCCGCAGGAAGAGCTAGGCGGGACTAGTGCTTTCTAATCCGGAACGGGAAGCGCCGCGGAAGGGACTGAGGTTAACTTCCACCTCGGCTGGGGCAGACACATAATCTTTCATAAACCTAGCTTCCTTCACACCTATTTTAAAAACCTTCGACACTATAATAAAAGTAAATTTTAAAACACTGACATCGGGTCTTATGCATAAATGAATCTTTGTTCTAATGTAGCTCGGTCACGATGAAAGAAACCCTACATAGCTTCCTCCATAATGTATGTTACAAACATGCCTTTGCGGAAAGGGAACAAAATGTAACCTAGCCTCTCAAGCCTCAAAATTTGGTGTCCGAAAAGATGCCATAACGATTTAAAAAGAACAGCTGGGGCTTTCTGGGGGCAAGAAGCGCTCCTGTCACCTTGTTTTCCCAGGCATTGCTGGGGCAGATCCCGCAGCGCGCATGTGTGTGAGTGTGTGTGTAAAATACGAATTCAGGAACATTTCTCTGTTTGGCAATTGTGGCTTCTAGAGATCTAGCTTTCACTGGAAAGCCGGAAGCAATGCGCGGGACAGAGGTTGCAGGCGCAAGTCTCTGCGCGAGCGGAGCTCTCAGTTCTTTCTGCACCCGGTTTCTGTCACCCCCAGGCAGTCGACCCCAGCTCCTCTGTTCTCTCTAATATCCCTAAACAGTGCGGTTTTCATTTGCTCATTCATTCGCTGGACCTCTTTCATTCATTCCAAACTTCCTCCGGGCGCCTCTTCATTCGTTCACCATCTTCTACTTCCCCGCCCCTCCCCACCCCCCACTTTTCTTGCCAAATGTCAGTGATTTGGGACAGCTTCCATCCATGAATTAATAAAGACTGAGGCTCTGATGTTAAAAAAAAAAGAGTAGACATTTGGGAACATATACATTTTAATCCCACTGTCAATATTTTGGTCATTTTCAGGCTGAGGTTAATCAAATGCATCCCTTCTACAATAACTGCTTCATTATTTTCTATTCTGACTCACAAGGAAAACAGAGTCCAGGTGAAACCCCCACCCCCCGTCTTAAAACTGTCGCTGTTTTCTGATATATAAACGTTTGCAGGCTAACTGCAAAACGCCACAGTCACTTATTTCCAACACTTAAAGAATTTGCTGCCCTTGGGATCTGTGTCCTAAGATTGTTGCAGCTCTTTGAATTAATGTCAAAGGCGCAAAACCACCAGATGCAAAGCATTAAGTCATTTCCTAAAATTAAAGGAAAAGCCAACATCCCCGTGCATGGTCCTTGCTTTGCAAAATCCCAGTTTCTGCAAAATGACAAAAATCCTCTAAAATCAGAATTTCAGAATCATGTCAAATGCATATAGACCCCGATGGGAAGAATCAATTTTAATGTTCTGGGAACCCTGATTCGTCTACATTTCTTACGAAGAAAAGCTATTAAGCATTCCTTCTCTTGTCCCACACGAATTCCCTAACTCACCCCTGAGCTACTGCAAGATTTGTCTATGAAGAATTCTACAGCCTGACATGATAGCAGTTCCTTCCATCTCCAGAAAACCCATTGGAGAGTTTCTATTTTTTCCTCTTGTCCATCCTATTAATAAGCTGCTTTACTTTCACTTTTCGGATACATTAATTAATGTTCCCATCCGACATCAGACAAGCGGATTCTCTAGCACTTACAACATTTGCATTTTGGTTGGAGAAACATGAACTTTAAAAAAGCTTTCTTGCGGTGTAACTGAGACTCAACATTCCTTAACATAAAATGGGGGACTAAATCAGTCCTTCCATAAACCGCGGCAAACAAAAATAACAAGCACACGAACCTACATATTGTAAACATGTAAAACCCTTTTCTGCATAGAAATATTAGAGACATTAGTATATAAAGTCACAGACACGCATGACCCTGAAAAAGTATATCGGTGCATATTTGGGCTGATTTATCCTCCTCGTTGGAGTCTGCGGTGCCCGGAGCAAACGCTGCAGCTAGGATATGGGGGGAGGGGCAGGGGAAGGACAAAGTTCTAAATGCTGCAGTTTGAGGGCAGCCTTGGAATATCTTTGCTTTCTGCACATAAACTTTTCAGACCTAGCTGCCTAGCCATCTTATTTCTGCATTCACCTTTCGACCCCTCAGAATAGTACCTTACAGTATAACGGGGGCCATGCTAAGACCGCTCCGACCCTGCTTTAACCCGGGAGAGGGTAGCAAAAATGGAAATGCGCTTTGGAAAGCAAGGAGAAAACCCCTTTGGAAAATAGTCTGCCGCACACACTTCAAGTCCCTGACTTTAGCAAAACCAAACCAGGACTCCTGAGTCCCAAACAGCTAATACCCCGATCCTGGGTTTCTGCAGGGTTTTCTGCAACCAGCGACAGTCGCCCGCCAGCAAGTCCCCGTAGGCGCCTCCGGGGCTGGCAATCTACGGTCGCTTACCAAGCCGGACAGGGCGGCCACTTACCTATTTGCACCGCGAGGATCAGTGAAATATATCTGCCGTTCAACTTAAGTCCCATCCTACGTTTAGTCAAACCATTTGCTCCGCAGACCTTTAAATAGTTAGTTTAGAGAACGCGGGGGAAAGCTGAAAAATAGGCATTGCCAACAAGTTCCGGGAGCGACAGAGACTTTATGCACTGGGAAGGCAGAGGGAGGAGAGAAAGAGAGGGAGCGAGGAAGAGACAGAAAGAGAGCGAGAGAGTGAGAGGCTGGGGGGGGGGGTAGAGCTGGGAATGGTTCACTCCATTAGGAGGGGGCGGAGGAAGTACAGCCTCACGCCCACGAGCAGGCCTGACGTGGGGGATGACACGGATTGATTTTTTTTTTAATATAGACACCTTGGTAGAGAATCGCCATTTATAGTCATAAGACTCTGGAATTAATAAGATATCTCCAATTAATGTGCAGTCTCAACAAAATCTCGCCTCTCTGGGGTGACCGCTTCCCATACCGGTAGCTACCCCGCCTCCTCGTTCTAGGGGCCTCCAGCCCCGCCCCCTCCCTGCGCAGAATCGGGGCTCCCTCTCTTCTCCCAGCCCGGAGCCGGGGAGTCCTGGCGCGCCCACTCGATTGTTCAACCTGCTCCCTCCTTCACTGGCGCCACAACGAACCCAGACACTTCCAACCCTGCAACGAGGTTTGAGGTGCTCTGGCCCGGGGCGGGGGGGGGGGACGCATCTGAGCCGAATCGCTGCTCCCCCTCCCGCGGCCTGCAGACCCCGCACTTGCCTACTCTTTTTTCCAGTCCCGCGGCTGAGCTCTAGGCGCAGCCTGGAGTGCGTGAGCACACAACCCGGCCCCCAGCCCCCAGCACCCGCACACACTCACACACACGCGCACGACCGGGAGCAGAGCCGAGCGCCCCCGAGCCAGCCCTCACACACTGCTCGCGAGCGCGCACACGCCCAGGCCCCGGGGGTTCATTCTGCACACAAGGGGCCCCAGAAATAGATTCCGCGTGCTCTCTTGTGAATTTCACCACTGGCGACTCTTACCTACCCTCGGGGCCGCTATACCAGACGCAGAGACACCTATTTTGGTGGGTGGGGCTGGGAGGTACCCGGCAATAAGGCTTGGCTAAAACGATTTTCGGATTCTTGTGGTTTGCAAACTCTCAGAGCTTAGGAAATTTCCAATGCACGCTCCGGTGTGCAGGCCGTTTTCTGGGGGCTCACTGGGGTCATTTGTTGGCCCGCACTTGCATGTTTACACACACGCACCCATGTCCATCACGTACATACACGCACACCCGGACCCATACACACTTGCGCTATGTTTTTTGATGATCCAGCACCTACTGAGCAGCAATGAAATGTCTCTTCAGCTGCGTTTGTGCAAGGTCCTGTAGTGGGTCGTGTAAGATGGAAAAATAACTAGATCTACTTCCTAAATTCTGCAATGCACCATACCCCAGTCTGAATTCTAGCGTCTTTATTCAAATGTTGAAGGCCGCATTGGCTAACTTTATTACTTAAGCCAATGAAGAGATAAAGGAAAATTAGGAGAAAAGAAAAGAATCTTCATATTTTGCAAGACTGCAGGGCGACCGCGTTAGGCTATCAAGTTAGTAGCAGAAATAAATACAAAGGGATTAGGGAGATGGGGAGTTCCTTGTAGTAGCTTCTCGAGATCCCGGCACTGGGAGCCCACACAGACTGAGAAAGATGCAAAACTGGAGTCAGGTGACCGGCTGTGGATGGACAGAGGACTGTGGGGGTCCTGACTGCCTTGCGGAGTAACCAGAAGAGCTCGCACCTAGGGGATTCAGGCAGGCAGCCCTGCAGAACCACAGACCCCTAAGCAGGTCACCTGAACTCTGCGGGCGGAGCCACGTGCTCCGCCCCCGGTGATGTCACCGGTGGTGGGCGGGGCGGCGGGGTGCACTTTCCCGGTGTTCAGGGTCCCAGTGGCTGCGCCGGGGGTTTCCTATTCTAGTGGTAGAGGTACCCAGAAAAGCAGAAAAGGTGGGCGGGATGGAGGCGGGAGAGAACTGGTGGCGAGAGGGGTCGTTCCTCGGACTCTCCTCCGATGCCCTCCAATGGTAGAGAAGGGGCCGGCGAGGGGCGGGACCTCAAGGTTGGAAGCCCGCCCCCGTATCCTCCCGCCCCTTCAGAGTTCCACGCACAGGGCTGCCGGGCTTCCCCCTCTTCCACCCCCGCCCGTGGCTCTGAGCCGAGTCTTCCCCACTCCGCTCCACAGTTTCAGAGTCCGGGAACCTGGTGGATTTACATTTCGTGCCCTCAACGTCCTTGTCCTCCTCCTGCTCACTCCTCGGGACCTTCTAGAACATTTTCTGTGGGTGCCCTGGGATCCTACTCAATACACGCTTTCTCACTCGGAACTTGATGCTTTAGGGTTTGAGTGAGGAGGGTGAATTGACAGACTGAAGCTGGGTGAAGGGGTGTGCGAGGGCAAGCGTCCGCAGTCTCGCGCGCGCGTGAGTAGATTCGGCATCCGCTGTGCCCTAGCCACCTCTGGGTCTCCTGCTGGCCCTTTCCTTTACACTGGACCCCTCCGCTAAAGTGAAGTGAGAGGCAGGCAGAGGTACTCTCCAGAAATAATCCGGGGGATGAATAATTGAAGCAGATGCTAACAATGATTTTGTTTTTGAAATTTCTAACCTTTTAAATCACACAGGTCGTTCTGCAGTCTAGGCAGAGGCAGGCTTTGTTTTTCCCTACTTCCTTAATTGAAAGGTAACAAAAGCCAAGATGGAAATGCATGTGCAAGGGTGACTGAGATCACAGTTGGGAGTGGATTGGAGGACATATCCTCTTTTATTAATTTGAAAAGCCTATCCATGTCATATTTAACATGAAAGATGACCCTATAGGAGGGTAGGTATAACCCTTCAAGTGACATTGGGTGTCCCTAGAAGGTTCGGGGTTGCATTTTCCCAGTCTGAAAACAAAGAGGATATGTCTATGATTTGATCTCCAAAGGATCTGCAACTTTGACTTTTTGTGAGCCAGGACGAGTCTAGAATAGCAGGGACATGCCTGGAAGCGGGAATGCACTTAGGCCCATGAAAGAATGCCTGCTAAGGCTCAGCAGAGGCGGAGCTGTTTTTCTTCAAATAGATCTTTGCTCTAAAAGTTAGAGAAAACAGCACAGTTCAGGAAGAAAAAAAAGTCCTTGTTGCTGTTTGGGTCTGCAGGTTGAACAGAAAACATCTAAAGTGGCTGTGCAGAATTAAGTGATGGGTAGACAAAATCCCATTTCCTTACAGCATTCGGCTTCTTTCCCAGTTCAGGCTGGGCCACTCCAGTTTGACTGAGCAGTTTATGAGTTGATTTCTCAGCTTCCTCTGCTAATCCATCATGCATGGACTTCCCAGAAGCTGCCATCTCAAGACACATCCCCTTGAAATTGTTTGTAAGAGCAGAGCCAGGACCAGTGGGAGATTCCATCTCTATCTTCTAGGCCAGAAAAAAACAAAACAAAAAAACCAATGTTGTACTAGAATGGATTGCCCCAGCAATACATCTCCCTCAAATTCAACCTGTCATTGTTTTTAACCTTCAACTAGAACCTTTAATCAAAGTATGAATGTAAATGTGTATTGCTAGTTCTTTTCATTGAAATAGCTATACCGTATTTAAAGTAGGAGGAAAATGAATTTGCATATGGCATTATGTCATTTGAGATCCCAATAAAACTCCCTGTAATGTGGGAAGGGGAACATGTCACAAATTGTCTCTCATATGTAAAACGTATGTGTGTGTGTGTGTGTGTGTGTGTGTGTCTGTTTATATGTGTGCGACTAAAGCAGAAGGGGGACTATGTACAATAAAGAAGGTGAGTTCGTGGATAGGGACAGGGAATGTGAATAGTGGGGAGAATGAATATGAGCAAAGGACAGTGATTACATCTGTAAAATGTTTTGATAGAACCCATTATCTTGTATGTGAAAGAAAAATTTTAATTAAAAAAGAGAGACGGGGGAATCCCTGTTATGAGGCCTCTTCTCTACCCTCGTGTTTACTCCTTGATAAGGTGACTTTCTCCACTTTAGATCATGAAACTTTCCGAAATTAGGTGGAGCCTTTAGGCTCGAAACATATGACTGGCTGAGGAAACTTGGTTTAAACGCGTACATTTGGATTCTGGGTAAATGTGCTCCTCTTAAAAATAAGCATTTTTGTTGTGGGACACTGAGAATGATTCACAAGGCGAGGCTGCGCACAGCTCCTGTGTGTGACAAGGTGAACATCTGCATGGTGACAGCTGCATGGTGTGTGACAGTGCAAATGTCTCTCCACACTGCACTGGCTGCAAAAGAAATAAGGATAAAATGCAATTTGTATTCCCATGTGTGATCCCTAGACCAGAAGGAGCGAAGATATTGCTGGTGCAATTAAATACTTGAATGAGGACCATGAGTGACCCTGTGTTACGTGAGCGCGGATTTCCAACTGAGATTTGTGCTGACAGATAAGGGTGACTGCATCTGTAAAACGTCCTGAAAGAACACACTGTCTTGTATGTGAAAGGGAAATTTTAATTCAAAAAGAAAGAGAGGCAGAGGGAATCTCTCTCTCTTAGGAAGCCTCTCCTACCCTTGTGGGGTGGTGTCTTTTACCCTGGGTGGTGGTTTCCTGGAGTGTTAGGGGCCACAGCATTCACAAAAGAACAGCCAGAGTACAGGCAAATAAATAGCATGGGAAAGACACAGTAAAATGTCAAGAGCTGGGGAAGTGGAAGGGGACTTGAGTTCTCTGTTTTCCCCTGGCATTATTTTCTTTAATGTTTGAAGTTATTTAAAAATAAATTAATA
>JAQHUG010000008.1:12914741-12943726 GCA_028555095.1 Dicrostonyx torquatus
AGAGAGGCAGATCTAAAGAGGTGAAGGTGTTAAGGAACTGGCTGATGTGGGTGGCTTGCTTGCTGCCTGTTGCCATGGTGAAGTCTAGGCTTGTGGCCCTCCTGCCACAAGCAGGAGGGTTTGGGTTGATGTCTGTGGCTCCTATTACCACTGAAGGCTATGCAGATGTTTGGCATCTGGGCCGACCCCTGAAGTCATGGAGGTGTCTGAGGGTCATGCTGCTGTTAGGGCCATGCTGATCTAGTGGTTTGTGCTGCTATCCAAGGCCATGTTGATATCTGGGCCTGAGCTGCAGCCTAGGGCTGTATCTAGGTCTGTGGTCCTACCGCAGCCAGGGTGTGTGTTGATATCCATGGTCTGTGTTGTCCCCAAACGCGACATGGATACCAAAGGTCTGGGCCACCACTGGTGGCCAAGTTGGTATCCAAGAGATACACTCCAGTTGGGGTCAGGTTGGTGTCTGAGGGCCACAGTGCATCTGGGGCCATGCCTATCTGAGTGGCGTATGCTGCCATTGGGAGCCATGGTGTCATCCAGCCCCGAGCTGTTGCAGGGTCTGTGTTGATGTTAACAGCTCCTGTTACCACTGAAGACCATGCAGATGCCTAGTCTGGGCTGCCACCTGAGGCCATATTGGAGTTTGGGGATCACTCAACCATCATTGCCTATGTTAACACAGGGCACGCCCACGCCTGTTGAAGACCTAGGGCTGTGCTGATCTGGCTCTGGCCCTCACTAGCCTGGGAGTCCTGTGGAAGATGGGGAGGAAGGGTTGTAGTATCCAGAGGAATCAAGGACACCGCAGGAAAATGGACTACAAATCAGCTAAGCAGGACTCATAGGGTCTCACAGAGACTGAACCAACAATCAGGGAGCCTGGATGGAACTGTCCTAGGTTGTCTGCGATTATGTTACAGTTGTGTAGATTGGTGTTCTTGTGGGACTTCCAACAGTGGGAGTGGGGGCTGTCTCTGACTCTTTTGCCTGTTTCTGGGATCCTTTTCCTCCTACTGGGTTGCCTCGTCCAGCCTAAATATGTCTTATTATAACTTGACATTCCAGTTTGGTTGATATTCCCAGGAGGCCTGCCATTTTCTGAAGAGAAAAGAGAAGTGGATCTAGGGGAGGAGAGGAGGAGCTGGAAGCAAAGAGAGAAACTGCAGTTGGATGTAATATATAAGAGAAGAGTAAATAAAAAGGAAAAAAAATAATTGCTGTCATGTACTGGGTACTTTTCAGATATTTTACATGCAAGCATATTACACGTAGTAATAAATTAAAATTACAAAAGTCTAGAAAATTGGTTTCAAGAGCTTGAGAATTCCTCCCAAATCATTTGCTTAAAAGCAACACCCCTATACACGATGAAGAAAAAAACCTCATACAATTTATCCAACAATGTAGTGAAACTTGCTTACTATTAAAAAAACTCTAATGAGTTTCAGGTCCTAGTTGTGGAATATTTAGCTGTGTAAAGATGTGTTACATTTGTTTGTGTGGCATTTGTTTAATTATGTAAGGATGGGTTGCGTTTGTTTCACTTTGCCTGCCTAAGGCACCTGATTGGTCTAATAAAAAGCTGACTGGCCATTAACTAGGCAGGAGAGGGATAGGCAGGGTTGGCAGGCGGAGAGAATAAATAGGAGAAGAAATCTAGGCAGGAGAGAAGAAAGAAGAGAACAAGGAGAAAGAGACAGACACAGCCAGGGCAAGAAGCCAGGCAGCAGCCAACCAGCCATACAGGAAAAGCAATGAAAGCAGGTTATGCAGAAGGAAAGAAAAGTAAGAAGCCCCGAGGCAAAAGTTAAATAAAGAGAAACAGGTTAACTTAAGTTAAAGGCACTAGCCAGAAATGAGCCTAAGCTAGATCGAGCGTTCAAAACTAGTAAGTCTCCATGTCCTGATATGAGAGCTGGTTGGTGACCCAAAAGAAAAAGCCTGGTACAAGATGGCTTTCAAGAACACCTGGTAAAGGATGATTCCCATAAGGCCCATCTCACATTCCCGCTTTACCATTTTGTGATCATGCAATTATAGTAGGCTCACTGCAGATCTTCAAAGCTGTTTTCCATACTTCTCATAACCATGCTGACTGGCTGCAGCACTGGTGAAAGCTTGGGTTGGTGTCTGCCCCCACCCCATCTCACTGTCTCTCTCTACCTCTCTCTCTTGAATGTGGACCTCAGGGGACAGCTTTTGGGACTCAGTTCTCTCCTTAGAAGGAGAGACTGAACCGATTGAACACAGGTTATCAGTTTTGGTAGAGGCACCTTTACCTGTGAAGCCATCCATTGGATTAATTATTTCCTCTTTTGTAACTGATGAATCCTCTTTATTGTGGAGAAATATTCTGAGATTACAGTGGTGTCCTAGTCCACACACATGCACACATCTCCATTTTTGTATCTGGGCAGCTTTGTAAGAATGCTATTAATATAAACCCACTAGTTTATGTTTATAATTTCAATATCAGTACAATACAGACTATTTATTTATTTATATTATTTATTTATATGTGACCTTACCCACAGCCTCAGCATTCACTATTACTGTCCGTTTTATTTTCATCTATGCTAAAATAGCCCTTCTAAGTGAGATGTTTGATTGCCTTTGGACATTTCTCAAGTTATAATTTCTATTCTACAGAGTCACTTAACACAAAACTTCTGGGACCAGAGGTGTGAGATTTTTTCCTCCACCCACCAAAAAAATTCTTCAATGAGTCCCAAATGCCTATGCTGTATTTCAATTTTCACATTAGCTACCTGGAGACAGCATCAGAACCCATGGGCTAAAGGCTCAATCCCACACAACCGTCCTCACTTTAGGTGCCAGTAGTAAGAGGTAAGTCCTGATGAACTGCCAATAAAGGGAGGGTTACTCTGATTCCCTTACTGGAATTTTGGTAAATTTGAAAGAATGGCTCATAGAGCTCAGGGCAGGGAATTTATTTATGTTTATTTCTTTACTGTGAAAGATAAATAGCCACATGGAATCAAGGAATGAGGCAAAGAACATGGAAAGGAGGGTGCTGCTTCTCTGTCTGCCTTTTCTAGTGTTGCCTTCTAGACTGTTGAGCTGCTTCGCATCTGATAAGCATGTACTACACAGTTTTAATTATTTTAATGGGAATTTTTATGTAGGTAGTTCAAAAGAATATTCATCATGCCACTTCTCCTATGAGTGATAATGAGTATCTGTTGTTCCAACTTTCCTGCTTGTGTTGTCCACATCATACCGAAGTTTTACGTATTCATCCTCCATGTTATTTAGACATGTGTTGGACCATCATGGTAATGGTTTTGTACTTCTTATTCTGCCTATCAGCATGGCCAAGCTTTGTTTGGCTAAGACTACATTTTTAGAGTCCAGTGAACGATGTGTGAAGTCATATCTCATTGTTGTTTTGACTTGAACTTTTCTGAACATGCTAAATACTTTCTCTTATACTTGTTGGCTCTTTATAAGTCACTTTTAAAAGGAGCATTTTTTATATTTAATTATGTGTATGTACATGTATGTACACACGAGTGTGGATGCTCACAGATCAGATCTCCTGGAGTTGGGAGTTACAGGAGATCATGAGCTACCATGTGACTGTTAGGAAATAAAACTTAAGTCCTCTGGAAGAACAGTCCATCCTCTTAACTGCTAAGCCACCCCTCAAGTCCATTATATGCCATTTTTTGAGTATTGTCTATTCAGGTCTTGGTTCATGGTATTTTTTAAAATTGAATACCAAGCATTACTCTTCACACTAATTTTAATTTTATGTGTAGGGGTGTTTTATCTGCATGTATGTCTGTGTGCCATTTATGTGTGGTGCCTGCAGAGGTCAGAAGATGGTGTTGGATCCCCTGGAACTGGAGTTACAGGTGCTTCTGAGCCTCCATGTGGTTCTGGGAATTGAACCTGGCTCCTTTCAAGAGCAACTGGTGCCCTTAAGCGCTGAACAATCTCTCTAGTTCCTTTGTCCATGTTTGCATTGGGTTATTTTTTTTTTTCTTGCAATTGAATTTTGAGTAGCTTGGGCACTGACTCCTTTTTCAAATGTTCCCTTCTGAAGGCCATTTCTAAGCTTTGTATTCTTACTGCTGTGCAGAAGCTTGCTAATTTAATGCTATTTGTCTGTTTTTATTTTGCTTTCTGTTTTCTGGGATTATATACGAAATTGTTCAGGTCAACAAGAAAGAAGTAGATTTTCCCTTCTTTTGTCCCAGGAGGTTTAGATTCAGGTCTTAACCTGAATTAGGGCCCTTAGGTCTCCTTGCTCTCAGTCCTTGTGCGTGCTCAAAGGAGAGGTCACGTGAGCACAGTGATGTGACAGCCACACATGAAACAAACATAGACTTCATAACGAAGTCAGCCTTGTTGGAGCCGCGATGCTGGATTTCTCACCCGCAGAACTGTGAGAAAGAAATCTCTGCCGTTTAGGTCATCCACTCTAAGGCAGCTGGAGCCGGAGCTAAGAATTGATTTATATCTGTTGCTGTTAACCTTGATCACCTGGCGAGGTGCTTATTGAGCCTCTGCGCCGTGAAGTCCCTCTCTGTTTCCCTCCCCATTTTGTGTTATCTGGAAAGAAGTCACTGTATTCAGACGTGATTTCCTCAAGTGGGAAGTAAGAAGCAATGAGCAAGGTATTGGACAGAGGCTGTATAATGGGAGAGGGAATGTCTTCCGGGCAGGTTATTTGTCTCTTATTTTTGTTGTTAATTTATTCAATACTTTATTCTCATCTGTGTGGACAGGCTGATACTTTTTTTTTTTTTTGAGTATAACCTGTATTGCTTTGTTTTCTGCCCATGCCGTCCCAGCTGTGACCATTGAGATAGAACTCTTTCCCTTGGCCAGTGTCTCCCATTGACAGACTCTAGAACTGTAGGCTAGTCTGTTTTTCATTCTGACACAGTGCAGCTCTCCAGGAAAACCCGTTAGAGGTTTATAGAGTTCCATTTAACTCTAGAAAGGGCCACCTCTCCAGGAAGCTCTGGCTCATTTCCTTGGACCTTGAAAACAAAATCTGGATGGTAAGTGTGTTGTTGCTGCCGAGAGATGGTCTTGTTTCCAGCCCCTCCATCCGACTCAGTCGGAAAATATATGAAATTGTGTGTATATACACAGATCAGTAAATACTTTGTTATGCACCCATTTGTGCCTACGTTAAGCTAATCATGAACCCATATAACATCTCTGACTCTACTCAGCAGCACAGGGATCCTCTACCCCCTTGAAGTTTGGTTACCCTCTCCTCCAATAGGGTAACAATTGACACCCACTTTCTGCCACCCTTCTACCCAATCATTCACTTCCAAGACATGTGTGGTGGTGTCGGTGCTGACCTGAATACGCATGGGAAAGAACTTTCAATGGGAGGATGGAGAGTGCTTATAGACACCCCTCTTTGTTTTTGTCCTGCAGACTCCACTCAGTACAGTTACTTGGGTCAGCATCTTTCCCCTCACACCCTCAGTGATACCTCATGCGCTTGCCATATAATTAGATTCTTGTCACAGTCTGAATTCCATCCTGATAGTTCTCGACTTCCTAAGGGATCTTTTAGAAATTGTGCATACATTAAGCTTTCTTTGCCACGAACAGTCTATGTATTTTGACAAGTGCAAATTGGGATTGACTGATTTGTACAGCTCCAGAATCTCTGAGAATAGAGAACAACCACTTCAGCTCAGTCAGTTCTCAACTTCAGACACATAGGGGGGTTCTGAAAGCCCCCAAAAGCAATTCCAGCAGTTTGGATGGAGAAATAAGTCAAATAACATGCAGAATTTAATGTTCTATTAGCCCCAAGTTAAAATGTAGAAGGGCATAGGTGAAAGTCAGTTAACAATATACTTTACTTAACAATAATTAATGACAACATACATTTACATACCAGAATATTATAAATTCAGTCTGTATTACCTGTAAAAAGTTATTAAGTTATTTTGTATTGTCCTCAAGCAGTTTGTATTTTACACATCCAGAAGACTCATAATTCAATTCTAATTAGACACAATGACTACTGGTCACCCTGTTGGCGAGTGAACGGTCTAAGATCCTTGTGGTTAGTTGCCTTGGAGATCTACAAAAACTCCATCCAATACTGTTGGGTCTCAGGATGTCCATATATCCAGAAATGAGCTCAAGCTGAACTGTAGAAGGATTTCTGGTGGTTAAATTAAAGCCAATATTCCTTAAGAACTTAGAAAACCGGGTCCCATTTGTCAAAAGGAGTCCTTTCCCGTATTTTTGGCAGAAAGGACATATGGTTACTTGTGGTGACTAGTAGCGTAACAAAGTCCATGCTGGCCTCCAGCTCCTTCAGTCTCACAAGTGCCTGTTATACATTTCAAAGTGTGTGCCAGACTTTTGGCCCTTCCCTCTTTATGAGCCACACGATTTGTTCACCCACCTCCCTGTCACCTCCTCTCGCTTGCCATGTTCTATTCTCTCTCTCGGTGTCTGTCTGTCTCCACTATTTGTCCCTTGCTATGCTCTCTCCTGCTCCCTTGTCTCTCTCACAGACAACCCTGGGTGTGTCCAAACTGTTTCTCTTTCTTGCTGCTCTGGACTCTCTGGTATTTTCTCCCTCTTGTTCACAATAAAGAACCTCCCCCTAATAGTGGAGTGGCTGTGTCAGCAATTAATTTATCACACCTTCTCTCATCCATCTGGGGCTGAAAATTGGGAGGAACACAAATGGACCCCTTTCCATGGACCAGGTCTCTTTCAACTAAATCAACCTGCTGGTTGGACTCTCCAAAGGTCATTTGTTTTTGCTGTCTCCTGCCACCCACTATGTTTGACTCTGGATTCCAGAGTCCTCCTCTCCAGCCTTTTTCTCCTCTACCTCTTCCTACCACTTACCCTCTCTGTAAGTGTCCGTTCTCACGCCTGGAGCCTGCTACACCCTCCTGGGTGCCCACTACATGGAAAAGCTGTTTCTCCTTGGCTCTGGAGTCTGCTATATGCTCCTCCACTGTGATTCAGGGCATCTTTGTGCTAAGGTACTTACCCCTCTCTCTGTTGGAACCCTCCTTGTGGCAGAATTCCTATTCAGGACGTTTTCATCTGAGCCTTTCCCATTACTCTTGGTCTGCTTTTGAAGGCTGTCTCCTACCCTGCTTGCTCTCTGTCAGCTCTCTCCTGGAGCTTGCTCTGTCTCTCCTGCTTGTTTGATGGAGCCTGAGCTAACCATGGGCTCTTACTAGAGTGCTCACTCACCTTCTCTGATCTCTTTCCCCAGTTGGACTCAATTCCATTACAGTCTTTCTGTCTTGCTTAAAAAGGATCGGCCTCAGTACTCAGACCCAGTCGCCTAAATGTGAACACACAGTTTCCTAATTCTCAAGGCTTACAACTTCTGCCACTGCACGAACTAGTGATTCCCTGAACTCCTATCTCTAAGCTTTCTCTGCTCTCTTCTCTCAAAAAAAATCTTTTCTCTTTAAACCTTCTTTACCCTCTGCTGGCTCTAACCCCTCCCTCTGACCAGTTTTCCAGAGATTCAAATGTCTTTTGGATACAGATAATATTAAAAATTGTCACATGATGTTCTGCTCCAGGTGGTTCTGCAGGTGGGTTATGGCCCAAGCAAGCTGGTCTAAAAGCTTTCTCCTAAATCTCTGTCCTGGGTCAGGCTGGCCACCTGACTCTGTGATGGGAGAGGGACCAACACTGCAGACTTTAAAACAGTTAGAAATAAACTATTCCCAAGAGTGTTTACTATTGATTATCTCTTAGTATTTTGTTCTTTTCTAGGCTTTATTTAACTCTCTAAATACTTTCCCCTCGAATACAAACACAGGTGCATCTCAGGATTATTCCTACTCTCAACCTTTAGCTCAGTGTAGCTCACCCAGTTTAGCATTCCCACTGTCTCAAGTCAACTGCTAAGCCCAAGCCACACAGACAGCCCTTTGTTTGCAGAGAGGAGAGCCTGAAGGTGTTGGCATTCATCTTTCTTTGTTATTTTTCTTGCGGAATGACCTTATTAGCTTTTTTCTGGGTAATTTATTAACTTTAGGAAGCCTTCTTTATTTACCTCAATGGGAAGTAGCTCAAGTCCATCGTTGGTTTTGCACTGGAGAAGGTTTAAGAGTGGCTTTATAGTGTGACTGTTTGTTGATAGAGACGGCAGGCCTCTTCACCTTCTCACCGAGGCCCTGTGGCCACACCAAGGAAAGAGCAACCAATTCTCAGCCTGCTTGGTGGACTCTTTCCTGCTTAGAAACTCGTCTGTAACAGAAAGAGAAACAAACGAACAAACAAGTACAACTGTTTAATCTGTTTAAAGCAGGTTCCTATCAGATAAAGAGTTTTTCTCCAACTGTAATTTTAAAAACGGTGATAACATCTCAAATCTGTGCTGCTGAGACACCGAGACCAACCACTCTGGCACTGGGGCCAGGGTGGCCACAAATGCCAACAATTCTTTTGTGAAGGGGCTGAGAAGAACACTCAGCTGGCAGTAATACAGACACCACAAGGGCCTCCTGGCTCCTCTCTCCATCCCTGATGTGAACCTGGGCTCCAGCACAATTTTTATGGAACTCTTTAGATAAACTTCCTTTCCATCTGTGGGTATAAAGAGGCTCCCAGTAACACACTTTTGGAAGTTAATCTGTCTAACCCTGGCAAGACAGACCATCTGACCCTACCAATACACCCCTGATCATCATGAATCATTCATTAACAAAGTGGAAATGGGTCCCTTCTGGATCACAGTGTGGAGTCAGGCAACCTGAGAAAGGACTGAGTTCTGGCTTCTCTTCTAAATTTATTGGCTTTGAAAATATGGTCCACTCACTACCCAGAAACCTCAGTCTCCCTGTCTAAAATGTATGTAAAGATGTTTGCTGCATGAGAGCTGCTGAGAAGGGGGGACTGTGATGCTGGATTGGAAGGTGTGGTTTGGGGTGTGGGATGGAGAAGGGAATAAGTCTTTGCCTTCTGAGGCTTCTGTTTTTCAGATCACCGTGAGTCTCCCTTTAGGGAACCACTATTGGTTTCTCCGTCGCTCAGTTGTATATTGGTTCCTTGGAGCTTGGTCTTTGGAGTCACCTCTAATATACAAGTTAAGACTGTGCTATTCTCACACTGGGGGATAGGCTTTTTGTGTCTTCAAGAACCTCCTGTAGGAAGTTATAGTCTCTCATAAACCTGGGCTATGCTATGCACCTGGGCTTGGGTTGCTTTCTCTTTCTCTTTATGGATACTGATGGGTAGCATGTTAACTTCAGGTCTAAATTTGGACTGGGAAATGGGAGACACTGTTATGGCCATGTACACGTTGTCCCATAAGGGTCATGTGCTGGTGGCCAGTGTGGTGGTGCTGAGGTGTTGAACCTTTAAGAGACGAAACCTAGTGGGAGGCCTTCACCTTCAAGGACGGATTAACGGTCATTTCATGGAGTGGGTTAGGTCTTTGTGGAGTGAATTAGGGACTGGGGATATGGCTCAGTTGGGAGAGTGCTTGTGTAGAATGCACGAAGCTCTGAGTTTGCTCCCCAGAGCCGCATAAATCAGGTATGGTGGCACATGCCTGCAATCCCAGCATGTAGACATAAGAGGATTAAAAGTTTAAGGTTGTCTTAGACTATTTGCATGTTTGAAGACACCTTGGAACAGATCTTGCCCTAAAAATAAGGAAGGGAGGAAGAGAGGAAGGAAGAGAGGAAGGAAGGAAGGAAGGTAGGAAGGAAGCAAGGAAGAAAGAATTACTTTTTGGAAGAGCAGGTTGTCATACAAGGGTAAGCCAGCTCCCCCAACTCTGTTTCATTCTGTCTTGCCATGAGACCTTTCTCTCTTGCATGTACCCTGCCACATGATGCTATCTACCAAGAGCCCCTTTAGAGAAGCCAGAGGGCAATAAAGTTCATAAGAGGACATTAAAATTGGCCCTCATCCAGCAGAGGAGTGGGTGCCTGAACTGAACTTGTCCCATACTTTGTTGAATATCTCAATTGTCACCATAGAAATTTCGCATGATGGATGGATATAGAGCCAGAGACCCACATTCACACCAGAGCAAGGGATTGTGCTACCAAGGTCCAGTGGAAGAGCAGAAGGAGGGAGAAGATGAGCAAGGACGTCAGGACTGTGAGGGACTGGCCTATCAACAAAGACAGTGGGCTTGATCTATTGGGAGCTCATCAAATCCAGCTGGACCAGGACTGAATGAACATATGACCTAACCGGACTCTCTGAATGTGACTGCCAATGGGGACTGACTGAGAAGCCAATGATAATGGCACTGGGACCTATCTCTTCTGCATGTATTGGCTTTTTGGGAACTTATTCTATGTGGATGCACATCTTCTTAGACCGAGATGGAGGGGGGAGGGCCTTGGGCTTCCCATAGGGCAGGGTATCCTGCTCCATCTTAAGGAAGCAGGGGGAGGGTGGTGGGGTAGGGGGGGAGCGGGAGGGCTGGGAACAAGGGGAGTAAATGTAAATTTTTCTTGTAATAATAATAATAATAATAATAAAAATTGGCCCTCATCACATACAACCTATAAGGCTCAGTAGATAAAAACACTTGCCACCAAGCCTTACTACCTGAGTTTGATTGCATTCATGCATGTACACACACACACACACACACACACACACACACACACACTAAATACATAGCATTTTAAAGTGAGGAATTTGGACATGAAGACAGACATTCATGGGGGAATATGACTTCAGGAATGTCATATGATAATGGAGTAAAGGTTAGAGAAAGGCATGAACAGGCCCTAGGAATGCTAAAGCCTCCTAGAAAACCCCTTGAAACCAGGATATGGACCTGACCAGCCTCCCTCATGGCTGTGTGGAGAATCAACCCAGCCAACCTTAGTCGTGACATCCAGCCTCCCGAACTGTGAGGTATACACTTGATTTTTTAAACCACTCAGTTTCTGATAGTTTCTTTGTGACAGCCTTGACAAAAAGTGACAGTGCTGGGGTAGTGCTGGTGCATCCTTAGAGGTGACGGACTTCCTAGAGTACACCAAGTCTTGGAGGAGAAAGTGAATGGGTCCTAGGCTGAACTGAGGGAAGGGTCCTGTCTTCCTCATGATCAGAATCCCCCAGGCAGACTCTGGAATCCTGAAGCACTTCCCGTGGGGTGGAAGTCCACTAATGTTTGTGACCACAACTTGGCCTAGACTCACTGTCAAGTGCACTGAACACTACAGCTGAACCCTGGGCAGCTATCATATCCACATTATTACTAGCCTGGAGAAAAAGATCAAAGCATCAAATTAAAGTATGGTTTCGGAGTCATGCTACACCAAGGACCATCTGCATTGTTTTCTGTGATCCGTTCCCCCTCTGTTATTCCTAAATCTTCAGGGAAGTCGCTCTCAAAGTCTAGAGCCCAGCAGCAACTGTAAGGTGATGAGCGAGGCCTTGAATGTGAAAGGTCTGAGAGAAAGGTACCCAGATACAGAACCCAGAGGAGGCTCAAGCCCAGGCTGAATAGGGCATCCCAGGCTGGTCAGTCCAGGGAGGTATTATATAGATAAATCTGAGTGGTAGGTCCCCAGCTCACTGGACATGGACCTGCAGGAAATGCTCAGAAATATCTAAGTGTCTCCTTGGAAGTGATTAGCTGGGTGAATCTTGGCAATCCATCTTGCTACAGTCTAAGTGTATATAACTTGAGACTTTTCTTACTCAATTAAACAAGGAGATGAGGTTGCTCAGATGATGTCTAAGGACCTTCCAGGCTTAAAATTCCATTATTCTAATTAAGCAAAAATGCCATCCAGCAGTGAATAGCTGTCAAAGTCATGTGCTTTTGTCTGCAGGGGAGGGAAAGCTGCCTCTGGACCCTCAGGCTAGGCAGCCGTAGCCAATACAGGGCTGCTGCTCCGCAAGAGGAATATACTGACAGCTGTAAGAAGTGACAGCGTGGCATATGGAGAAGGCACAATTCTCTCATCTGAAAAGCCAGTGGGGGCTGGTAGCAGAGAGTTAAGGGGAGTCTGAGAACCTCTCCAGCACTGCCAGTCTATGATTCCAGGAGGACAGGGGAGCTAGTCAGTAACAGGGCAGCAATACGGGACCACTTAGTTGTCGGATATACCACTCCACATACTTCAAGATCTCAGAGGAGGGGAAAGCAAGATGGCTCAGGAAGTAAAGGTGCTTGCAGCATGAGCCTGGTGCTCAGAGTTTGGTGGGCAGAACCCATGTGAAACTGCAAGAAGAGAATTCCAAAAGTGGTCCCCTGACAGCTCCAGGGACATTTGTGCCCTCCCACATGATGTGTGCATGCACACAAATGAATCAATAGAAATGAATGAATAAATACCCCAGAGAAATACACATTAAGCATAATCTCTAGCATTAAGCCATCCCTTAATTAGTTGTCGTTGCCCCTGTGGGGTAGGTGCACTCTGGGAACGTGATGGTGAATGGGTGGCCTGTCTTTCTAATCTCGTGACTCTATGGTCTCGTAGAGAAGTTTTATTGAGACCGTCAGGTGCTGCAATGAAGAATCACAGATAGCCACAGGTGCTCACGCTTTCTGAAGGTGGTAAGAAGAACCAAGAGGAGGAGGCTATCCTAGACTGAGTGATTGTTATCTACTTCCCACAACACTTTCACCACGAATGTGGTGGCTTAAAACAATGGCAATGTATTTTCTCATGTATTTCTGGAGGCCTGGAACTTGGGAGTAACGCATTGATAGGACTATGCTACCTCTGAAGGCCTTAGAGAAGAATCCTACGATTTTAGTTTGCTTTAATAAAATACTATGACCCAAAGCAATTTGTAGAAGAGTTTATTTCAGTGAATGGTTCCAGAAAGAGAGATTGTAATAGCTCAGGAGACATGGAAACAGGCAATTGGTGCTGGAAGCTGGGAGATCACATCTTCAACCACACACAAAAAGCAGAGAGCTTGACCTGGAGTTGGAATGGGGCTATAAACTCTCAAAGTCCACCCCAGGTAATATACTTCCTCCATCAAGGCTTCATGCTCTAAAAGTCCCATAACATCTTAAGTAGCGGCACCATCTGGGGCCAAGTGTTCAAATACCTGAGCCTATGGAGGCCATTTCTCATTCAAGCCATTAAACAATTTTTGCTTTTCTCTGAGCTATTGGCTGCTGATAATCTCTGGCATTTCCTGGTTTATAAGGTTATTACACTATCTATATCTGTCTCTTAACATATTTTCCTCCTCTCCTCTCCTCTCCTCTCCCACCCCCTTCCTTCTTTTCCTCTCCTTCCCATTTCCTTTTTTTAGTTTAACTTCTAATCTTGATTATATTTGTAAAGATCCCATTTTAAAAAAAAGTTTCATTCACAGGTACCTGGAATTTAGACTTCAGCATATTGTTTTGGGACATAATTCACTCCCTATAGGGAACAAGGATGTTTTTCTCAAAGAAGTGATCCTTATAGTAAGACTTAAAGGAAGAACAAGAAAGGTTGGCCAAAAAAAAACAGGGGTAGAGTTTTGGGAAGAAATAAAACCCTAGCAGGGCCTGGAAAAGACATCCAGCCTGTGAAGGTGGAGTAACAAGAGGTGAGCGGGATAGCGGCAGTTTTCTATGGTGCTATAGAGAGCCTGGGGTTTATTCTAAGAGCATATAAAGCCATCAAAGGGTTTTAAAAGCCAGGATCATACAAGCGCAGAGAAGAATCTACAACAATGAATAGGGCTTTGGAGGGTGGGAGCAGGAAGGCAAGGTATCTTTGCAGGAGGAAGTTGAAGTTGCAGGGAAGAGAAGCTGATGGTGGTCATAGAAATGGAGAGAAATTAATGCATTCCCAAGGCATCAGCAGACTGGATCAACAGGGCAGTGTTGTTTCTAGTACAGATCTTGGTCCAGAGACTCGGAATGGAAACTTTGAAGCTTGAACATGTCTTAATGCCCTGGAAGAATTTCACTTATCTGTGTTAAGAAGTACCCATGTTTGAGCTGTAGCCTGGTGCCCCTTGCTAGCTATTGTTCAAAGATGTCCCTGAGTCTAACTTTGACTTGTTGGAGAACAGAGTTGGCTGAATGTTCAAAATGTTTTAATAACAAGGGAAGACCTCATAAAATACATTTCCAGACATTTTTACAAACTGGAAGAGCTGGCAATATGACCACTGACATGTCCCAGTGGTCCCAAGATGGCAAGAGGACCTTCTTGCTCTATACCCAAGAAGGTTAATTAATAATTAGTCTTCCTCTAGGATCATGGGATTTTTCTCCAATTATAATAAACAATATGTTTTTCCTTTGTAAGAACTATGTATGTGTGTAGGGAGAACATGAGAGAAAGAGGAAGAGCGAGTCAGAGAGTGAAGGGAGACACACACACACACACACAGAGAGAGAGAGAGAGAGAGAGAGAAAGAGAGAGAGAGGGAGAGACTGGCCTCACATTTGTTATATAGCAAAGGATGGCTTTGAACTCCCTGTCCTCCTGCCTCCATGTCTCTCCTGTGCTGGGATAACTCGAGTGCACCACCATGCCCGGAGTTCTCTGTATGTGTTTTTGGGAGCCTGTGTGACAATAGTTGGGTGCTGGAGTATTTGACATGGAGTCAATGTTTTTCCCTCCAGAGGTTTTACATCCTTGAATCTCACATTGTGCAGCGATAACAGATCTCTAAGGTGGTTTGAGTGATTCTAGCAGATGGATTCAAGTACTGAACCCTGTAGTCCTCTCACCGATTTATAGTGCTTCCCCTTGGAACTAGCTGTAGTAAATGCTGGCAGCTTTTCCAATACCCAAAGACAGCATTATCTGCACATAATAACGGGTGGATGCATAGTACCCTTCTGGGGGATTCTCACAAACACAGTGGCATCTTAGAAAACAGAGGTTGTACTCAACATCAGTGTTTGGAGGGTTTTATCTTTTGTGGGGAACTAGATATCTCCTGCAATCACTGGGAAAATGGGGCACTTCAGGAATTACAAATGTCTTAAAATCGGTTTGAACAGTTTCTCTATGAACAGACCTCTTAAAGTACGAAAAAACATGACAGCAAGCCAGCTATGGAAGCAAATGCCTCAGCAGAGACTGACCAACATCTAATACTTGTTTGTTTAGTTATGGAGCGAAGCTGAAGCAAAATCACCTCTTACTCAGTTTCTTTATGGAGCATAACATCTGCATGGCAAAGTGAGGTTTTACTTTCTAAAAGGGAACTCTCATTCCTTCTGCTCATGAAGTGACTATTATTACCAGGAAAACCACAGAGAGGAAATCGCTGTTTCTACTTTCATGTTCTGCAAACAATAATAAAATATTTATTAGAAGCAAAACAAAAGGCTAGACTACTGCTTAGACTCTCGGAATTTTGAGCTTCTTCCCCTCTCACCCCCGAGTCATTTAGTATTAAGCCAAGGAGCAGGATTTCAGAGTCCTAAACACTCGTAGCAGGTCGTTCCTAGTGGTGACCCACCTTGAAATAAATTCAGTGTTGCTGCAGCATTTATGGTCCCCTCCTATAGTGTGACAAAGGTGTTTTGATGGGAAAACATGAAGCTAGTTTTATTAAAATATGTTTCATTCTTCCTTTAAAATAGAACTGTACAACATGGGTATAAGAAATTAAGACCGGGAGGCTGGAGAGATGGTTCGATGGTTAAGAGTGCTCATTGCTTCTGACAGGACCAAAATTCAGTTCCCAGCACCCATGCCTGGCAGCTCACAACTACATGTGACTCCAGCTCCAGGGGGACCCCATGACTTCTGTCCTTTAGAAATACCTGTACTTGCGTGCGTACAGACTCTTGGCATAAGCGTTCACATGCATGTGTGTACATAGTCTTGGCATATGCGTGTCATGAGAAAACCTCTAAGGAATTGTCATATTGGGGTCATTTATGTTTCTTGGGGAAATAAAATGGAGACAAAGTAGGAATGATATAACTGGGTCAGTGTTTTTTCCAAATTTCTGAAATTTTGTGTAATCCAATAGCTTGTTGCTGATACTGGTCATAATGAAACAGTTTTTCTTTCTTCCATCTTTTATTATAATGTCCAAATTTCATGGTGATAGACAAATATGTACGTGGATAAATTTCAGCTACCAGGAAAAAACATCCCAGAAACATGTTGGCAATTTCCACTCCAGTTCTCTGTTGCTATAGATGATTATTAGTGCTGGGTAATTAATGGAGAATAGAAACTTACTTAACTCACCATTCGTGAGGCTGGGAGGCCCCAGGTTGAGAAAGTTATAGGGTCTTCCTGCTGTTGAGGACTGTCTGCAGGGTCCTGAGGTAGTCCAAGCCATCAGTTTGTGAGCGCTAGGTAGAGGAGTCAGAGCCAAAGTGGCACTGCCAATACTCCCAATGGGAGATGCTCTGATTCATTAATGGATTCATAAGTCAAGGGAGAGCTCTGACTGCAAGTCAGAATCACTTCTTGAAGTTTCATGTGGTCTCACTCTTAATTTCTTGCAACGGGGAGTAAATTCTACTATGGGTTTAGGTAAGGAAAGTCAAGCTATATAGCAAGCAATAGGTTATAAAAGTGTCTGTACAAGAATCGATTTCATAATGGGGCCAGCCAAGGAATAAAGGCTCCACCTCAGGGTTGGTAGGATGAGAAGACATTCTTGTCCTCACTGGGAGGAACTCAGGGTCAAATTAATTTCTAAATCAAAAGACTCATTTGTATCACCACAGGCTCCCTTCCCTGCCCACGCTATTCCCACCCGAAGTCTTAGCGTTCATGACGTCATTAGTCATCCGCATGCTTTGTCCCCTTCGTCTCTACTCTGGGAAGCTCAAATGGCTGGTTTTTGCAGAGAAACACTCTTGTCTCTGATGAAGTGGCTGCTAACAGCGCAGCTAACCTGTGGTTAAAAGATAGGTTCCCACTCTGCAGCACTGCACACCTAACTGAACAAGAAATACCAGTATTTTTTTTTCTCTTGGATTCCCCTACTTGTTACAGGGTAGTGCTGGAAACTTTTTGTTCAAGACAACTACTGTCAACTTGGAACAGTAGACTGAAGGTGGAGATAAAGAATGACGGGGAGTGAAAAGAAGCAGGCAGTGTTCCTTTCCAAGCTGAAGGCACACAGCATTCACCTCCACTTGGTAACATAGATATAGGAATGGGTTGGGTTGTTATGCGGTGTTTTGGGATGAAGGGGAAGCCTGGGAAGTGAGCCTCTATTTCATTTTACTGTCCATTAATAAAAAAATAGAAACCTTTGGTTTTTTGCTCAAAAGTATTGACATTATACTATTACACTGTTGAGCATTGCTCAAAGGCCATTGCAAGTCATTAGAAAATGGGTGCCAATCCTCTGGAGAAATGACATTGACCAAACAATAGATATTTATTGTGTTCTTATTTTTTCTTGCATTTCCTATACTGTCCAGCATGATCAAAGTAGAAGAGTTTGTATTTTTCTTCTATTGATGTAATAGACTGATGCTTTCCAATTTTTAAACTGTTTGCTCACTTGGAAAAAACCCCAACAACATGAATTGGAAGCATAATTAACTTCATAAACAGGTGAAACATGGTGGTTAATTCAGAGAAGAAGTCGATTATAGGCTCATGTCATTGGAAAGATTTCTTTTTCCCCTAGAATTTCTCTTCACCTGCATTTGCCACTTTGTAGGTAGACATTGATTCTTAGGTTTGGTGATGTTCCAGTGCTACCTATTTCTTTAGTTGCCATGCTTTATTTTGATTACACTCAGGTGTATTGCTGACTGGCACATGATCATCATTTCTAATTGCTTCTTTTATTCTGGCTGAAGGAAGATGTATTTAATGGCGCAATCGTGGCAAGACTGTTTATGGGGTAACCAACCAGTCCATTGGCCAGATCTGAGGCCTGCTCCACAGGAGAAAGTTCATGCCTGGTTCCAGAAACATGGTCAAAATCATGGCTAGGAAATTGTATGCTGAAGGTGGAGGTGTGTGCTGTTGATGTTGTTTTACTATGGTCACACTGTCAAGGTTTTCTCCAATAGACTCAACCTTGGTCCAAGAAGCTTCTTATTGCTATGGGTGGTGGGTAATGGAGAGTCTCTTAACTGTTCAAAGTGCTGGGAATATATGACTGAGAGTGCTGAGTCATAGATGGGGCATCTTCATCCACCCTTTCCCCACCACAAGGCCTGGGGAGCATCATGGAAGAGGGCATAGAAGTATGCCAGAGCCAGAAGATGGGGAGACATGTTGTGAAAGGCTCTGTGGTGAATGTGATGTGGCCGTTGTTGTTACTTGTGCAAAACCTGCATAAAATCAAGCCAGTTAAAAGTTGCACCATAAAGGGGATGCTGCTGCTGAGGTCCCGCTTCTACTTGAGGAACTATTGGTAGTTGACTGCTTGGGCAGGGAGAATGACTTTTCTTTGAGGAGAGCGGCCACTGATTTGTTGGGAAGACCCAACACATATGTACATATGGGCAGTACTAATTGCATGTAGTGAGTCATAAAAAAGGATAATAAATCTGGGAGTAGATATTTTGTGGTGGGGGCAGCTGAGGGAAGATGTATGTGAGATTACGACGAAGACAAATATCTTATGCATGTGTAAAATTTCAAAGAATAAATAATAATAATAAAGTATCCTTGTACATTGTGGTGGTGTAAACTCTAGCAATCTGGAGAAAAGGCAGAGGTAGGCAGATCTTCACGAGTTGTTCAGCTTGGTCTACCTAGTAATAAGTTCTAGGCAACAACGACTACATAGTAAGATCCTTTTTCAAAAAATGAGAAAGCAAGCAAGCAAGCAAGGAAGGAAGGAAGGAAGAAGGAAGGAAGAAGGAAGGAAGAAAAGTGTCTTGGCTAAGATGATAAAGACAAGACATACCTTGATGAATAGCCCACATTCCTGTCCTGGTTTACTCAAAACATGCAAACTAGTCAGCAAAAGTAAGCAGAGATATTTCCTGTGGCTCCAGATGACCAAAGTGCTTTAGAGGTGTCCTTTCCCCAAGTGCCATGCAACCCAAAGCTGTAAAGACCTTCAAACAACAACCCCAACTTTCTTGATACCTGCCTCACGCTCTGTTTTTGACTTGTTTGGTTTTTCTTAACTCTTTCATCTACACAGCTTCTGTTGTCTAGCTATTCAGTCACTTAACTTTGTTTTACAGGCTTCTGAGGCCAGGCTGGCTTTGATGGATAAGGGTCAAAGGATTGTGAACTGGCCAGGTAAAATTCCTGTGAGCAGGATGCAAGAGAAACTGAAAACACTCACTGACACCTAAGACTATCTTTGTCACAGTTAGGGTCTGCATCTTAGTATGCGGTATTTGACATAAAGAGGTACTAAAAATATGGTTGAATGATAATGAATGAAGGAAGACTTGGACTTGGCTTTCAATCAGGAACAAGATTTGATTAGATATACACAAAGCTTTAGTACATTCTTTAAAAGAAGGATATGGGCATTATAGTTATGGGTCTATTTGTTCTTACTGGGACAATGAAGGAGCCAAGAAGATGGCAACCAGAGCCTCTAAGTACTTGGAAAGTGAAGAATCTATTCTCTACTTGACTTTCATGTAATAGTAGGTGTCAGCTGCTGTTGTATAAGATTGGAGTCAGCTTTGGTTGTCACTTTGTGGGAGGATGCTATTGACAACCACATCAGAAGGACTCTAACAGTCTAGAAGAAGAAATTAGTAGAGATATTGAGTAAATTCATTAACTGGACAGAAATTGGTTTTATTATGCAGTCCTTGTCTGGAACTTGTTATGTATACTAGTCTGGCCTTGAACTCACAATGATCTGGGCGCCTCTCCTTCCCAGTACTGAAATTAAAGGCATGTGCTGCCATTACTGGTGAGAATGGTATCTACCAGTTTTATGTGGGAAGGGATATGCATGGTTGATACACTGGATAATATTGTGATGCATAAAAAACATATAACATGTGGAAGGAACATCATAAAAGTCCCAGAATCACCATAAATGGTGCCTAGCACCATCAGTATTGCTACCATGACCACCACGTTTGACATCATCACCATTTCTAATGTCATCGCCACTATTGTCACCACTACCATCATGAATATAACTATCATTATTACCATATAATTAGTTATCATCATCATCACTATGACTATAATTACCACCTTCATCATCATCACTACCTCTCCCATCATCATCACGATCCTTGCCATCACTAGTCTCACCACCATGTGCAAGTACCAGTACCAGTACCCCATCACTACCGCTCTCAATATCATCCTGGCCACTGTCACTATTTTCATTTGGGAGAAGACTTGAGACCAGGGATAAACTGGAAGGTTATGGGAGATACTGTGAAAGAAAACAGAGAAGCCTCTCTGGGAAGAAAGGAGATTCCAAATTAGAAGGACTGTGTATAGACATCTTCCATTGAGTTAGGTTGGGAAAGTTGGGACCACAGGGATCAGTCACACAGAAGCTGATTCAGGTCAACTTTAATCAGCGTTCTCGTATTTGGAATGCCAAAGCATGAATTAGAACATTTTATGAGGAAGTAAACCCTTTCACACTGGAGAAACAAAGCCGACTCTAGATGACCCAGGGACATTGCATGTACTGTAACACACATGCAAATGTACACAAGAAGTGGTTTTTGTTTGTTTTATTTTTGTTTGTTTGCTTCTTTGTTTTTGGGTTGAACTCTATGGCAAGAACTTTGTCAAACTCAGGGTGCAAAATAATTCTTAGTGATTAGAGTGACAACTGTACCTGTGCCAGTAGCTCTTGACTAGGGACTCTGTTTCCAGAGTGTATTGCCAGTAACTAGAGACACTTTTGGTTGTCACTTTGTGAGAGGATGCTATTGGCAAACACATCAGCAGATACCTGGATCTACTTTGTTCTGAAAGGAAAAGAACAGTCTCTACCACAAAGAGCTGTGCACATGAGACTGTTTACAGTGCTGAGATTCTGAAACCCTGGTCTATTCTTAGGAAGTGTGTTATTTTCTTCTGTTGAGAAGTGAGGGGAATTTTGGATGGCTAAACAAGCTGGCTCACATTCACCAGGTAGGAGTTTCTTGGGCGAGAAAACAAAATATCCTGCCTAGTGTACCTTTTGCATGGCAATGGTTCTTCACTTTCTTCAAAGCTTCTTTAAAGGCAGTAAAACTCATTTTCCTGGAAAATGTGCAGGAAACTCAGTTTTGCTTATTCTCCAGTAGGCTGTGTTGAATGCATCTTGGGTTTATCCTGATTTTGCGGAAGTTGTGATGCCTTGGAGTGCTGAGGATGAACACAGAAGATTGATAATTTCTTGATTTTTTTCCTTAGTGGTCTAGATTATGTATTTTATACATCATTTATGAATAGTTAGGGTGACCATGGAACCAGTTTGCCCAGAACAGTTGTGATTGGCTTATAGTGTACTGGGATAACCAGTCATCATACTTTAGTTTTTGTGAAAAGCATTCTGGCTCGAAGAATAGATCACATGGTACCCTGATTTTGATCAACTGACACTTTGGTGATTCATTGGCACCATTTTAAAGAATATCTATAGTCTGAGTCGTGCCTATTTAAAAGCAAGTTTCCAATAATATATGATTTGATTAATCAATATCCCCATTGCACAACACTGAATAACTTCACTAGAATAGGAATATCTCCTGTGTCTCAAGCTACTTTCCCTTACGATAACGAGCCACATTTTAGACTTGTTTGTGCAAGTCCACTGTCCAACACAATAACACACATCTACCAAACAGTGCCTCTCCATCTGATATTGCATACAAATGCTTGTGAGAGTGCAGCTATCTTGATGTTCGTTTTTACACCCCAGTCTGTCTTTGTCTCTGTGCTATGGGGTAATGCTCAGTACTTTTTGCTATTCATTTATCAACTCTACCTTCTAAACCACTGTCCTTGCTTCCACTTTGATTTCCCCAAAGAGACGGTTTTGAAACTATTTCATTGGTTTCCTGAAGGACATAAAAGTGATAGATCTGATTAGGCAAATCCATATTTTAAAGATTTGATATATAACATCTCAACATTGAACACTTTTAGCAGAGAATAATATGTGTTCTATGGAGCTCTCTGGTCATAACGACCACAAGTCACCTCCTATTTATCTGGGTGATGTGTTTTTCTTGCACTGTGTTGCTCTACATTGTTCTCTTTTCAGCTCTTTGGGGGAGTTGTTTGTTCAGCAAGTGCTATGTATAGTAAATTGCCATATGCGTTTATGTTCCTGTATAAATAATGAACATTTCTGCACTCACAGACACTGATAGCTGCAGCAATAATATATATCACTTTTTTTCTAGTAAAAAATGTTCAGAAGAGTTTTACCTTGCTTCAGCAGATAAGATGTATCAGGTTGGCCGTGACCTTATTTTTCTTTCCTGGAAAGAGTCATATAAGTCATTCATGCGATTGCTTAGAAAACATACTAGTTGCTTAGAATGCAAGAAAAATGTGGTATTCACTGTGCTGAATATCAAAAACCATCTTATTCTCTTTTTCCACTCAATGCCCTCCCAAATGAGAGATTTCTATGTTAAATAATTAGGATGTCCTTTCCCATTTTTTTCTCTGTCTTCACCACATAATATTCAATAGATACCATACATTACCATAAGAAGAATGTGCGAGGAAGGGGGCAGTCATGATTTAAAATAGGCTATGTAACTTACCACCTGTCTGACCCCAAACAGGCTTCCTCATCTTCCTCGTTCTCATTTGCTTTATATGCTTTTCTGCATGAGGTGTGGGGAATCAAACCCATGGCTTCACACATACTCTTTACATAACTTATTTTTTTTTTAACCAAAAGTGCCCTGTCTCAAACAGTAGATCACATGGCACCCTAGTTTTGACCAATTGACACCTTGGTGATGAGCACTCTGCCTCTGAGCTCTGCTCAGCCCACACACATGCTTTATGAGGCTGACAGAATTTTTCTGATAAGGCCATTGTGGCAGGAGATGAGCCAGTGCATATACATGTCTAGTGCAGAACAGAGGCACTCAGAAGAGCGGAGCAATTTTCTTCTGTAGGCGTTTCCGTATTTCCACCACTGTACATCGCATAGCTCAGCTGTCATGCTCTATTCAAGCACCTGTCCTCACGGCTGGATGATGAGCAACTTAAGGGCAGGAACCAAACTGATTCCCATTTGGCTTTCAAGTTGAGCCTAGCAGATACTATGCATTACACACACACACACACACACACTTTTTGTTTTTGAGACAAGGTCTCACTTTGTAGCTGAGACTGCCTCTTAATGTAATTCTCCTGCCTCTGTCTTCCCAATGCTGGGTATACAGGTATGTGTCACCGTATCTGGCTCCAGTGTACAGTTCATGAATAATAAACCAGTGCATTTGGTAGTTGCTGAGTGTGGCAACTTATTGCCATTTATTTCTGTCTACACTGGATGGGGTAGACAGAAGAAAACCTAACAGTGACATCTTCTACCCCCAGGCATTCACAACAGAACCAAAACAATCACGGCTCCCTCCACCCTAGACTGCTTTCAGTTTAGCTATAGATTTATAACTTCTGTTGCTACTAGGGTTGGTATAAGTGATCCTAAGATGTCTAAAGTCAACCCAAATTGTAGGGGTACCAGTGAAAACACACACCATATGGTGGGTCTGGTCATCATATGCTCCCTCCAGAGCCATCACAGTACCAAATAATATATCTTTTTTCTATCTACACAGGATATGAGAGAGGGTAGAGGGTAAGAGTTGTTAAATATTCATTGTGCATAGGCATAAAATTGTTTAAGAACAAAAAAGATCTCTCTGAAAGTCCTGAATTATGAAGTACTCAAAATTACCCAACTGACCTGCATTTAAATGTTAGATTTGGCTTTATTCCTCAAATACCACAGGGATTGGTCTATGACTGTGGAGCACACGCTGTTGGGAGGCTTACTGACATCATCTATACCAGGTGCTGTATCCCAAAGTGGTGAGTTGACCACATAGGAGCCTGTAAAGATTTCCTCTACATTAACAATGTCCTCATGCCCACATGCATTGGGTTAAACCGGCACTCCACGTTAGGTAACTTGTCAGTGGTAGGTAGTCAATAACTAAGCTATGTGTCTTTGGGGTCATATGAAGACTAATGTTACTAATCCTGATCCTAAAGACTGACCTGATTCATGGCACTGTGGACCAAGTGAGTCATAACAGTGTCAGGAAGGGTTGTGACTACAGCTACACATATGGGCTGTGATCAGGACCTTCTCAGAGGCGTTTTGAAAAGGATCAATTTGTTCTGAATCTTCGGAGTCACTGTAATCACTGGAAGCCAGATTTCCCCCTTTCTTATGTTTTTCTCACATTTGGAAAATAGAGTTCATGTTTTAGAATTCTGGATTTGAAGGTTATTGCACTTCTGTGGACTTAACACTTTATAGCCAGGGACCAAAAGGAGTTTCTTATGAATGTTTAATAATTCTTCATATTTTACTAAGGAAAAGAATCTCAACAAAACGTAGCCTTCAATATATAAGGCCATGGTGCCAGAAGGTCTTGCTTGCATGCAGACAGAATAATTTATATATAATAAGCTGTTTTCTAGAATGGTAACATGCTGTTATGGTCTGAGTATGAAATGTCCTCCATAGGCTCAATATTTAAACACTTGGTCCCCAGCTGGTGGTGCTATTGGGGAGTTATGGAACCTTTGGGGGCTAGGGCCTTGCTGGAGGATGTAGGCCACTGGGGAGAAGTAGGTCATAAAAGTCTATCTCAGCTACGTTTTCAAGCTAATCTGTTTCTCAGCTTCCTGACCCACCAAGACACTAGAAGTCTCAGGTCACATGCTCCTCCTGCCACACCTTTCCAGCAACAATGGGCTACATCCCCTCAAAACTGTGAACCAAAATAAATCCTTCCTTTTGAAATAGTTTACTGTCAGGCCTTTGGTCATAGGGATGAGAGAAGTCACTGACACACATTCTGGTAAGACAGAGAGTTGAGAGAACTTACCTACCAAAGACTGCATTTGAGTTTATTAAATTTGAACTGAGTGGAATTTTCCCCCTGACAATATCAAAATCCTTGAGTTTTTCAAGTTGGAAATAATGAACATCTGTTAACATCAAAGTATATGTAATGAAAAGTTCTAATAATAGAGAGTGTTTGCCTGTTGCCAGAGTGTTACAACCAAGAGCTTGGAGTCAGTGCAGAGCTGAGTGGATCAATTTGCATGACAGCCAGAAGGCTTCCAGAAACACATCGCATCCTGTCTCGACAGACATCCTGCATCAGTACCCAGATCCTGTCTGGTGTTAGAGACCATGTATTCTAGTTTCTCTGCTTTATTTCCTGATAGAAAGACTCCAAGCGACTCTTGCCAAGATGCCTCTGCCCTGGTGGGGGTGAGTGCTGGTCACAGACAGGGAGCATCCTCCATAGTATAAGAAGATGTATTATTTGGTCATATTGCGATGACTCTAGAGGGAACATATGATGACCAGACCCATCATATGGTGTGTATTTTCATTGGTACCACTACAATTTGGGTTAGCTTTAGACATCTTAGGATCACTTATACCAATTCTAGTGGCAATAGAATAATCAATATATAGCTAAACTAAAAGCAGTCTGGAGTAGAGGGAGCAGTGATTGTTTTGATTCTGTACTGAATACTTGGAGGTAGAAGATACCATTGTTAGGTTTTCTTCTGTTTTTAGTTAGGTCCAAGGGGAGCCTAGCGGGTTGATTGCTCCATCCATAATGAGAACAGATATCTTAGGGTGACTCTCTGTAGGTCCCTGAACATCACAAAACAGGATACCTGAAGGATGTGGGTATAGAAGTTTGCAGACCATGGTCCGAAAAAGAAGCTGTATGGTGTACTGTGACCATGACTATGAGGTACCACTTGGAATCTGTTTACTTTATACCCACATCAGTAGTTCTGAGTTTGCTAAAATACAGCTGAGCAGGCAGGTGGGCAACCTTAGATGCCTCTGTGTGTAGATGAAGCCCTGAACTTAGAGGACCCTCATCAATGCATGTTATCTGGGTTTTGTAAATGGAGCCCATAAAACAGTAGAGCTGAGTGAGCCGCACATGGCCAGCTGGCCAGTATAAGCAACAATCTCTTGATAAAGGAAAGCGTTAAAATAACCAACAAGTGCACAAACCTGAAGTCCCCCACTTGAAATGATCTCATTAAAACACATACGCACACACACACACAAAGTAAAAATATTAAAAAAAACTATTTTCTTCATAATATTCTTTCCCAGGAATTTTAAGCAGCTGGAGGAAAAGAAAAATAGATTGTGTTAGCAAGAAAATGATCGTCAGTGACATTTTCAGGAGGACTAGAATATTAACTAAGCATTGGTACAGATGCAAGAAAGCACAATGCCCAACACCCCACATTTATCTCATGAACTTCTTCTTAATATTAGCAGGGGGAATTAAAAAAAAAACCTACTCTGCTTTTCCTAAGCAGTGGAATTTTCTTACGTATTACTTATGATGCTTGCTAGTCAAAACTTCATTGTAGTCATTGTAGCTCTTTAGGCAGGTGGCAAGGGTAATCAGATTGGAGTGTGAAGCATCCCTGGTTCCATTTTCCAAGTATGTGTAGGGAGCTGGTCCATCACCAGCTCCTGGCTAAGGTCAGGGCAAGGGCACAAACCCCTCTCTCTGTGCGATTCCGCACTGTCCCTTCTATTACAGGACCTTGTGAGGAAGGCCTTCATTCTGGCGCTGTCAGAGTTATAATTACGATCTCACAGAGAGAAGCAGAAGGCTATGAGCTGTATAGAACTCAGCTGCTAGCAGGCCCCAAGGCTAAGATGTCAATTGTGTGGCTCCAGCCTTTATTCATTATACCATCTGCTGAGTAACCCCTTCCTTTCTCCGTACATGTGATGGTTGGTGTTCTCACACACCACAAACGGCCATGTGCATTCTGAACTTTTATGAATCCCCACAAAATACTGCACAGAAATAAAGAGGGTGACATTGCCATTTTATGGGCATCCATAAAGTACATTTTCATAAGCATTTGGGTAATGAATCAGCCTTTTAGAGGTTTCAACATTTGTCCTTTTTTTTTTTTACAAAGAAAATGTAACTTATCCAATTTTGAAGAAATGTCTGAACTCATAGAAAAAGACTTCTAGATGTCTTTAGATGATTCTAGACTGTCAATCTGTAAGTAATATTACCATGGTTCAAAGTCTGTGCTGTCAAAGGATGAGCACAAATAAAGTTATCTGCGGCCCCAAATCACAAGGTGCAGATTTGTTGATTCTCTTAATGCTTTGAAAGATGCTTTTGGTTTCATGTGCATAGTCACATAGTCTAGCTTTGGCTTTGGAGCCACAGTTTTGATACAACTAGCTGATATCTTCACAGCATCCTTTCTCCATATGCAATATGCAAGTGAGCATATCCAGCAATCATATTGACCTACTGGAGCATTGCCCCATAGACAAAGTAAAACATATTTTACCACAATTAATTATAAAGCCACAAATCAGAAGCATCTCAAACACACACAATTCCCAACAAAGTTTTAATTAGAATTACTTTTTTATTATAAAGCATGTGCACATTATATAATCTAAGCATGAAGCTCACAATGAAGGATGTGGTATAGACATCTAATTTTTTTCTCCATAACCATAGTCTACAAATGGAACACTCTTAGACCTTAGAGAGTCTCATTTTGTGCACATTTGTGGGTATAAATCTATCCATGTAAATTTAAATTGTTTATTTTTCTTATTTATGTTCGTAAGTGCATTGTGTGCATGTATGTGCATGTGTGTGTGAGTACCTGCAGAGTTCAGAAGAAGGCATCAGATCACCCTAGAGCTAGAGTTATGGGTCACATGGGCTGCCTGATGGAACTGATCCTCTGCAGGAGTTGCAAGGTATGGCTTCACTGCGGAGCCATATCTCTAGCCCCATTCATATAAAAACTGCTTTGAGATGATAATATACTTACATAGTTTTCCCCTTCCTTTCTTCCCGCAGACTCTCTCATGTACCCACCCACTTTGAGCTCTTTCAAATTCATGGTTTCTTTAATTGTTGATTTTTTTCTGTATATAATTGTTTATTTCCAAACATATACAAACAACCTGTGCAGGCTGTATGATGCTATTTGTATATACACAGTTTAACATACACATGCTTTTCTCCTTGTGAGGTACTGAAAAGTAGTCTTGAATTTAGTGTTGCGGCGGGTGGAGGTACCGCTTCATCACCAGCAGCCATGCTCCTGTACGCACGCCTCTTTAAAGGTTGGTATTATACGGATTTCTCTCAGGCTCTGGGTATTATGGGGGTGTCACTTAGTAGGGGTTTATGTATCAGTTGGCCTTACTAACACAACCTGAAGGATTTCGGAAGAGGGAAGGTTTCTTTTGCTTTAGAGTTCTGGCGGTTCCATTCTTAGCTTTTGCTGGCCCTGTTGCTTTTGTTCTGTGGTGAGAAGGAGAGGTCTATGAGGAATCCCATAATCCTCTTCAAGCGCACTTCCCTCCTGACCTAAGGGCCTTCTGCAAGGCTCTGCTCCCTAAAGGAGCAGTCACCTCTCAATGGTACCAGGATAGGGAATATAGCTCAGGACATTCCAAACCCAAAGCAGAGCTGCAGTTCTGAGTGGATTCTTCCTGCCCTTACCTCTTTTCTATCCGGCTGCACACGTTATCCCTTCTTTAGAGCTGCGTGCCGATTAGCCTCCAATTCCGCCGTTTCTAGTCTCACGGGTCTTTTCAGTTCAAGTTGTTTGCTTATGCTCCCAAGAAAATATTTTCATTCTAAATGAACTTTATGTTCCTGATTTTAAAGTGCATATGGCATCCGCATAAATTCAAATGTTAAAAAATGATCTAGAGTTAATATCTTTCTCCCGTTTCCCTCAATGATTGTCCTCTTCGTTTCCTGCCTCCCAACCATGGCAGGCACTGCTGTTGTGCTTGCCTAATGTGTGTTTCTAGACTTTAGTTTTGCATATAGAAACAAATGCCAATATCCAAGTCTATTTTGACCTTTTCTACACAAAATGTGGGAAGACACACACACACACACA
>JAQHUG010000008.1:12952696-12980405 GCA_028555095.1 Dicrostonyx torquatus
TCACGGCCTGCATCCATGGAGAAAGCGACTCAATCTCTCAATAGTCATTATCCAGTAGCTCCTCAGATAGGGATAGGATTTCATGGGCTTCATTGGGGGAGACTTTTAATTACAGCTTCAGTGCCGTTGCTTATTATGAATCTACCGAAATTCTTTATAACTTAGGACTTTAATTTTGGTAAATCATATGTTTTGAAATTTATCGCTTTCTTATAAATTTTCTGGCTTTCTGGAGTATATATGTTTGTTTTGTTTGTTTGTTTTTCCCAAGACAGTGTTTCTTTGTGTAGCTCTGGTGGCCCTGGGACTTGCTCTATTGACAAAACTGGACATGAACTCAGAGATTCATCTGTCTTTGCCTCCAGAGTGCCAGGATTAAAGGTGTACACCGCCACTGCTCACTGCCTGGCCAAAGTATTCTTTAATGATCTGGGCATCACTGGAGTCTGTGGTAGATCTCCCTTTATAGATCTAATTTCATTGACTTGGGGATACTTTCTCTTTCTTTTGAATATTAGGCCAGGGTTTGTCAAGTTTGACAATGTCTTCAAAGAGTCAATTATTTGTTTAATCCTATGTGTTTTGTGTTTTTTTCTCTCAATTTTATTAATTTTTATCTCAATCTTTATTACTTCTTATCATCTACTCAATTTGGATTTGGGTTTTTCTTCTTTTTCTGGAAACTTGAGGAACATCATTAAGTTATTTGGGAAATCCTTGATTTTTTTTTTTTTTATTGTGAGCATTTACAACTTTCAGCATTCCTCTTTGCTGTACTGCAGAGGTTCTGGTAGGTCATGCTCTTGTTTCAGTAGAACTTTCATTTCAAAAAAATAATCTTTTAATTTTCTACTAGGTTTCTTCAATAACCCATTTTTCATTAAAAGTATGTTTTTAAGCCAGGTGTTTGTGGTGCTCACTTTTAATCCCAGCACTCGGGAGGCAGAGGCAGGCAGATCTCTGTGAGTTCGAGGCTAGCCTGGTCTACAAAATGAGTTCCAGGATAGCCAGGGATGTTACATAGAGAACCCTATCTTGGAAAACAAACAAACAAACAAAAAAGGCATGCTTTTCAGCCTCCAAATGTTTATACAGTTTCTAAGGCTATTCTTACTGTTGGTTTCTAGTTTGATTTTGCTGTAGTCTGAGTTATTGGGGATTATTTGAATTTTTTGGTATTTGTTAAGGCTTACTTTGTGATCTATACTGTGATCAACATTAGAGATGGTTTCTTGTGCCCTTAGATGATAATGTGTAATCCATATCTGCTGGGTGGGCTCTTTTGTATGTTTCTGTTAAACTCAGCTGTCTAGGTGAAGTTTAGTTCTGAAGGTCCTTTGATGATTTTTAGTTTGGAGGACTTGTCCAGATGTGAGATTAGATATTGTCTCCACTACTAGTTTTTCAGCCCCTGTTTTGCCTTTTATGCTTTTCAGTGTTTATTTTATAAAATTGGGAGCCCAAAGTTTGATGAAGAAATATTTGTAATTCACACATTTTCCATGCTCTTGATGAATTGTTCTAATTACTATAGGTAGTGATCATACTTATTTCTTATGACTAGTTTTGGTTTGAAGTCTATTTTATCAGATATGAAAAGTCTACATTAGCTGTGTGAGCTTCCTTTTGCTTGGTATGTTAATTTTCAATTTAGATTCTCAGGTTGTGGATACATTTGCTATTATCTGAGATTTTTGGAAACATGCGGGGAGTTGACGCTTGTGCTTTAACCCCGCTAGTCTGCAGTTTTCTATTCACAAGGTAACGCATTTATTTTCAAGGTTACCATTGAGAGTGTTCTGCTACTGCTGATGAGTCTTTTGGATGTTCTAGCTATTCAGCTTACTGATAGTTCTTTCTAACTCTCTTGATGGAGTTAGAAGCTTGCTGTTTTGCTGTGTTGGACATGACTGACTCTTGACTGGTCTCTCTCTGTTCCTGTTCCTCTTATGTAATACAGCTTTCCTGTGTTCTCATGAATGAAATGTTCTTCCGTGTATAATATTTTCTTATGACTTTTCTGCAATGTTGGATCAGTTGTCTTTAACTCCCTCAACTTTCACTTCTCTTGAAATTTTTTTCTTCGCATATTTTGTAAGAGATAACTTTGTAGGTTAGAGCAACCTTGTTTGATAATTATTTGCTTTCAGGGATTGGAATTGGTCATTCACTGCTTTCTTGTCTTTTAGAACTGCTGGCAAAAAGTCCAGCATTATTCTGATGCGTCTCCCTCTGTGTTTGAGTTGGTATTTTTCATTTTAACTTTTAGTATTGTTTCTTTGCTTTGTATTTTGGACATCTGACTGTTGTGTTTTGAGGAGGGGTTTTTCTCTGGTCATATCTGTTTGGGCTTGTAAATGCTTCTTGTATTTCGATGTTTATTTCATTAAATTTGTGAAATTCTCATCTATAATTTAATCAAATAGATTTGTAAGCCTATGGGTTTCATCTCAGCTTTTTTGTAATTCATTGATCTTTAGGTTTGATCTTTGAATGTCTTTCTTGGAAGTTTTGGGTTTGTTTATTATTTTTTAATATATGTTTGTGTATATTATCATCTCCCATCCCTGAAATTTATTCTTCTGCTTGGCCTTGTCTGTTGACAATGCTTTCTTCCCATTTTCTTTTTAATTTGACTTACTTATTCATTTATCCAGAATTTGTTTCTCCCTGCAGTGTTTCAATTTCCTTGATGTTTTTTCTTTCATGTTTCAATATTATTCTTTAATGTTGCTGATTGTTTTATCCATGTTAGCAACTTTTATGTCTAGGACCTGAACTGATTTCTTTATCCATGTATTCAAGTCCATTACATGTTGCTGACTCTTTAGAAGTAGGGTTCTAAAATACTTTCCTAGCATTTAATCTTGTCTTTGAGTTTTTGCACTGAGAAGCTGCGAGTTTGTGTGGTTTGGTAATGAATGTTGTAGGATATGTGTGTGTGTGTGCATGTGTGTGTATGTGTGCGTGCGTGTGTGTGGTGTGTAAATATTTGTTAGGATGTGTGTGTGTGTAAGTTTGTGTGGTGTGTGTGGTGTATGTGGTGTGTGTGTTTGTATTTGTTAGAATGTGTGTGTGTGAGTGTGTGTATGTGTGTGTGTTTGTATTTGTATTTGTTAGAATGTGTGTGTGTGAGTGTGTGTGGTATGTGTGGTGTGTGTGTTTGCATTTGTTAGAATGTGTGTGTGTGAGTGTGTGTATGTGTGTGTGTTTGTATTTGTTAGAATGTGTGTGTCCTTTAGTTTCAGGCTTCCTCTTTCCCTGCTGTTTCTGTTTATTTTATGTGAGTCTTCCTGGTGAGTTGTCTTTGTTAGGATTTATCTTGAGAAGGAAGGCTAACTGCAGTAACAACTATGATGGTTTGACAAACCTATACTTTTGTTATTTGTTTGTTTTTGATCCCATGTCTATTTTTATGAGGGGAAGAACCATAACTGTTATTGTTTCTTAACTTTACCAGAATTGTGTGGTTTTAAAAAGTTTCTAGCTCAGCCTTATGGACTGTTTTGTAGATGGAAAGATCATACCATCTGCTTTCTATTTTTTTTTTAATTTCTGAGTTCTGTTTTATTCTTATATTGTTCTATTGCTGATTTTTTCTTTCTATCCTAAACTTCTGTAATTTCACTGAAGGTTCCACTGTAATATTTCATACATTTTGCCCTTTTTCATTTCAGTTTGGTTTTAATGTGCACCAATTACTTAGATTACTCAGATACTTTCTTTTGTGCCCGAGTTCTTAAAATAAAAAAGTAGGCTTGTGATGTGAGAAGATGGTGTAGCTTCTGCCATTTCCTCTGTGGGTCACTCTGGCTTCCTGGAGGTCTTCATACCCCTCTACCTGCTTAGCAAATCGCTTCCTAGGGAAAGACAGACAGGTCGGGGTTGGCTGTAAGATCAGCTCTGCAAGATCCACAGCCAGCCAAGCACTGGGCCGAATTCCAGTTGAAGAGAGGGAGGAAGGATTATATGAGCTGTGTGTGTGGGGGGGAGAGTCAAGGTCATTACAGGGAAATCCTCAAAGATAGCTAACCTGAGCCCTAGGAACCCACAGACTCTAGACAGCATGGACTGACCTAGGCCCTCTGCATGTGGGTGACTTTTGGGTAGCTTGGTCTGTTTGTGGGACCCCTAGCAGTGGGACCAGGATCTGTCCCTGGCATATGAGCTGGCTTTTTGGAACCTGTGCTCTGTGATGGGATACCTTACTCAGGCTTGCTGCAGCAGGGAGGAGCTTGGTCCTGCCTCAACTTGATGTGCCATGCTTTGCGGATTCCCAGGGGAGGCCTTACCCTTTCTAAGGAGTGGATGGGGAATGGGGTAGAATGGAAGTGGGGGAGGGATGGGAGGGGAAGAGGGAGGAGAAACTGTGGTTGGTATGTAAAATAAATAAAAAGTAAAATAAAATAAAACCAACAACAGATGGAAATTTGGAGATGAAAAAGAAAAAGATCAGCTCTGCAGCTACCTTTCCTTTGGGATGCACCAGCTGGGGGCACTGTGGGAGACACCTGGTAGATGGAATGGGAAGTCAGAGAAGCTCCATCAAACATGGTGATTGATGTGTTTGTGATTTCTTGCTATTGGACTCCACAACTATTTTTCTCTTATTCTCTGACCCCCAGCCCTTCCTTCCCTTCTTCCTCTTTCACTCTTTCCTCTCCATTTGGCTCAATGAAGTCATTTGGAGCAGGTGTGACGGTCCAGGCCTGTAATCCTAGCTACTGCTCGCCATTGCTCAGGTGGAAGGACGGAAAGTGCAAGGTCTGCCTGGGCTGCAGAGTGGGAATCAAAGGCAGCCTGGGAAGCATGTACATTAGTAGTTAAATGTGACAGACTCATTGTGATACACCTCAGAATTGATATCTATAGGCCAGGTGTCTCAAAATCATACCCCAAAGGAGAAAACCAATGATTTCATATAATACAGTCCATTGCATATTACACATTTTACATTGTTTATTATGATAGAAATGCCATCAATGAAAGAGAATCTGTTATTTCCCTATTGAACTTGGGCATAATAACCCTTAAGCAAAACAAGTTGTTGCCCTTGTATTGACGGAGTTTATAAAATTGGTTGAGCTGCTTTCTAATTGACCAAATGTCAAAATCCTCATCTCCTCCACAGCATCTCAGAGCTGAACTATGAGAAAACGTGTATCTCATTTAATGACTTGTGGGGAGGACATTTTGGGCTAGAGCTCATTGAAGTGAGTGTGTTGCAACCAATAATCCAGTTGTTTACGGTGTTTAGGGAAGTGTCAGACAAGGATATTGGCATAAAAATTGCTTCCATTATGACCTGGTGTTATATCTTTAGGTTATGCTCCAGATTACTTGGTATATTAGATACCATGGTGGCAAGAGAGGGAACAAGGAATGTCTTAGTGGGTATTCTCACAGCCTCCTCCCCAGGCCTGATTCCACAGGCACAGGGGAGGGAGAGCGGGGACTCTCGTCTTCTTAGGTTACAGCCTAGGTTCAAGTGGTACACGAGAAGGTACATTTTTACCATCATCCTCACTCTTCACATTTTCAACTTCTCCTTCTCTGGCAAGGCTGATGAAATGAGGACATTTTATTTGTCTTTAAACCAAGCAGCATGCCAAGTGTCCTTAAAGATGGGGTGCTCTTGAATCATTAAAGGCCAGTGGAGAGGCTGCAATGAAATATGCTGTTTTTTGACATTCCATAGCATTGCCCTTCAGTGCAGCTGCCAAAAGTGAGCAGCTGCTTCTTGCATTCCCCTGCCATTTCCCAGCTTCGCGGAAAGAGGTCAGCTCTGTTTTCTCATTATGGATCTTTCCACTGGCTGGGCATCTGGATTCGTCGTCCTCCTGTATCCTAACTCGACATTTTCTTTACCTCTTAAATGGCATGATAGACAGCTGGGGCTACCCATGGCAAACACTGTTCCCAACCGTGTCCCTGGGACTAAGACCCAGAGGTTTATCCTCCAGACATCCAGCCTATGTGATGTATGGATCATGGTATTTTTCCATTGAGCCAGAAAGTAGCCTGGCTTTTGAGGGTGGGCCAGAGAAAGAGGCGAGGAGACAGAGATCCATCATTTGTTTCTGCTTCACCCCGTTTCCAACATTTGTCAGAAGTCAGCACCTGAAGATGAGAAATAAATACGGGGCTCCTCTGCTTTCCTTCACAGCAAAATCTGAGCTGCAGAGTGGCTGAAGGTGTCACTCAGGGTGGTGATTTAGCACTACCCATTTTCTCTTTAAACGTGTGAAATGACATTTGAAGCTGGAAATCCCCCTTTAAATACTTTGAATGAAAGATCAGGAATTCTATTTACCTTCATAGAACCCGACTGTGAGCCTGCTTGCCCGGTGGTAGCCTTAGGACAGACTCGAGGGACATACTGGAGATGGGTCTTTCGGAGTTGGATCTGAGGGATCCAAGTCCACAGGAGAGCTAGAAGCAGACTTAAATATATCAGGGCTTTTCTAGACTGCTTCTGAAAAGGCTTTAGAGCTCCCCAATGGCATTTGGAATTCTATTACTAGCCCTCCATCATTTTAGCCAAGGCTAGTTCCACACTGAGTTGTCCCTAAACCAGTTCAAGTGGACTGAACTGGTTTCTGTGGCTTCCCTCCTGTTTCTATGGCTAAGTGACTGAGAAGACTGAGAAGATGCTGTTTGATGAAGGATTGAATGGAGGAAACAGTGAAGAGTTGGCAGCACGAGATGGGACACACACAGAATATAAACAAGCATGGTTCTAATGATAAACCCTATTGTTATCAGCTTGCCAGTGAGTGGTCCTGGTTAGGATCGACAATCAGGTTCATCTGAACTACTGGAGAAAATGTAATGTTATCCACACACTAAGGCTCTAAGGGATTCTGGGCATAAAGAGAACCACACATTGATTTAGCATCTTAATTTTTGTGCCTTGATGTCTATGTTTGCATTGCAGTATCTCAAAATATGTCTTAGTTTCTGAACGTGTTCTACCCCTTGGGACTCATGGTGTGGTCCCAGACCTGCAGCGTTATCACCTGAAATGTGTTAGAAATGCGGACACTTGGGTCCCTCCCTGGACCAGGTGAGCACCAATTAACAAGAACCCTGGTTCCCAAATCACGATTCTGGACCACTTCTTATAATTCGCTGCACAGGAAATTATTTGTTAAAGCAGGACAAACTGACCTTTGTAGTGAATTCCTGACGAGGTTGCATTTTCTCATTAGTGGAGCCAAACTGCTTCCCATGGCCCCGTGTGGGATGGGGTTAATGTTCATTTAGTGCACATCTGGCCTCGCTAGTAAAAAGGATTAAGAGCTTTGAAAGAGAAACAACATCCTAACATTTCTGCTACTGAAACTCTTTAGTCCTCGGATAAAGATATTCACTGGAAATCCTGGAGCCATACCAAACACTTGCTTAATTTGTGGGTTTTTTTTTCATATGAGTAGAAAAGTGATTGATGCCATTTGCATCTAGAAGGTCCTGCCTTCTCTTCCAGCCCCAGAACTCTGCATGCAGCCTCTTACCTCACAACCAGGGAAGCATGTCCAGGGGCTGATCTGTCTTGTTGACTCTCTAAATGAGCGTCATTTCAGGATGATAATGATACTATTGACTGAGAACTCTCAGAGTCCCTATAAAATGTATTGCAAAACTTTGATTTAAAATATAAATATTTCAATAAAAGCACTTAACATATTGCTGATACAAAGAAATGACAGATTTTTGTGCCTGTTTAATCATGAGGGAGGTAGCCCTTCCTGTTGTTATTTTTTCCTTCAGAACTATGTAGTTTTTATTTAATTTTTACTTTTATTTTAATAGGGCCATACAAATTTATTATTCTGTGAGAATTTTATACACACATAGAATGCATTACCATATGTTTTGTCCTAAGGTCTTCAGGGTTAGTTATACTTCATACTCCTTCATCTACTTCTCCTTCTATTCCCCTCCCCTGAATCCATCCTATCCTTTATCACACCACAAATGTGTATGGGTGTAGGATAACTCTTGGAGCATTGGTAGTATCTCAGAGGTTGCATTCCTGAAGAAACCTAACTCCCTCCCCCAGCAATCATCGACTGCTAAGAACTCTTAGGACTTCTTGAGCTCTTCCTCTCTCCATGATGGTATTTTGACTGGATTGATCTTCTGTAGGTCTTGTACACACAATTACAGCCACGGAGCTCATATGTGCAAGTGTGCTGTCATGTCTGGAAAGCACCGTTTCCCTGTAGGTGTTCATCACCTCCAGATCTTTCTGTCCCCTCTTCCTTGGTGATCCCGAGCCTTGTGGAAAGGGGGTATGATATGGAACAAGAAGGGTTAAATGGGCTTGGGGATTGGAGAGAAGGTAGAGGAGTGGATATGGGGATGAATAGCTAATAATAAAGACATTTGAAAAACCTATATGGAAACTACTGTAATAGCTTCTTTAAAATATATATGGAATTTAAATAAAGCCACTTTATACACGGGGGATAGTGCTCTTACTATTCTCCACAGGTTATCAAATAAAAAGCCCAGAGGCAGGTATGGCTTACCACTTTTCAAGGTCCCAGAGACGCTCCACCAAACATAACAGGTTACTTCCATTGCTCTTGGTTATTTTCCGGAACTTGATGCTAAAACCCTGTTTCTAACAGTACCACAATTGAGTCATAGAGGATGGAGAACTTAAGCCAGTGCCAACCTGGAAGCTTCATATATCCTGGCTAAATTTTAAAGTGCCGGGGGTGTTCTATGAGCGATGTTGGGGAAGACCGACAGTCTTACCCAGTTGTAAACTCTAGGAGCTACAATAACTGCTGGCCCAAGAACAAAGCTTCCTTTATACCCACAGATTAGTGCAACTCTCAGCCCTCAGCGGAGAAACTCCCTTTTGTAGTAGATGGAGATAAATATAGAGATCTCTACCTGTTCAGCTCTAAATGGGACAACTATTGTTTACTTTTGAAGTGTTAAGACCATGAATGGGTCAAATTGTGGTCAGTGTCATTACTATGCCATTACTATGAACCATACCATTTTTGCCTTCCAGAAGACACTGGGGGGGGGGGGGGGGTGGTGGTCTAGATATCCCAAGTTTACCCTGAACACACAATCCTCCTGCCTCAGCTTCCAGAGTGCTGGAATTACAGGCATGCACCATGTACTTGCTGAAGATAGTTTTGGGTTTCTATTTTTAATTTTAAAATATCATGCTTATTTATTTATTTAATTATTATGTGTATGGGGTGTGTGTGTGCACGCATGTGTGTGTGTATGAACATGCTACAGATTACATGTGTGCTAATCAGAGAACAACATGTGAGAGTTAGTTCTCTGCTTCTACCATTTGGGGCCTGAGATTAAACTCATGTTCTCAGGTTGGCTGCAATTATCATTACCTCACAAGTCATTTCCCTGGTTCTTGGATACATTTCCCTCTTCCCCAGTTAAAGAGAATATCTATAGGCTAGGGGTGTAGCTCTGTGGCAAAGCCCTGGCTGGACACATGTAAGATATGATGTTTAAATTTTACCTCTTCATCTCTAAACAGCAGCCTAGAAAACTCGAAGCTGGGCTGTGAAATGGCAGCTTCCCTGTTTTGAAAACTGTTCTCCTAGACCCAGAACTGAAAGACATGACCTTAAAATGACCTAGAGAACTAGGCAGAGCCAAGTGTCCCTGAGCAATGAGAATATAGCCTTTCTGACTTACATTGGAAATGAGGGGTGCTGCCAGGAGTTTCAAGATGAATCATAATAACTCAGAGACCAGAAATCTCTCATTTAAAAAGCACCCATAGTGCACCTAGTACTCTACCTCTACCCTATACAGGTGCAGCTGTCCCTAGATCCTTGGTTAGTTGCCAAAATCCTTCCTGATTAGTTTGTGGGGTGGTAGATTAGAGCATGCTTCACATCTCCATGTTGGTCAACTCATGATAGCATTTTCATTTTGTAAAAACCAGTGTGCAACGGGGAGTGAGCCACACTAGGTGTTGTGTTCCTTTGAGAAAAGGCAACAGAGTGCCTGGTTGGTCCTGGCACATTTCTGCCTATGATATTTAGCCATTAAGGAGGTACAACACAAGATGAAGACTGTTTTTCACACAGAGGAGGAATAATGAGTCAAAGACCTCGATCTCTCTAGCCTGGCCATGTAAATGACTAGAACGGTCATCTAATTATCCCAGATAGCCCAAGACAATGGCTTGCATCAGCTATAACTATAGCTGTTAGCTGTAACTACAGTTCTTAGCCTTATCTGTTTCCTTTTTTTAAATTCCCTCTTGACTTGGTTTGGACTTTAAGTTATTATTCATTGCCAACTTTGTAGGTTATAAAAATCATCATGTATGATTTCTCCTGTAGACTGTGAGGCCCTTAGGTAGTTGCCCCACCTCGCCACTTTAGTCCAGTTTCCAACATTTGCCAACGTCTTGCGTTCCAAATCCGTTGAATTACTAGAGACCAAGGAATACAGCATCCCCGTGGCTTTCAATAGGGTTCTCCTTTTGGGAGGGAGTACTTTTTTAGTTTTTAGTTTTTGAGGCTGGTCTTTGACTTCTGGGTTCAAGTGACCCTTTCCCTTTCTGCCTCTGAAATACCTGAGGCTAGAGGTCCAGCATATGGATGGTGATTTATATCTTCCAAAGTCATCCCAGGCAATCCCTCTTTCACCTGGACTCTGCACACCAGCCATTAGTGAGGCTTCAGCAGAAAGCACCATTCCTTTTTTAAACCTTATCCTGCTCTAGTGGCTTTTTTTCCTTTTTAAACCATCCTTTTTTCATTTCACATACCAATCTTAGTTTCCACTCCCTCCCCTCCTTCCACTCCCCCTGCCCCACCTCCATCCACTCCTCAGAGAGGGTAAGGAAAAGCTCTATTCTAGAGGCACCATTGAATGAGGATGGTTTCTACCATTGAGCACAGATGAAACACCCAGAACAAATTTGGGCAAAGGAGAGAGAGAGAGAGAGGGAGCAAGGAAAGAAACAAAAAAGAACTGAGAGAGTTACTGCCACGGGGTCAGAAGCTACTGAAGGGAAAACTGGAAAGTGACTTTTGTAAGAGTCTGGGATTTGTCTTTAGTTCTATGTCCATATTTATTTTCCTCTTGTCTTTCTTCATTGCTTGAAATAAAGCCTCAAGGAATGACTAAAATGTCTCATGCTTTTTTGGAGACAGGGTAGGTGATTCTCTTTCTCTTTTTTTTAAATTGATTTTATTGAACTCTACATTTTTCTCTGCTCACTTCCCTTTCCTCTCCCCTCCTCTTCAACCCTCTCCCATGGTCCCCATGCCCCCAATTTACTCAAGAGATCTTGTCTTTTTCTACTTCCCATGTAGATGAGATCCATGTAGAGACAGGCTAGGTGAACAAGAGCAATGACATTGTTTATTTTGTAGTGCCATAGGGAGGGGCTTTGGTCAGACAGGAGAGGGGGCAATTTTAAGAAAAGAACAGAGAAGTTTAAGAAAGAAAAGAGAACTGGTTCCCTGGAACTGATGGATAAAATTAAAAAAAAATATTATAAGGGGCCGGCCTGGGTTAGCAAAATATCCCAGGAGTGTCTACGCACTCAGAGTCATGAATGCCATCATGCTGGTGAATTTCAAGGTCACAGCTACATTTATTTTAATATTATTTATATAAGGACAGAAATCTGTATGAAAGAGATTTTATTCCATGCAGATCTCATTACAAGATGGATGTACATCTAAAAAGGCTTGAAGGTGTTGGTGTGCCTGGCTGGATATGCTTCCTCACAGGCACCCGTAGTGTATTGTCCAAGGATCCTCTGCATCCAAGTTACTGGTTTTCTTGTTAAAATGCAGAATTTCAGGCTCCCCTCCCCACACACATATGAAGCTCTGGATCTCCCACTATTCCCATTGTGTGACAGCCTCCAGCGGCAGGCTTCTTGGTCTTGGCTCACTCCTCTTCTACCTTGCTCAAGAATGAGCGCTATCAGAACAGTACTTTCATAGGACAGATGGCTTGTCTACTCCAGAGCCATGTCTTGCTTCTGACCATGCTTCCCCTGTCAGGCAAGGGTTGTGAGGTTCCATATCACTGATAAGGATGGCTGAGAGATTCTAGAAAATTCTTCTCCAGTGTGTCTTTGCAGCAGAGGGTAGAGTGGAATTGCAATTGGTCTAACACCGTCCTGTTGAGTTTTCAGAAGCCAGGAGACAGACACTGGTTTCCTACCAGCTTGGAGGGGAGGGGCTGTGCTGTGGACTTTCATTAACAAGCTCTGCTCAGGTTCTGAGGACGGGGAGTAGGTTAATTTAGTGGGATTTTCATTTAGTGGCCAGCAGAGGAAATGCAGATCAGGACCAAATGGAAGACACAGGCTCCAAGGGAACAGAAATGCTGACATTCTTAGTGCCGCCGCTGAGAATGTTTACGACACAATGCCAACCCAGTCTTCTCCAGCTCTCTGGTTCTCCCTCAGTGTCGTGTGCATATTAATTTGAAGTGGTTAGAGTATTTGAAACTATTTCTACTTTAAACTGGTTTTTTCTTCATTCTGAATAATTTCTATACCACTGGATACCTGACTATTATATTTCAAAGATTTCAAGAAAATTGAAGTAAAACTGCTTTGACTTCTAACAAATATGTGTTTCTGTAGAGTCCTTACTAGTCAGGTTGATAATGTCTATATTGCATAAGTCACCTTTGCCATTTTGGTTTTAGACAAGTGTTTCTCAATTTGCATAAAGTCTTGGGACTATCTTTTTGGATGAGGGTACTGTCTAGTTTTGAACTTCTGATAAGTTCAAATCGTCTATAGTAAGGGAGGTTTGCCTTCCGTTTGGGAATTGCAGAGCCTGAATTTTTTCTTAGATGGTTCAGATCCATCATCGCTCAGTCAATTTTCCCTGTAATTTGTTTTGTGTGTGGTCTTCTAGACACCACGGAAAAGTAATGCACGTGTAGACAGCCATGAAGAGAGTTTGAGTAGTTCCGTGAACATGAATGACAGGGAAGCAAGTCTAGTGAACAAGTGTTTTGAGGACAAAGCATATGCGAGGAGGTTTTCTTACTGCCGTAAGCTTGAGAAGTGCCACCTAGCTTGAAGCAGAGTCAGACCATAGGATGTGCTCTGGCTTCCGTCACTGCTTGGTGGGACCTTAAACTACCCATTTCTAGGAAGAGGTTCAAAGTACTTTCAGTTTGACCAGTAGAGGGCACTGTATCTCTGTCCTTATGTATGCATTTATCTGTATGTTATATACTACTACATATGTACTATAACAACGTATATTATAATGCAGCACAGCACACTGGGTATATTTAAAATTCTTATGAAAATTTCCTTTCTCGCCTTTGCTTAGGAAGGGAAATTGCTTCTGAGTGAAAACATGGTTTGCCGTGGAGATATTCATGATGGTGTGTTTGCATGTGAACTAACTAGAGAAATATTTACCCCTCTTTACCAACAAACATGGGAAATGAGAAAAGTAGAGAATTATTTTTAAATGCAACAGTCTTGATTCAATATTGCAGATTTTAAGGGTGGAGATTTCTGCATAGCCTTCTAGGAGGGTAGAAATTTCTGTAAATGACTTTCATAGCTCAAACACCAGGGTAAGAACCTTGCTTTTCGGTTGCTTCCTGTTGTGCTTGTCTCCAGAGCCTGGATCTAGAGATGCCTGGAAAGAAGAGCCTGTGGTTCACAGCTGCAAGTCCCTGGCTCCCTGAAGCCTCTCTGGCTTCCTAAGGCGCCTGTCCCCGCTCACGGAGGTCCCACTGAAGTTTCTCCACATACTCAATTTCAAATGGCCCCATCAAAACCACTATGGAATGGTATTGAGATGGGAAGGATGCGTTTGTCCTTGCGCATGCTCTTTTCTCAGTGATGGTTGCCCACTGCTTTTCTTACCCAATCGTGCATCCAGTGTGCTGAGCAAGGGGAAGCAAAACACAGCAAAGCAGATCATTAAAGTGGAGAGATTTGGTTTTTAAGCCCAACGCAGACAGATGAGGTTTTCCGAGGCAGGGACAACTTAGCTGCAGTGGCTTGGAAGAAACCAGTTTCTCTCCGCTGGTGAACATCAGGCTTCTTCTGTAGGTTGAAATACAATCTTGGAAAGCCTCTGAATTCCAGCAAACGCTGGAGACTTACTCTGCCTTTATTAAAGAGGGGCTTGCTTTGTAACTTTTCTGCTGCTGTGCTGTTGTGAATAGGGGGGAGAGGGGTGCGTGTTGTTTGTTCCCCGCACCCAGCTTCCAAGCCCCCAGCCACTGGCCCGCTCAGCGGCTGGCTGCACCCGAAATAACCACATGACAAACTGGATTCATTTAAACTCTGCCTGGCTTATTATCATTAGCCTTTTCCCGGCTAGCTCTCATAATTAAACTAACCCATTATAAAAGTCTGTAAGTCACCACGTGGTGACTTACCAGAAAGGTCTAACCTGCATCCATTTGCGATGGTGGCTTGGGGCTTCTGCTGACTTCCTTCTTCTCCTCTCAGAACTTCCGTTCTGTCTACTCCGCCCACCTAAGGGTTGACCTAACTATAAGCCAGGCAGCTCTTTATTTAGCCAATCAAGGCACAGAAATACAGGTGGACCCTCCCACACTGTGCCACATTCTCGAGGATAAAAGAGATAAAATTTCTCTAGACTCAGCAATTGTTCTAGACTCAGCGATCGGACTGCAGCAGGGAAATGTCAGAGGAAAGTGAGAGACGTGGCTGACCCGTGTGAGAGTTCACAATGTCTGAAAGAGAATTTTCACATCTCCGAAACTTTTGCTCGTGCCTCCTGCCTATTTCTTCTTACTCAACCAAGAAGGAAAGGCCCACTCCACTGGTAGTACACCCGTAAATATGCCCACAACTGCTAATGTCATTAGCAATCATTTAAATACAGAGATGGGGGTTAGAGAGTAGACTCAGCAAATAAGGGCACTCATAACTCTCGCAGAGGACTCAGGTTTGGTTCCCAGCACTCACGTGGTAGCTGACAACCTTCTGTAACCCCAGCTCCTGGGGCTCCACTGTGTTCTTCTGGCCTCTCTGGCCATCAGGCATGTTCTTCACACACAGCCATATATGCAGGCAAGATACTCATGCACATAATAAATATATAAATAAAATTAAAAATATTAGAGAGACTGGGCACACAGATAGTTACTAGCGAACGAATTCTGATAACACAGAACTCAAGGAGTCCTGTGACTCTACATCTTCTAAGGCTGTTCTTGTTGCCTTGAATGTCCTTTCCCCTATTCTAAGCCAAGGCAATTTCTTCACATTTCACATATGAAAGATTAAACACAAACAAACACTCCAACTACTCAGGCTGGCCTGGTAACTCACACCTGTAATACCAGTACTTGGGAGGCTGGCACAGGAGAAACCTGGCTACTTGAAGTCTAGCCTGGGCTACATAGTAAGTTCTAGGCCAGCCTGAGATACAGTGTAAGACCTTGCCTCACAAACAAACTAAAACAAGTTGAAAAAACAGCAATAATAGCAACAGAAACAACAACAACAAAAGACAGACCATATGGTGAAAGTACATCCCACCTGTACTGGATAGAACATCTCTGCTTTGGCCTTTCTGAAAATCAGTCAGTATGCCTCAGGAATTACTCTTCAATGCATTTCTCATAATAAGAAAGTGAGCAAAGACATAGGACCCACTCCTATTGGAAAGCTGTTTTGGCAGTGGGTCTTGGCTGGGTTAGATGCAGAGTAGGAAATGAATGGACCAGAAGCTGCACAAGCAAGCCATTTCCTGGCACCTGTTACCTCTGAATAAACAAAACAAGGCAATTGTTGGAGGATCGGTTGTTTACCATCCAGAGGTGGTGGGACCTGGGAGAATGGAGCAGAGCTGATTAATGAGGCAGGCTAAAGACTCAGGCAATGGCCAGCTTTATTCAGAGCATCAGACGGTTTAGGAGTAACATGATCACAGTGTCCAATCACAAGGGGTCCTTTGACTTTCTATACTACTATGGAGACACTAGAATATCATGTTCATTGCTGCCTTATTCACAAGAGCTAGGAAATAGAATGTCCCTTACCAAATTAGTAGATAAGAAAAATGGTGCATATACAAATGGATTATTACTCATCTGTAAAGAAAAATAAAATCATGAAATTTGCAGGTGAATGGGCAGACCTGGAAAAGAGATTTTTTTTTCTGCTCTGTGAGTTCAAGTCCAGCCTGGTCTACAAAGTGAGTTCCAGGACCTCCAGAGTTGTTATGTGAAGAAATATTGTCTTGGAAAAACTATATATATATATATATATATATATATATATATATATATGATATGTTTGAATGAATTAACTCTGACCCAGAATGATAAATGTCATATTTTCTCTCTCATATTTGGATCCTAGTTTTAAATTTGGTTTAGTCTATTTAACTTGAAGTAGAAGTGGAAGTCAGGAAAATAAAAAAAGAAGTAGAGTATAGACAAAACCAAAAGTAGCAAAGGGGAATACTGGGGAAAGGTGTTGGGTATGTGGGAAATCAAGAGGTAAAAGGGAGGGCTAACTCAAAGGTAGAATTTAGGAAAAATCACATGAAAATAGACTCTTTCAGAACAAACTTCATAACACAGATTGAGGGAAAGAAGGAAGAGGGGGTATATGAAAGATTAAGCAGGGGTGTGGGTGGGAGGATGGAGGGCTGAGTAGGAGTGGGTGAGCTAACCAAAAGATGTAGAAGAATCTTACAGAAACCCACTAGTAAGCAACTTAGAGAGTTTGAACAGACTTAACCCTGCCTGAATGCACAATGTCTCTCCTAGAAGACACCGTATGATAACCACAGCACAAGGAGTAGGGTATCTGCCTGGAGTAGGAGGGTTCATCTGTATTTCTGTGCTTTGATTGGTTAAATAAAGACTCTGCCTGGCTTGTAAGATAGGTCAGCCCTTAGGTGGGTGGAGTAGACAGAACGGAAGTTCTGGGAAAAGAGAAGGAAATGCCCAGTCGCCATGAGGCTCCCGCAGCAGATGGACGTACCTTAGACCCGTCCGGTAAGTCACCCACTTCGTGGTGACATACAGACTGTTATAATGGGTTTGTTTAGATGTGAGAGCAAGCCAAGAAAAGACTGGAGATAATGGGCCAGGCAGAGTTTAAATGAATACAGTTCTCATGTGGTTATTTTGGGCATAAGCAAGCAACCAGCGGCTGAGCAGGCCGGCGGCTGGGGGCTGGGAGCTGGGTGCTGAGAACACAACACACACCTCTTCCCAAATTACAACATATGTCCACTTGTTATTGGTTAGGGAGGCTCTGGAGGTCTCTGAAACAACACAGCCTATTGACACTGCCTTTGGTTACCTGCCATAACTACACCGTAAGACAACGTTGAAGAAGATGTCATACATTTTGGCTACACGATCTAGAGAAACCAGTTTTAAACAGAACAAGGCTAGCTTTGATAGTACCAGAAAGTGCTGGGCAGACTGCTGGGGGAGAAAAGTCAAAAACTGGACACTGCCTGGCATAATACTAACCCGCCAGGCAAGATGTGTCTACTGGTGCTACAGTGGCTTCAGAGTTACAGGGGTATCCAGCTTCTCTCTGATTGTAATTGAGGCTTGCTCTAAGGAGGGAATTTCAAGCCTGCTACTGTAATTCTAGTAAAACATGCATGGCTAGCAAGCCCATAAACCCTAGAGTAGAATCTGCTATTGTTATTTTGCGAGTATCATATTGTCAAAATGACTTCTATATTCACATTTATACCATAGACCTGGATGCTCTCAACCTTGCTCAGGGAAGCTTCTTTTCATAATGAGCAGCAACTGATGGAGAGATTAAGACCTGGCCAAATATTGAGAAGAATCTGCATGCTCAGCTCTCAACAGGATATTAAAACACCTCCAGCAAGGGTCAGGGAATGTCATGGGGGAGGACTCAGGAACACTAGAAGAGCTGCGGGATGGGGATGAGTGCTGTGAAATGCTATTTTCTGGACATGCCATGGTGACGGCAATCATGAAGTCACAGCAGCTGCCGTTACCTGCATAGACCTATACAAGATCAAGCCAGCCAAAATCCTAACACAGATGGGGCACATGATCTCCAGGCTTCATCCCACACTGAGGAGTCCTGTGAAATATCATTTTAACTCTGTAAAGGTGTGTTACATTTGTTTCTCTTGCTTTTGTTAATGATGCAAAGATGTGTTACATTTGTTTGATTGAATAAAATTAACCTGGGGTCAGGAAGCTGAGTCAGCAACTAGTTGACAGGAAGTGGTGGGGGGAACTAAGTGCAGCAAATGTTCTTTAGTGGGGGCTGAGCAGAAAGATGGCCTTTTTTTCAGGAGAGGTGAACAAGGAGAGAAGGTTAGCTGTTTGCTATACAGCTCTCTGAACTAGCAAGATTTCACCTCAACCTTTGAATCCTGAGTTCTATTGTTCACACAATCTGTGTGAGCTATTTTTGTATCATCTACTCTCCAATTATATCCCATTTAATGTTTTGAATGCTACCCCAGTTTAACTTTTTGTTTTATATATGAGTTTTTCTCACAAATATTTTGATTTCCTTTGGTGCAGATCGGTTGGTGATAAGTAATCCCTCTAAGATATTATTTGAAAGTTATCTTCATACCATTCTTGAACAGCTTTGCTGGGCATCTAAACTCTAAGATTGCACATTGACTCTTGTGTTGGTCACCCTTTAGTTTGACCTTTCTTTAGAGTACCTGTCTTATCTCGGTGGCTACTTCTAGCATCATCTCATTGCCTTTGCCATTCTGTAGTTTCTGAACTGTGTGCTAAGGAGTCATTTCCTTTAAACTTTACCTTGCTTATGGTTATTTAAAGATGTGAGACTTGAGAATTAACTGTCTTTCAATACATCTGGAAAGTAAAAGTTACAGACTCTATGAATATTTTTGATTTTCTAAGTAGCATCAATCAGCTATGTATTTAAAAGTTCAGTGGAATGTAAGACAGCCGGTGTCTTGTGCTTCAGCTTGAAGTCGGTCTACATGTTCTGGCACACAGTGAGCCCAAGGTTTACAGACAGATGGGAACAAACAAAGGAGAAGGTAATTATTGGCTTTTCAACATACTTTCTTATTCACAAATTTTATTTTATTTAAAATAGTCTTAGCAGAAGTGGTAATAGCACTATTATGTGTAAAAAAAGAGAATAAAAATTTGCCCTGCTGAATGTCTTTAGCTCTAAGTTTCAAAGAGCATATATTATCAGACTAGGTATTTATTATAGGTATGAAAGTTAATTTTTTTAAATTTCGGGACAAGAATTTTAATTTCATGAAGAGCTTTTGAAGTAAAAGCAATCTAATCTTTTAGGGTCTTTGAGGAGTAAGTTATTTTATATTTCATAACATTTCCCTTCTAATACTCTGGCAATGCATTTTCCAGAAAACACTTTAATTCTATGCAGCTTCAGTCTGTACTTGGTTTTTGGTGATAGACATTTTAAGGTCATTAAGTACATGAAGCATCATTTCTGTATCTACCTATCCAGGGTAAATGATACGTGTTAGACCTGTGACTTCTGAAAACAATGCAGTCTCTGGGTCATTATCATAGCGCTGAAGCAAGTCATTACATAATGTGTAAGAAGTCTTATAAGGCAATTTAATTTGGAAATGAGAAGCAATAAAAACAGAATTTATAATCTTGATTAATCATCCCTAAATAGGTTAAACAGAATATTTTCACTAGGCATCTAGAACATGAAAATAAGGGACTAAAAAAAGACTACAAGATTTCTATGATTATCTATGATTATTGAGAAGTCACAGAAAGTTTTTCTCATGAATATCAATTTGGAAAAATATTTTTCAATAAAAGTTAACATTTCAGCTATCTCCCTCACTGAGCAGTGTGACACAATAGTAACCAGAAAAGATTGGAAACTTTGAAAGGTGAAATTTGATGTGGGTGTGCGTGCATGCATGTGTGCGCGCGTGTGTGTGTGTGTGTGTGTGTGTGTGTGTGTATGTGTATACATGCATGCGTGCGTGCGTGTGTGTGCTGGGAATGGAGCACCAAGCATTCTCCCTACCCCTGAGATACAAAACTCAGTCCCAAAGCAAGTTTATATCTCAGTAATCCTCATCCTTCAAGAGTCAGGTCATAGAAGAATTAGAAACCCCTAATAAAACTGAAAAAATAGGGTTTTGAAAGAACAACCCTGGGGCCCTTTGCCTTTGCTGGAGAGGAACCCAAGGTGGGTTTGTGCTATCATTGCTTCATGTCTGAGCTACGTTCACAGACACTCTGTAAGTAATGTTTGTGCACTAATAGCAATGATGCATATATAAGAGGACAATGAAGCAGTCCTCATTCAAAGTTCATTCTTTGTTCATTCCGCATACAAAGTAACAGGTTTTCTTTTAGCATTTTCATACTTGTTTCTGGTTAAAGGCTGCCCTCCTCGGCCTCTCTGTTCTCGTCTGTGCTCTTCCACACTCAGTGGGCCAAGTCACATGTTCTGTTACCCTCCCCGATCGCTTCTTGATTATCGTGCTGTGTAAGCCATTTGGTTTACCCACTCTTGCCTTTTTTGGACTCTGAAACTGTTTATTTGGGTTAGGAGTTCTGGTCCTTAAACGTCAGAGGAGCTTACTGGTAAAACATGGAAGCTCAGAGCCTTTTGGAGTGAAACTTTTGCTTCTCCTATTTCTACAGTTATTATTCTATGCCAGCTTTAATTTCTTCACGAGCAATTTTGGTACCTTTATTTTTGCACAGAGTGGCCTTTTTGTTCTAAGTTTAGTTTTTAAAATATGATATTATACATCATTATAATTTTCAATCTCTTCTGTATCTATGTTTGGCACTTACTTAATTTTAATTTTATATGTTTCCATATTTATAATAGTGTGAAACCATTTGAATTTAAGTATAAGCAAGATGTAAAACATAAATCTGAGAAGTCAGAAACCCAAACATTAACAGCAGGGGTTCCTGGGTTGTTAAATTATACATGGCTCCATCACTGTTAGTATTTTCAATGTATTCTGAATGCATGAATTTTACTTGGGGAAACACAGTTTTTTTATTTTTTAAAACCATAAACAATGTGTTGTGGCCATAAAAATTTGTGTCCCAATGGTACTTTAACTGTATATTCTTTTTGTCTCCTGTTATAGTGTGCTGTCATGGAGAAGTGATGCTATCAAGCATTACAGTAGAAGCTGATCTTCAGGCAAATTCCTAGGTACTAAGTAGGCAGTAGAAATGAAATGCATATTTATATACTCCTTTTCTAGAAGTTTGGCTTCCAGGTATTTTTTCTGATGAAACAATACAATATGTATTTAAAAATGTACTTATATATAAAGTACATCTTATGTACTTTATATATATTTACATATTACATAGTCACCATTTGTGGGCTCTGACATCCACCAGTCTGACACGGCCATGGCTTGAATACAGCCTGGCTAGCTGGAAAGCTAGCAACTTAGAAAGACCAAAGGTACAGGCTTGGCTCCAGCCTTCCTTTTTACATGTAGATTGCCCAGGAAAGAGTTGCTGGCTCCAAAGCTGGTGAGATATACAAATGTATGGATAAAAGGTATGATGTCCCCAAAAAAGAAATGTAAATAGAGAATTCCTGAGGATGGAGGAGCAATTCAGGTTTGGACAGAGCTTGAGGGAGAGAAATAAATGCAAGGTCATGCTGTAAAGGACATGAAGTCCTGAGATGCCTTTGAACGATGATGGTGTGAAAGCCTGTTTCTTCCTCGCGCCTCTGAGAACACATTTAGGGAAAAGCACCAGTTTCTATGTTGGGGCGACGGTCCCTGACAACCATTTATTTATTTATTTATTTATTTATTTATTTATTTATTTATTTATTTATTTATGTATGTATTTATTGGTTTTTCAAGACAGGGTTTCTCTGTTTATCTCTGATTGTTCTGGAACTCATTCTGTAAACCTGGCCGACCTCAAACTCACAGAGATCTTCCTGCCTCTGCCTCCCTGAGTGCTGGGATTAAAGGTGTGCACCACCTGGCTTACTATATATATATATATATATATATATTATGTTCATTATGTATAGCACTTTATGTGGTATATAATTGTATATAGCACTTTATGAACTGTATATTTAATGTTCAGAGCTACTGTTTTATTGGTACTCATGCTAGTTTTCTCATTCCTGTGTCAAAATACCTGTCAAAAGCATCCCAAGGAAGGAGGAGTTTTGGCTCACAGTGGGGAGCCGTGGCAGCAGGAGTGGGAGGCAGCTGGTCATGAGATGCCTGCCGCTAGAAAGGAATGAGAGAGAAGCACCAGTGCTCATCTTGCTTTCTCCTTTTTATTCAGTCCTGGACTGCAGCCTATGATAAGATGCAGCCCGTGTTTGGGGCAAGTCTTCCATATTCAGTCATACTCTTCTGGAAACCCAGAACTAACATTCAGGGTTAACCCACACAAAACCTGTGATTTATTTTCATCAGATTTGAAAGACATGCATTTGTAAGAGCACAAATGCCACCCAGGGTAACTATGTGCAGCCTGCATTGAATGTGGCAGAACAGTGTCCTAAGAAATATAATATCAGGTGACTTTGTCATTGAGTGCCCATCACGGACTGCACTTGCACAAACCTAGATGGTCTGGGTCAACCACTTGACATGACCTCTCATGTAGTGAAGGGGCGTGATGGGGCCGGAAAAATGCTTCCGTGATTAAGAGCATGTCATGCTCATGCAGAGGACTCCGGTTCAGTTCCCAGTACCCATGCTCAGCTGCTTACAACTGCCTGTGGCTCCAGGGAGCTTGAGGGACACTATGCCTCTGACTCCCGCAACACCTGCACTTATGTGCACACACCCACAATGAAAAGTACAAAATCTTTTTTCCTTGGTTGGATTTTTAAAAATATTTTTATTTAAATTTTTAATGCAATATATTCTGATTGTATTTTTCCACCCCCAACTCCTCCTAGATCCTCTTACCTCCCCATCCACCCAACTTCCTCTTTCTCTCTCTCTTGTTCTGTCACTGTCTGTCTCTTGCTCTATCTAAAGAAAAAGCAACCACAAAGGCAAAATGAAAATATGAAAATCAAAACAAACCAACACTACCACCACCAACAACAATAAACTAATAAGACTAAAATATTGCCAAAACAAAACAAAAAGCACACAAAAGCATGGACAATACTTTGTGTTTTGGCCAACTACTTCTGGATCTACCTTGGAGTGTGGTCAGTATACTCAATGACCCACTATTGCAGAGAACTGTTTCTCAGTCTTTTAGCAGGTATTGATTACAAATATCTTCTCAGTTAGGGATGGGGTTTGTGTCCACTTCTCCTTCTCACAAAAAGAGATGATAAAGAGGGGATCTAAGAACTGCTACCCATGTGATACATTATTTAATTTTATAGTATTTTTTTCTGTAAAATGGCATCAGTGACATCACTAGGTGATAGGAATTTTAATCTTGAGTGAATACCACAAGAACGTGTTCATATGTAGATACAAATATTATTATACTGTTGGTAAATGTATCTGCTAAGGAATTTCAGAAACATATAATATTACTGACTATATTTTAACATACTGAGGAAAACGTCCATGCTTAGTGCTTCCTGCTACAAAGTGTCATAGTTTCTCATTCTGTTTGTTTTATTACTGAAATATGCTTATTATTAATCCTAATCTGGTATTAGAAGCATTATTTTAGTTAAAAGTGTTTTAAAAGTCATTTTATGTTTCTCTTGGAAACTGTTTAGAAATTTTGTCTCAAATGATTACTAAAAATAGCCCCAAATTTGGAACAATCCATGTATCATATATCTGCTGCATTTCCACAAAAGTTTGTGTGATTTTTATTGAAAGGTAAAAAGATTGATATAGACCTATGATTGACATAGTGTTAGCATGGCATTTCCCTGGGATGGTCTTAGGTTTCCCATGGTAACATTTTTGGAGATAGTTACACCTCAGAAGACAGGGGATGAAGTGCTCCTGCCTTTCCAACATCATGAGCTAAAGCAATTTGGAACTTTTCTGCTTCAAGCACCTGAAGTTGGTAAAATAATAATAATAATAATAATAATAATAATAATAATAATAATAATAATAATCCTAACCTGGAGAGTTGGCTCAGCAATTCTGAGCACTTGCTGCTCTTACAAAGGACTTGTGCTTAGTTTGTAGACTCTAATGGCTCACAACCACCCACAGCTACACTTTCAGGGGAGCCAATGCTCTTTTGCAGGTACTGGGCACATATGTGGTGGACATGCACACATTCAGGCAAAACAATTGTGGATGATGACTCCAGGGTAACTCTGTCTTCTAGACACAGCAGGACTGATGGACATATGAACTCACAGAGCTTGCTGCAGCACACATAAGACCTGCATAAGTTTAAGCCAGATAGGATCCCAGCACTGAGAGGAGAAAGGGGATACAGGGTCTCACCCCTACACAAGAAACTATTTACAATTGATAGCTGTTGCCAGAGAAAAATCTTTTTTTTTCTAATGTAGAGTCAACCACACTCCAAGACAGTTCTCATGTCCAAGAGTAGTTGGCCAACATGAAACAAAGTCTATGGTTTTTACTTTTGTTTGTGTGGGGAGATTTGCTTTGTTATTTTTGTTTTTTTTCTTACTACTTTTATTTTTGTAATTTTTTGAGAAAGAAAACATAAAGCATAAATTTGGCTAGGTAGGGAGGTGGGGAGGATCTGGGAAGAGTAGGAGAAGGGGAACCATAATCAGAATATACTGTATGAAAAATCTATTTATAATAAAAATATTGCTTAGGGTATAACAAAAAGAGATGAGAAATTGGAATATATAAAAACAAAATCAATAGTATGGAGAATAAAATAAGAAATTATCATGTATCTGGGATACATACTAGAAGAGAAAGATAAACAGAAAAAGGTCTCTACTATAATATGGTGAAAGATATTTTTATTGGGATTTAAGAAAATAAGCTTCATGTTGAAGGTGAAATATAAATAAACCCATCTATAGCATATCATAGTAAAATTGTTTACTTGTGCTAAAACCAAAGAAAAAAACTCTAGAGCATCAGAGAAAATTTCCTACAAAAGAACAATAGCGGAGCTTCAAAAGATATTTCATCCTTACAATAGGAGCTGGAAGCCAATGAATTACATGCTGAACAGATCAAAAGGAACTAAGGATCGATGCTGAAGTCTACACATGAAGAAGTAAACACTAAAATGTATGGACAAAATAAAGTTATTTTCAAACTAAAACAAAGAGAGTTATGAGTTTTCACAAAATGAAATAATTTTGGAGAAAAGAAGTTGAATAGAAAAAAAAATTAAAAAAAAAAAAGAAGTTGAACAGGAGAGTAAGGAGCTGAAGAGCAATGATGAGTAGGAAATTGAACCATGTAAGTTTAGACACAAATCATCTTCATCAAGGCTCCAATAAAAAACATTACCGGTAATAGCTGACTGTTTAGGGGATACAAAGACAATGAAATGGAAAGTATAGTTCACAGAGAAAGCAGGAAGGATGAGGAAGAATTGAGAAGGTGTAGGTGATACGGCCCTTCATGGTTATGTGGTAAGAGTACATTTGTAGTTTTTTGTAGGATGAAATCTACATACAGAAGATGTTAATGGCTGGTGTTGAGTCAGCCTTCAGTCCTGATGTCATCCACAGGATTAGGTCAGGAAGAATGTGAGACTCAGTGGTCTTTGCATTTGCAAACTTTCCTATGCTACAGAGAGGAGAGGATAAGGGAAAAGGACTAATATCATAAATCTCAGAGACTAGACTGATCACTTGAGAGGGGTTCCACTGGTCTTTGAAATGATCAACTGCCTTTGTTTCCCCTTCCTGTACAACATGCTGGTTAGAAGTAAAATGTTAAGATGTTAACCCACTGTCTTCTCAGATTGCTGACTTTCCAAATGAAACACAGTTTAAGATTCAATTCCTGCTTGTGCTGATTATTTTGGCCTGTGTGTCAGATGGTACAGACTGGGTTACATAAAGTTCTTGCTCTGCCCAAGAAGGGAGACTCTGTCCTAACAATTACATATTTCAAATTAAACTACTAAAATAAAAATACAACACATAACTTTTTTATTGGTAGATGAAAGAAACAAGGAGTTGAAATGCAATATTAATAAGGGAACTTAAAAATTCATTTAAACCACAGATTCTTAAATCAGATTAAGAAAACCCCACCAAATCTAGCTATGTGGTGTTTACAAGATACACATAACCAGGGCTGGCGAGGTAGACCAGCAAAGAACATTTGATCAACATGTTCAAGGCCATGGCTTCAATATTCTGTGTGCACACAAACAGGCACACACTCACACATACGCATAAAAATAAAAACAACACCAAAAGAAGAACAAACATATACCTAAAACTTAATGAGTAAAAAGATAAACCAAAGATCGAGACTATCTCAGATAAACACTAATTAAAAGCAAAGAAATTTAGCAGTATTAATAGCTAAAATAGATTTTAAACATAACCATTAACCAATCACAGATGGGGATTACCAGGATGCAATTAACAAATATACAAGGTGAACACTGTGTGGTGGTTTGAATGAGAATGGCCCCAATCGATTCATATACTTGAATACTTGGTCCCCAGTTGTTAGAACTGTTTGGGAAGGAGTAAGAGGTTTAGCCTAGTTGGAGGAAGTATGTCACTGGAGGTGAGGTTTGATATTTCAAATAACTCATGAGATTTCCAGTGCTCTCTCTTTCTGCCTTGTGGTTGTGGTTTAAGGTATGAGCTCTTCAGCCTGGGCGGTGGTTGCGCATGCCTTTAATCCCAGCACTCGGGAGGCAGAGGCAGGCGGATCTCTGTGAGTTCGAGACCAGCTTGGTCTACAAGAGCTAGTTCCAGGACAGGCTCCAAAGCCACAGAGAAACCCTGTCTCGGAAAAAAAAAAAAGGTGTGAGCTCTTCTTTGGTCTACCTACATGGACTCTAGCCCTCAGGAACCATAAACTAAAGGTTTTCTTTTATAAGTTGACTTGGTCATGGTGTTTTATCACCATAATAAAAAAGTAGGACATGCTAATGTTATAGGAAGAAGTAAACAAATCCACAAATTATGGGAGAGTCTATTTCTCTCTTTTAAGAAAGTGGTATATCAAGTTCATAAATGGTAAATACATATAAGAGAGAGTTGAAATATATATATTTATATATATATATACAGAAATAATTGGCATTCTCTTAAAGCACACACAAATATATATATATACATATATATAAAACAAAACTGCACACTTAGTAAATCATAAAACAAGTCTCAAAAACTATAAAAAAGACACTTAGATTATCAATGGATACCAATATTCTGTCATAAATAAAACTACAGATCAGTTAAAGAAAGACACTAACCATCATTTATACAAAGACAACAAATTCAAATGATTTGTGTCAGTAGAAGTCACAATAGAAGATAAAAACATCTCTAAAAATAAATAAAAGCACAATGTTGACCAACTAAACCTTTAAGATTATAGTGTACCTATCTTAGTTACTTTTCATTGCTGTTCTAAAATACTATGATCAAGCCAATTTATAGAAGAAAGAGTTTACTGGGGTTTACAATTGCAGAGAGTTAGAGACCTGCATGGTAGGGAGCATCAGAAAGCAGATATGGCACTGGAGGAGTAACTGAAGGCTTACACCCCAAGACACAGCCATAAGGCAGAGAGAGAGAGAGAGAGAGAGAGAGAGAGAGAGAGAGAGAGAGAGA
>JAQHUG010000008.1:12989976-13001397 GCA_028555095.1 Dicrostonyx torquatus
AACTCACAGAGATAAATCTGCCTCTTTCCTGAGTGCTGGAATTAAACTCACTTTCCTGAATGCTAGAATTAAAGGTGTATGCCATTACTGCCTGGCCTCTATGGTTAACTAGTGTGGCCAACTCTGCACTCCAATCTTCAGGTAAGTTTTAATTGTTAGATCACAAACAAAACATCGCCACACATAACAGGAAGTGATTAGGATTAGTTGAGGCTATAGGGTAGATTTCCACAAAATGGAAGAGTCTCAAGAAGGCTTGCTTCCTGTCTCAGCAATGAGTGGACTGGCCAAGAAGACAGCCATGGGGGCAAACAGGAAGTAGCTCATCACTAGACATTCAATCTGCTGTGGACTTGATCTTGGACTTATAGAACTTTGAGAAATAATTTATTGCAATTCAAATCACATAGCCCATGATATTTTGTTACAGTAGCATTAGTCAGGAGATTTATGTGAACAAATTTTGCTAACTATTCATCCATGACTTACTTTTGAGGATGGAACACTAGAAGCCAAGAATTTAGGAAAGGGTGCTGGGAGTCAGCAAGTTCCTTTGGAGAAAATTGGAGGGTCATGACAGGAACCAGACAAAGCTCAGCCTTATCTCTTGTGTAACTTTAAGTTTATTCATGTCTGTAGAAGGTGAAAAACTGCAGAGTATTGGGCTCCGGAAGGCGGGCAGGTGACTACCCTGCAGTGGTCACTCGGTGATGCTTAGTTTAAGGGAAAACTTGCCCCACCAATTCACAATGATGTGTACCAGCTCGGAGGCACGTGTACAATCCTACAGAAGGGAATTGCCTATAGTGCCAAGAAGGAGGCCCAAAGAGGGAGAGTAGTAATAGGGACTGGGAGATGAATGAAGCACTTTGAGGTAGGTACCAGGCACAGCCCTGGCAGAGGAGGCTAAAGTTTGAAAGTTCTATAATTGTGCCCATCATCCATATTCCAGTTAAGTAAAACATCTCTTTGCTACTGAATTAATCATAGGCACATCAGTGATGGAGAAAAGAACTTGACTGACAGACAAGGAGAGGGTGATGATACTCTTCATTCCTTACTGGCTTCTTTGGAGACAGACAGAGCTAGGAAGTGAGGAAGTTAGGTGATACTTGGATGTTTGTTTGAGGAAAGTACTCATTTTACTGTAATTGTAAAAAAATTTGCATCTCATGACAATATTTCCTACATAAATGTTATGTTTTTTGCTCAGTTCACTCACTCTCTTTTGTCCCCTCCTACTGGTCCCGACTTTCTTTGAAATAGATAGTGTCTCTTCTACCTCTATTCTAGTACATTGCAAATATTTAAATCTAGATGTTCATATGAGGGACAACATGGTGCCATCTTTCTGAATTTGAGTTACTTCACTTCACATAATAATCTCCAGTTTCATTTATTTTTTTTCCAGAAAGTGATGTATTTTCCTTATTTATGTTGGAGTGAAATTTCCTTGTAATGTGGCACATTGTTTTTTATCCAGTTACTTGTTGATGGCCTTCTAAGTTGACCTTGTATTTTGACTATTGTGAATAGTGTAGCAATAGACACAGATGTGAAAGTGTCTGGGATATACATATTTAGCTCCTCAAGGTATTTACCTAGAAGTGATTTGGTTGGCTTATATGGTAGTTTTAGTTTTAGGGACTTCCGTGCTGGCTTCTATAATGGTTGAATAATTTACATTCCCAACAACAGCATATAAGGGTTCATTTCCTAACACCCTTCCCAGTATTTGCTGTTTTCTTGATAATAGACATTCTGACTGGGATGAAATGGAGTTTCATGAAGTCTTGACTTGCATTTCCCTGATGGCTAAGAATTCAATTAGATATTTGAATTCCTGAAACAAGAGTGTCCTTTTAAAATGGACTCAACTGTTTTCATGTTGGGGAGAACTTGAGAAATATTGACTCTTGAGATTTAATCCATGAGATAGAAGAATCCTAACTCACAGCTCACTCTATGGGAGAAAACCAAACTTTCAGCTGTACCCTTAAAGTCCCATCTGTTCTTCCTGAAGAACAGGTGCTGTTGAAAACGAATTCATAAGGGCAGGGACTTGTGAGATTTACACTTTCATTGCCATAATTCTAGAAGTGTGTTCCTTGGATGGTAGAGTTCCTGGGATTTGTGGAAAAAGAGTTTCTCTAACATTTTTTTTTTTCATGAGTAAGAATCAAGACCGACTGCCAGGTCCTATTGTCGCAGTTTAGGAAGATGAACCAATCTCCTATTAAGTCTCCGGGTGGAGGGGCTGATAGCAGTGAGAGCTCACATTTTTAAATGAATAAATTAAAGAAATAAAGAAGGACACCCGCGCCGGGCGGTGGTGGCGCACGCCTTTAATCCCAGCACTCGGGAGGCAGAGGCAGGTGGATCTTTGTGAGTTCGAGACCAGCCTGGTCTACAAGAGCTAGTTCCAGCGCAGGCTCCAAAGCCACAGAGAAACCCTGTCTCAAAAAAACCAAAAAAAAAAAAACCAAAAAAAAAAAGAAGGACACCCTCAAACTAACTGCACACCTCTCCCCCATTCATTAATTTAATTACTATGGTTGGGTCTAAGATTACTTCTCTGACATCATCATGTGATAGGTGCTGGTTGGGCCTGGGATTTCTTACCTAATGTAACTTGCACAAGGACACTGAAGCATCTTTAATGGGAGGAGGAGCAAATGAATGAAGTTGCAGTTTCTTTCTCCCCCACGCACAACGGTCTCATGCATGGGTTTCAGTTTCCCTGTTTGGCCTAGTTCTGGTTGGAATGGAAGCCTTGCTTCATATTTAATAGAGGCTTTTGTTCGCCTTCAACACAATATATTGATTCTTATAATTGGACTTTTTGCTTTGTCCAAACTGCATTACCCACATTAACAGAACTTAAAGTGCCATTATAAAACCATATGGGCCTTAGTGGAAGAGAAAAAAAGGAAATGATCTTCAAGCTTTATCTGTTCCAGTAAGGGAGCCTTCCACAAATGGGGAAGTCTGGTTGATTTGAGTTTCCATTTCTCCCTGGCTGAAATCCCCCAGTGCTTTACAGCTAGCTGGCCAGCTGCTTATTCATCTCTGCCGTACTGACCAGGGATGCTGGGATGTGGTCCCCCAGTGGCTCATCTTGCAAACCTTCCACCCTGATGTGATACTCTGCATATACATTCACGCACTGTTTTGGGCTTTGTCTGCTCCAGTGATAAAGCCAAGGGGGCTACTCTATCCTGGGAAAATCCCCAGTTAAGTAGACCAAACAATTTTTTCATAACTTTCTTATATTCATGGGCTTGACTGACCAGGAATATTTGGCCATTCTGATGCTCCAAGTTATGGTTTGCAATTTTCCTAGTATCAGAAATATTTGGAGCAGATGTAATTATTTTTGAGGGCATTTATTTTTACTACTTATAGGCATGCATGGTGAAGAGAGAGAGAGGCATTCCCTATGGAGGCTGGCCTGGAGACAGAATGCTGTCTATCTGTTTGAATGTCTTTTGCTGGGCCTGAACTCAGCACACATTTGTTGGGGCTTCTCATGGGCAATTGTGCTACAGTATCATGATACATGGCAGGTAAGTCAGTAGATGAGACTATAGTGATTTTGCTCTTGATGTGCTAACACATCATGATGGCTTATACCAATTTGGCTGGACTATGTTGTCAAGATATGTAGTCAACATATGACATTTTCACCCCATGAGTGTGACAATATTGACAACTTATTATGATCAAGGAGGCAAGCCTCTGGGCACGCTGTGAGGGATCATCTTGATTAGATTAGTCCCTGGCCTTGGTGTGATAGATTGATTACCTTGATTGGATTCACTTAAGTGGGATCACCTACAGGAGGAACTTTGGCAGTCTTGGATTTGAGCGGCTGAAGATGTTCTGGAACCACTGTCCAGTAGAGATCAAGGGATGCTGACCCATTTTGCTGGTTTTGCTTATTTTCCAAGAGGACCAAGGTTAGCATAGAGGTTGATAAAGTAGTAGTGAGCTCCCATCCTCAGATGATGTGGTGGTTTGGGTGAGTAATGTTCCTCATAGGCTCATGTGCTTGAGCACTGGGTACCAAGTTGGTGGCACTGTTTGGGAAGAATACAGAACCTTTAGGAAGCAGAGCCTTGCTGGAGGAAGTATGTCCCTGGTGATAGGCTTTGAGGGTTTAGAAGCTTACTTAATTCCTGTTCTCTTTCTTTGCTTCCTGTGTAAGGATATGTAATCAGCCAGCTTCTTGTTCCTATCACTACACCATGAACTGTGATAGTCTCTAGCCCTAGAAATGTAATCTAGAATAAACCTTTTCTTCCTTCAATTGTTTTTGTTAAGATGTTTTATCACAGCAAAGGAAAATAATTAATACAGTGATAGGGTTTCACAGTAGTTCTGTTGTTGAGGAGGGCCATGAAGTGTGGGTAGAAGATGTACTCAGGCAAGAGTTTCACATGAGCAGGCACAGCATCTCTTCAGGGAGTAGCCAAGTCCAGTTGCTACCACAAATCACATGTGGTAGAGGTGAAGAAGCAAGGTGGGAGAAGAAGACGGAACAGATGAAACAAACCAAGGCTAACAGTGGCATTGTTACAAAATAAGGGGCTCTCTTTCATTCTGTATGGAGAGAGAGGGCAGGTGGCCAGGGAAGAAAATAGGAAGATGAGGAGGAGAAGGAAGTGAGGAGAGGGGAAGAGAGAGGAAGGGAGGGAGGGAATGGGAAAGAGAGGGGAGAGGAGGGGAAGAAAAAGAAAGAGAGAGGAGGGATGGGCAGGGGAGGGGAGGAGTGTAAGCGATATTGGACACACACCTCGACAGTCCAGAAAAAGATGAGGTTTATTCTTGCCTCACCTCAGAGATTTCCAGCCTTCTACCCACAGAATCCTCTGACAAGCGTCCTGGTACCTAGGCTCTGCAGAACAGGTGTAATGTGACTTACCAGAACAGTGAACTGGAGCATTTGAAGTCAATGTGAGCATGCCGCTAAACTAGTCTGCCATTAGTAGACTGTGCTAGGCCCACTTTCCATCTTATACCTATTCTGTCATCAGAACATATGAATAGGTTCTGTTACATAGCAGGGGGATTAAAGACGTAAATAGAATCAGATTTGCTAATGAGTTAACCTTAAATAAAAAAGACTCATGGCCAATTCTGGCTCTGTAGGTAGAAGGGTCACAAGCCAAAGAATGCAGGAAAAGTCAGGAAAACCTGCTTTCTATGGACTTTTGAGGAACAAAGTCTTAACAACATCTTGATTTTAGCCCAGTGAAAACCATTCTAGAGTCTAAATTCCATGCAGTTTATTTGTCTTGTTTTACTTTTAATACTTATTTACTTTATACCGTTTTGGAAAGAGAGACTCTCCATGTAGCTCAGACTGGCCTCAAATTTTATAATCCTTGTGTCTCAACTTCTCAGGTATGGGACTGTAGGTGTGAGCCTCCAGGCCTGGCTATTTTTCCTCTTCTAGTTCTCTGTGTTTATAGTAGTTTGTTATAATAGCCATGAGAAATCAATGCATTGACTTACATATTGAATAGTAGTATTTTTGGATTGGGTTGAATGAGATACATCAATTAAGTGAATTTCACTTATTTTTCTTTTGATTTCATAAAATAGTTCTACCATTTGAGATGTTTATTTATTGTTTTTTTATTGAAAATAAGTTTGTTTTTCCTACAATAGATTCTGGTCACTGTTACCTCTCCATCATCTTCTTCTAGATCTTTCCTACCTCCTCACCCACAGAACTCTACACCTTTTTTCTCTGTCTCCTTAGAAAGCAATGAGTCAAATAAAGCAAACAAATCAACAAACAAAATAAGGAAAAAGCACGAGAAACACACACACACACACACACACATCCCATAAAAACAAAATCAAAACCATAATACACAAGCAAAAAATCAGTAATGTAAGAAATGCCCAAAGCAATGTGAGGCAAATACATCTACAAAAATACTATTGAGTTAATTTTGTGGTGGCTATCTACTGTTGGGCATGGGATCTGCCTTTAAGTATGGCTTATATACCCAACAAGACTCCATTGGGAGAAATCATTGTATTTTTTTAAACATCAATATTTCCAAGTAGTATCAACATGGGAATAGCAATAATCTTTGGGGGGAATTTGTGAGCTAACTGAATAATATAGTTCATATTTTTTCTGCCCCTCCTAGCTTGATGAAAACAAAGAGAGAAATCTTGTCTTGTGACTGACTGTCCCATGTTTGAATGGCTAGAATTTGCTTGAGTGATACCTTCCAAATATACCTTTGGAACCAGTATAATTAAATTGGCTGTTAGGATCTGAGAGACGTGAACATGGATTAGTGTGTCTACCTACCACTGAGTTTTCACACAGCATCCATGACAGTTCCTAATGAGGTCCAAGGCACCACAGGCTGTGGTGATAAAATTCTATTTCATAACTGTTGTCTTTTTGGTTTTAAATAATAAATTTCATCTTTAGACAATTGAGAGTGTTACTTTTACTTTTCCAAATCTGCTAAAATGAAAGTATAGTTGACTCTCTAAGAGGCAAAGCAGAGAATACAACCAAGGCTTCCTTTCTCAGTACATTTTCTCAGAGAGACAAAAGAATATGTATTTCTCTAAAAGTTGATGGGTATTTTGTTGTTGTTTTTATTATGTTATTCTAGTGTTGAGTGTTAAACCTAAAGTTCTGGACATTATAGGCGAAGGCTTTTCCACTAAGCTCTATCCCCACATCCATTTTGGTTTAGAGGTCTCTGTCTGGGAAGTGGCCATAAGCACTATCTCTGTTCTGAGAGTTTGTCAGGATGCTTACAATGCGTGTTTCACTGGCTTTTTATTTGTTATGAATGACAGCCCAATGCCCCAGTGTCTTTCCCGCAGAATACTTATGTATTCTGAAATCTGAAATCTGAAAGATGACCCTTGGAGTTCTTGTTAGATCTGTGTCTTGTTGATTTCTACCAAGATAGCTATTTTCTAGGAAAACATGGCAAGGTGGTGAGTTGAACACATCAGTCAGGTGAGAGACACAGAGGAGGCAAATCAATGAAACATACCAAATGACAGTATGTTTCACTCCAAAGTCCTCAAGAGATGCAGGAAGTGTGCTTGCAGAAAAAAAAATGGGATGTGGGAAATCATTCAGGGCATGCATTCTTCTCCAGCAGATTATGGCCAGAAAGGGAATGAGAGACCTGTGATCCAAAACCTTTGTTGGGGCTCAGCATGTTACCATACCTTTCCTGAGAGCTCTAACAGGTGAACTCAGGGCACAGAGATGTGAGTCCCATTAACTCATGCTGGGTCACAGGTGGTCACTGAGCACATGTGGACAGTCCACATAGGGTGCGGGGGTCAGTGGGGGTGAACCAGGAAAGCCATATCCAATTTTTCCATAGAAAGGTAGTCGTTAGTGGACAGCTGCTCCAAGAAGACATTGGGATCCAACATGTTGAGGAGCTAGAAGGAAGTAGAGGATGAAAAGCTGTGTCCATGCTGACAGAGACTTTTTGTTCAGCAACATAAAATTACAGCAACTCACCATAGTGGGGTAAACAGTCACTTCTGAAGGGGCTCATGACAGGATAGAAGCTGCCAGTCCTTGCTATATTAGGGTGTCCTTTATTATCCCCAAACATAATAGTGATCTTAGAAGAAAAATGGGGACAATTTTACACATGGAGGGAAACTATACAAAATCCAGCAGTGAAGTAAACCTTCCTTCCTCAGAAACAAACCCAGAGTGTTGCAGTGGACTGTGGAAACTAACACACATCTGGTGTCCAAATATGGATGCTCCTGGATCTGAAGAACTAGAGATATCGAAACAGCTCAACAGCATCATTTAAATCCATTTTGTGAAGAACTTTTGTTCCACAAAGTAATTTCTAATAATATTCAGTGTTCTCAGAGTAAAGTGACCATCTCACCGTGGCTGACAAACAAGTGGTGGACCCCAACTTTGCCAGGTTCAGATGTGGGGAGCACTTTAAATGGCTGCTGCCCTCACAGGTAGTGGAATCCAGGACGGATTAGCTTCTTTCCTCCCGTTTGAACATTTTATCCTCAATTCTTGATTATGCTGGGCGAAGCAATGAAACAGGATGAAAATATGTCTGCATTTTCTTCATGGCCTCAAGTCAATATCTAATGTAATTAAAGCTGTTTTATGCTTCTGGCCAGCCCCTGTAACCCACTTATGATAGATTCGGAACTGCCTCACCTCAAGCAGCAGCTGCAAGAGAAATGTGCTTCATAGGTAATAAGAGCTCAATGGTGGTCAGAAGCTTTAAGGTAAGTCCCTATGCCCACGCCAGGAAATTTCATCTTCAGCATATGGCCAGCAAGACTCTTTCTCCATTGTAGTTAAAGTCGCTAGTTCTTGTTACATTCTTGCTCATTTTGTGTAAATCCATATTAACAAAGCTAGGAGGGGTCCGTCCCCCTGCCCATCCTTCAAGCTCCAACCATGAAGGACATGGCAGTAATGATGCTGAGGTCCAGCACCTTTCCAGTTTTTTTTTTGTTTTTTGTTTTGTTTTTGTTTTTCGAGACAGGGTTTCTCTGTAGCTTTGGAGCCTGTCCTAGAACTAGCTCTTGTAGATCAGGCTGGTCTCGAACTCACAGAGATCCGCCTGCCTCTGCCTCCCAGTGCTGGGATTAAAGGCGTGTGCCACCACCACCCGGCCCTTTCCAGTTCTGAGCTATCTTCCTTTTCTGGCAGCTGATGATCTGTGCTGTTCGCAAAGCTGGTCCTTCTCAGTCAGCTTCCTAATATTACTTCCCAGAGGCTACTTTCACTCCTTCAAAGGCATCTAGGGATGGTTCTTCCCCTTTGCAGTTCACCTTTCCTAACTGCCTTTGTTACATCATTTGAAACATTTTCTTTTATATTCCTAGAGCTGTAGAAGGCCAGCAAGAGTCTAACCGAGTCATAAAACCATTCTTTCAGGTGAAATGTCAGTCGGAAGACAGAACTGCACTAGTTTAAATAAATGTGTGTGTGTGTGTGTGTGTGTGTGTGAGAGAGAGAGAGAGAGAGAGAGAGAGAGAGAGAGAGAGAGAGAGAGAGAGAGAGAGAGACACACACACAACACACAGAGAGAGGGAGGGAGAGAAAAAGAGAGTGACAGAGAGAGAGAGAAAGAGAGAGAGAGACACAGAGAGAGAGAGGGAGGGAGAGAGAGAGACACAGAGAGAGAGGGAGGGAGAGAAAAAGAGAGTGACAGAGAGAGAGAGTGAAAGAGAGAGAGAGAGAGAAAGAGAGAGAGAGGTATTGATAACTCTTAGTCTAGTTCACGCTACCCATATGCACATGGATACAGGGACATCCACAGAATACGGGGAGCCTACTGATGTTCATAGCCTCAGAAAAGAAGGATTTTCCCTTCTGGAGCTATTATCACCTGCTAATAGCTCCGCAGGAAGCGCTGGGCCTGGAGAACACCTCCCCCATCTATGCTAGGATTTCTGCTGGCTTTATCTTGTGTCGGTCATGTGCCAGTAACCAGAGCTGGTAGACGTTTCTGAGTGCAATAGTCGCGTTAGGTGCAGAAAACAGCATTTCACAGTACTTTCCTCCACTCTCTGCCCATACACACTTTCTGCCTTCCCTTCCACACTCTTCTGTGAGTTTTGGTGGTGGGAGGGTTGATAGGGATGTTCAATTTAAGGCTGAGCATTCTGTCTCTCATTCTTAGTACTTTGACAGACTATGCATCTCTGCTCTGGCTGCTCCCCATTGCAAAATAAAAGCTCCTCTGACCAAGACTGAGAGCAGCCCGGGTCCTATCATGTAATTTGACATGACCATTTGCCAAAATAACAATAGTAGGTTCTATTCTAGGGCCTAGGACCTCCCTAGCCATGGGCTTTTAACCAGGGTTATGGTTTTAGGTATAAAATTCCATCTTGTGGAACATGTTGTAAATCCAACCAGAGAACAGATAGTTACCCAATAATAATCAAACTAGTCTTGTGCCAGTAGGAAGATCTTGCCTCACACATTGGTATCTTGGCCTGGTAGGGCCAGAGATAGGTTGATATCTTTTCTGCAAGGAAACTGTACCCATGCACTCTCAGCAGGTCTGAACAAGACCTGTATAATGAGAACATCAGTCGATGTGACAGTGTGGATGGGGTCAATCCCACAATGTTGTGCCCCTAGGGGAAGAGCTACAGCTTGTCAGGGGATGCTGAGTGAGGAAGCGCCAGTTTTCTCTGGGATGAGATTCCACATGGGCCATCCAATATGAAGGTCAGTTCTGGACACACATACACATGAGCGATTCTAAATATATCAGTGATGATCAGAAGAAGAGGTCATGAAGAGGAGAAGAGTGGTAATGAAGGATAATGACATTAGCCTGTGTCATTTTGGAGCCCTCTAGAACTTCCCTGACCAATAACAGGTAGTCAGGCATCCCATACCTTGTGCTGGGACTTTTGTTTAATAACAATCTGTCTTCTAGAAGTGGCATTGTCTATCCATTCAGGGCAATTCCATTCTAACTATATTTGAATTAGGGATTTCCACAAGGCCCAGTCATGCATCCTTAGTTTTGGCTAACCCACCCATAATTCTTCCTCTCCCCCATCTCACTTAATCCTTTAATCCCTAATGTTTCTGCCTCTTCTTTCATAGCAATTCATTCTGTTATCCATCCAATTATACTTTTAATTGGGTTATGAGCTTGAGCTAGTAGGCTTCCATATGGCTTTTCATACACCCAAACTTCCATGTCCCTCTTTGCTCAAGTCTTTTTGACCCCTCCCTCCATATTCCACCTCCCTACTTCCGCTTTCCCTATAATATACTATCCTCCTCCTGTACCTCTGACCCCTACAGCTCCTTCTAGTTTCTTAGCTTTCTCTTGTGCTCCTAGCTAAACACAAAAACCAAAAATCTGAAGCTAAGATACAGGCTTCTGTTTTTCTGAGCTACCTTACTCAGCATATTTTTTTCTTATTTTATCCATTTATCTGCAAATTTCATGTTTTCATTTTTCTTTCCAAATGTATACTTCACTGTATATGTGAACCACATTTCCCCTTTCCATTTAGCTGTTGATGGACATCTAGATTGATTCCGTTTACTAGCTACTATAAATAGAGTCACAATGAACATGGGTGTGCAAGTGCCTTGACAGTAGGAAGAAAAATCCTTTGGATATATATCTTGAGTGGTAGCTAAGACAAATGATAGGTATATTTCTGTATTTTTTTGGGAAATATCCAGACATATTTTCAGAGTATACACAGTAGTTTACACTCCTATTTATATTTGTCATTATTGCTCTCACTTCCTATGCTACTGGATCTTTGATTGGCATTGCTTTTCTCTTAACTTGGGTCAGATCTTGTCTCCACCTTGAGCCCACAGTTTCCTAAGTATGTATTCTTGCACAATGCAAAGAGAATGGATTCTATGTACTT
>JAQHUG010000008.1:13029062-13053054 GCA_028555095.1 Dicrostonyx torquatus
TTTCCAGCCATGGACACCCTAACTAAGGTGCTGTATGAACATGAGGACTTGATACTGATCTCTTACACCCATGTGGCAGATCAGGCAGGGTGACTGTGCTTATAATTCTCCACACTGGGAAAAAAGAAACAGGAAAATCCCTGGGGCTCCTTTGCTAGCCAGCCTAGGCAAACAAGTGATCTGTGGGTCCTAGTGAGAAACTTTGTCTCAAAAAAAAAAAAAAAATTAGCTGGATGGCTCCCTAGGTACAACATCTGAAGCTGACCTGTGGCCTTCACTTGTACTCTGTGCACACGCGTGCACTCACACTTACACACAAGTTTAACCCCATACATGAAAACATGTACACACACACACACACACACACACACACACACACACACACTTACCCCATAACAAACAAACCAACAAACAAATAAGGGCAAACAAAGAAGCAATTGCTAATGAAACATTCTAAATCTATGGTAAGCACTGTGGTCCTGACACAGAAACCTTCCCTCCAAAACTGTTTCTCCCAAGAGAATGGCAAAGAATGGCAGACCAGGGTCTCTTTTCAGCCCAAGGCCTGTTCAGTGCAGAGACCAGTCAAGCTTGCAAGGATCTGCAGAGACATGTTTCTCAGTGACCATGGGAACTTCACTCAACAGAGGTCTTGTATTGGATAGCACTCTGACAAAACGCTCTGAAGCACTTTGGGTCCAGCTGCAGCGTAAGGACTAGACAGGGACCTGGTTCCCTATTGTGGTCACCAGAGAACCTTGAGGACACTATTTCAAAGGGTGAGACTGTTCTTGGGCTGTTGTATCCACCAGGCTAAGAGTGTGACTGGCTTCCTATTCCTGAGGCCTGTTTCTGAGTCACCCTTATCAGAGGCCCTGGATTCTGGGCCATTATCAGGTTTCCTGAATCCAGAGGCTGCAAATTTGGTGTTTAGATACAGATGGAATTTATTAATGCAAAAAATTATAAAATCTGAAATGTTCCAAACTCTGAAAAAAATGGTTGACATGTTATCCCAAGTGGAAAACCATCCAATTTTGCTTTATGGGCACTGGGGTATATCTCAGTGATGGAATACATGCTGTGCATTTGCAAGGTCCTGGATTTGATCTAAAATCAAAAAGAAAACATAAAATAATGGCAATAATCTCAAAACCTATGAAATAATTAATAAATGATAACATTGAAATACCATTAATAATATTGTTTAATGTTTTCCAAAGACTATGTATATACTGCATATATGAAAAGTATATGAATTTTGTGTTCAGATTTGGGTCCTACCTTTAATATTTATCATAAAATATATTAAAATATTCCAAAATATAAAAAAACCATTTTGGTTCAAATTTTTTCAGATATGGGACACTCAAGTTGTGTAACTTTTATAAAAACAAATTACTTTATTTAATTGCTTGACATAGCCTATTTTGAATGTACAAGGAGAAAATTGAAATATAGGTTGATGATCAGAACATTTAGCCAGTGTGGTGGTTTGATTGAAAATAGTACCCATAGGTTTATAGGGTGTGGCCTTGTTGGAATAAGTGTGACCTTATTGGATAAAGTCTGTAAGCAGGGTTGGCTTTGAGGTTTCAGATGCTCAACCCAGTCCCAGTGTTTCTCTCTTCCTGCTGCCTACTGATCCAGATGTGGAACTCTCAGCTACTTCTCTATTACCATGTCTGCCTGAGCACCACCATGTTTCCTGCCATGATAATACTAGCTTAAACCTCTGAAACAGTAAGCCAGATCCAATTAAATGTTCTCTTTTTTAAGAGTTGCAATGGTTGTGGTGTCTCTTCACAGTAATAAAACCTTAACTCTGGTGGTTTGAAAGAAAATGGCTGCTGAAGGGAGTGGCACTATTAGGAGGTGTGGCCTTATTGGAGGAAGTGTGTCACTGTGGGGGGGCTTTGAGTTCTCTTTTTCCCTCAGTGTGACAGTCTGTTGACTTTCTGTTGCCTGCAAGATGTAGTATTCTTAGTTCTAGTACCATGTCTGCCTGAATGCCGCTAAGCTCTCCACCATGACGATAATGAACTGAACCTCTGAATTGTAGGCGAGCCCCAATTAAATATTTTCCTTGTAAGAGTTGCTGTGGTCATGGTGCCTCTTCACAGAAAAAAAAATCTAAACTAAGACACCAACTAAGCAGCCAATCTTTTAGTATTTCAGTTCTTGGAAGAACTGAGTTTATTGGGGTTACAGAAGATCGGACATCTCTTAAAGGTTCTTGGTGGAAAAATATTGTTTCCTAAGCTTTGAGAAGGATTATGGTTGTATTGGCCATTGTCCTATCACTGTGAAGAGACATCATGACCAAGGCAACTCATAAAATAATCATTTAACTGGCGTGTTGCTTACAGTTTCAGAGGTTAGTTCATTATTATCATGACAGGAAACATAGTAGCATGTAGACAGGTGTGGGGCTGGAGCAGTAATTGAGAACTTTAAATCCTGATCTACAAGAAGCAGAGAGGGGGGAAGAGAGGAGAGAGGAAGAGAGTGAGAAAGAGAGAGGAAAAAAAACTTCAAAGCCCACCCCTAGTGACACACTTCCTCCAAGTCCACACCTCTAATCCTTCTCAAACAGTTCCACTTCATGGTGATGAAGCATGCAAACAGATGAGCCTATGGGAGCATTCTTATTCAAGCCAACACAATGGTCATCTTTCACACTGTGACTCTTTCCTCTTTCATCTTCCAGTAGACCTTTGCTGTGGGAACTCCTTCGGCCAAAATACTGGCCCACTTTGGACATGGTCTCATGTACTATAAATGCAGATGTAAAGCAGGGTGGGGAAGGGGAGCCTTGCTGCTGAATTCAGTTCCAGTTCTCTGTGCATGCAGGGGACTGCGGATCACTACTCTTTCTGTGAGTTTATCCCCTAAGGCAACAGACCTTAATAGCACCTCACAAAATCTTGATCAAAAATGCCTGAAAACCATATTTTAATAGAAACAGATACAGGAACAGGCAGTGTATATTATACTTGGGAGTCCATGTTAGGTATCTGGAAATAGATGATACCTGTTGTGTAATGATAATATATCCATGTGTGTTCTTCAGAAAGAGCTGGTCAAGATAAAAAACCGCTGGGCATTTCCTTAAAGCAAACGACGACTCAGTCTATTTACACTCAGATTGCTAGCTGAGTCTTATTTTCTCAACAGCTAGTGAAAACAGATCATTCTACCCTTTATCATTATTTAGACAGGAACTGGGGCAGATCAGGCAGGGCGATTCTTCTTCTCCCAGTGTCATTGATTGCGGTCACTTAGTGACACACATTGGTGATGAGTTGCCTGGAAGTTCAAGACGGTTTACTGCCATGATGGCTATTTGATGGTGGTAAGCTGGACTGGAGTTTTACATGTGACTTTTCCCATGCAACTATCTCAGCAAGGACACTAAGAGACAAGAAGCAAAAGCTGCAACTATCCCAAAACAAAGGCCTTTGGCTAGGTATCCTTGGTGATGCAGCTGCTCAGAGTATGGATTCCATCTCTCAGTGTCAGAAGGATAACAACAATTCTTGGTCATTTCACATCAGCCTCCTTTATGCAACAAATTCTAAATCCAGTTGTAATCCCTTTTTCATGCTGTATTTTCCCAGTAAACTTGTCCAACTTAGAGAGAAAAGAACCCTTTCTGAGTTACAGGCACAGTGCATGTTTATTATACTAATTTTAACTGAATTTTACTCATAAGGGTGCCATTGTTAGTCTCAGAACTGTGAAGCATTGCTCAGATAATTAATTACCTGAGCTCTAGAACAGAGCTCACTATGAAAACTGAACTGAGTCTACAGCAAGTTTGTGGGGTGCCTTTAAGGAATGTCCATTGCTGAGAGCTTGGGAGACGCTTGAAGTGAATGCTGGCAATTTGAAATGAGCATCACTTTCCTGGAGCAACTGAGATGCTTCTAAAAAAAAAAATCCAATTTTATGAGGGCCAAGTGGCAGAGATGAATTCACACATGCCTCTGGAGGTAATTTGCCCTGGGTGGGAGGGAAGGCGATAAAGTCCTGCCCGGTGCCATTGGGCACCATTATGGTGACCAAATGCATGGAGAGATATATGAAGGAGGGAGAGGCACAGACGTTCAAGTCCTGTGGAGAGAGGCAGATCTGTAGAGGTGAGGTGGTGAAGAACAGGCTGATGGGGGAGGCCTGCTTGCCATGTGGGGCCATCATGACATATTGTCTTAGGCTACTTCCAGGAGCCATGTCTGGGTCCATGACCTGTTGTAGCCGTTGTCAGTGTTGCTGTCCATGTCTCCTGTTATTACTGAAGGTCATGAAAATGCCTGGAGTTTGGTCTACCAAATGTTGCCATGTTAGTGCCCAAGGGCCATGCCACTGCAGGGGCCATCCTGTTCTGAAAGACCTGGGCCTTGGAGATGTCCAGACCTGAGCTGCGTTTGTGAGCCATGTATGGGTCCCTGGCCGTACCTCAGCCATGGTCTGTGTTGATATCCAAGATACTGTTGCCATCAAGGATTGGGTGGGTGACTGGGGCATGGGTCCATCTGGGGCTGTGTTGGTGGCAGAGGGCTACCCTGAACCCAAGGAGATGCTAGTCTGAGTGGGCTGTGTTGCCAGCCAGGGCCAGGGTGGCTTATGGACCCAGTCTGATGCTGAGTACCATGTCTGGGTCTGTGGTCCCACTGTAGTTGATGTCCATGTTGATTTCCCCAGGCCATGTCACTTCCAAAGGCTCTGGGCTGCCACCTGTAGCCATGCTGGTAACTGAGGGATGTGCCTTGTGCAGGGCCATGCTGACCTGAGTGGACTGCAGAGTCACCCATGGCCAGGGTATCAAACAGCTCGAGCTGCTGCTGGGGGCCATGTCCCAGCTGTGCAACTGCTTGTGGTCACCTGGGACCAAGTTAGAGTCTGGGGACTACACTGCTTCTGGGCCCATGCCCATCTGAGAAGCATACGATGCCACCCGGGGGCAATGGTGACATCCAAGCCCAAGCTGCTGCTCATGGCCACATCTGAGTCAGTGGTCCTGTCATAGCACGGTTCTGTTCATTGCTTGTGTTACCACAGGGACCCATGTAAACCATGTGTTGAACCATGAGTTGAAATTCAAGGAAGAACTGCCCACCTCTCACTACAGAGCTAACCACACCTCTTGCCAGTTCTGGAAATAACGACCCCAGTGGCCCTGGCACAGGGAAGCTGGACCTGCCTAGTAGAAGAGTTGGGCCCTTCACACATGGGAAAGATGGCCTCATTCATTACCATGGGTATGGGAGAGCTGGCCCTGCCCCTCACCTGAAGGGAGTGGTCCCAGCAGCCCAGACTGACCGACTCAAGCCACTCAGGTATACATCCAGGTCTTTGTGCTGGCACACCCCGACATCTACCCCATTTATGGTCTGTTGGAGCACATAAAGGAACAGGTTCTGTTGAATCATGACACTGTGCAACAGCGTGATGTCCAGGGAGTTTCCATGGGGGTTCAGTGTTGATGGTGTGCTGGCGACCAGGGGCCTTGAACCTGACCAACAACAACACATCACACAATGAACGCTTGCAAATGAAGCTATTTGGACAAAATAGTCTACTGCATGAGACATTGCAGCTCCCAATGCCACTAAGATGAATGAAGAGGTGGTGGAGAGGCAAGGATGGAGGAGCAAAATGTTTGGTTTTTGTTTTTCTCCTCTCTTTTGTTTTGTTTGTCTGTTTTAAATCAAAATTGTTATTCTTATCTGTATTTTTATTTATTTATTAATTTATTTATTATTTCTTCTTTTTATCTTTATCTTACTTTTATTATTTCTTTGTTAGTTTTTGTTTGTAGGGGACACTACAAGGGTGAGGGGCAGATGCAGTGGGGCTGAGAGATGGATGGGATTGGGGCACATGATGTGAAATTCCCAAAGAATCAATAAAGTTTTTCAAAATTCAATTTGATAAAGTGAATTCTCACAGACTCATTTTAAAGCATTTTTCTTAAAATATAGAAAGGTAGACACATGTGAAGGGAATGTTCATGTGAGAGAGTTGGGAAGTGGGAGGAGGAGAAGTGTGCCTCAGCACGTCTGAGTGGGAGGACTTTCTGGAAAACAGAGGGACCATGGCTCTGTCAGCTAGATCCTGGGCTATCAGCAAGTGGTCTTTGTCCATCATGTTTATGTGGTTGTCCCAGGTTTTACCTGCTGAGATCTTATGTGTCATACTTTCACTAGTTTGTAACACTCCCCTCTCCTACATTGCCCCTCCCATTTTATCTGCTAGGTCACTAGTGTGCCCCTTTCCCTCTCCCTGAACTCCACTGTGGCATGAGCTTCAGTACCGCATTGTTTTAGTTGATGTGAACAAGGTCTGCCACTACACACATCCCTGGCCTTAGTTCTACTCCAAAACACACTCAAGAAGGAACAGCATGTCATTCTGGGCAGTGCTCAACTCTGACAAATATACGCATTTCTTGCCTTGATGCATCTTCATCATCTTGTCACACAGTCAATTGTGACCTCCTCCTCCCTCCCTCAGACAAGTTGTTTTTTTGGTTTTTTTTCTGTGAAAAAAAAAAAAAAACACCTCTTAGGCATCTCCTTTGTTCCTATAGAAACAAGGGAAGACTTCCCTGGGCATCCTTCTGTCCTATCCTCTTTATTCCCCTGAGTTTTTGTGGCATGTCTGTGCTTCTGCAGTTTCCCTGTTCTTCATCTCTATCTTGATTATCCCTTGCCTAATAAACGTTTTGCAAGCAGGGAGCATGCACTTGTCATTGTATGCATGGGTGTGTGGCTGGAGAACCGGTAAATGCCTGGATGGCAGGGTGGTGGCTAGATAACAGGAGAGGTGACTGGCTTGATGGTTGGGGTGATTGACTCTGATATCTGCCCAGAATGACACGTTGTTCCTTCTGACCATGTTGTAATATCATGGGATGCACATTCATAACTTACGATCTTCAACTTGGGATATGGTGTTTTGGTTTTTTCGTTTTTTGTTTAGGTGTCAGCGAATCTAACACAAACTCCATTGCTCCTCATATACTCATATTCCTATTATATGTGCATGCAGGTCTTTGTGCTAGTCTGCGGGTCTTCAAGGTCTTAAAGTTAGTCTTCAGTTTTTGTTCTTAAAACTCTGAGCCCGACAAGACTGAAGAATGTGCTACAAATGTTTGTTCTGAAGCCAGAGCTTGTTTTCACTCTTCAGTATCATCCAAGATCTACTTGCCATGACTCACAGCTTCCTGGATTCTTCACTAATAGGCTGGAAATAGTTATATTTGCCCTCTTTGCAAGATTGACAAGGCATAAGCATATGGAAAAAAAACCATAAAATCTGTCCTTATCTGTCTAATCGGTCTATCTACCGATCTTCTATCTGTTTTGTATGTCATTAACATTGACATGTTCTTGAGAAGAATCTTGTGTACACGTAACTATTGTTACCCTCATTTTGCCTTGAAGCTCTGAACTCACAGAAGGATTTGCTTAGAATCATCACAGCTGAGCGCAAGCAGGAGCTAGAAACTGACTCTCGCTGGTGTCTGCCGAGACACATTGCTTGTTACCATTGCTAAACTATGGCTGTGAGAGACTGCATTTCTGTTATCCTGCTCAGAAGTATTACAACAAATACCTGAGATAAGGTCCCTTTGACACGCAGTTCAGTGGTGCCAGCCACGGTTGATTGGCCCTATTGATTTTGAGTCTGTGGTGGGTGAATAATGGCTGGGGCAGACGGCATAGCAAAACAACTCGCCTTGCGACCAGGAAGTCAAAGATTGAATAAGAAGAGGCATTTCCTCTGATGACAGGAAGACACACCATTGTACCTCATCTCTGAATGTACTATCATCTCCTAACAGGTCATGCAGAGGACTAAGTCTTGACTACGTTGACCTTTGAGAGACAACATCAACGCTACAATAGCATTATATTGAGCATTATGGAATCCAAGCTGTCAGTGAGCATAGACTGGTTCTAAGATAGGTATGATGAATAGGTTTCACCTTGAGTGCCAGCTCTGAATCAGATGGCAGCTGCTTCTGGAGCTGGAGAAGGATCCTAAGGCCTTGTCTGCAATTGTTTGGAGATGTTTGCCATGACCATCGGGGCTCCTGAACGTACTGTCTTATCTGTTTTCCAGTCCTGTTCTAACACAATGATAGGTGCTTATCTTGACAGGCATCCATGCTGCCTGTCTGCCCACTCAGCATGATGTTTTGAGAAATTGTTGATAAGCGGATATCTATGGAGGAATTTCGATTTCGAGAAGCTGAGTTTTAAGCTAAGCATGCAAACTTCCTTCTTCAGTGAAAATGGTTAACAAAATGCAAAGAGAAGGCGAGGAATGCTAATGGCAACATCAATAACTATTAGTCATTTTCCCTAAAGGGCAAACGCGTGTCCTCCTATTCAGGGTGGGGTGTACACTGCAGGGGAGAAGAGGTTTTTCAGGCAGTTGAGTTTAACCATATGTAGTGTTGAAAATTAACACCATTTACTTCTGTGCACATGTAATCAGATTAACTTTATTATAGGCATCCGTTCCACTCTTGTTAATAACAACATACCAAGTTAAGCTGGTTTAAAGCATAGCAAAATGCATTTTATTTGGAATTAGATGCTAATGCTGGAGATGACTTCATGGAGTTATGCTTCTATATGACCCTCAGGGGTTAGTACTCAGGAACGTCTCAAAGGTTCCGAAGTAAATCAGGGCATAGCTGCAGACTAGAGTATTCTTTTATACTTCCTTCCCTAACTTATTTCCTACCATGTATTCTGTCTTCTTTTTGGCTAAGAATCACAGCCAGTTGACCAAAATCACACCCAAGGCATTTCAATGGCAAATTCTAACTTTAAATCTGCCTTACAAATAGACACTGATAATCTAGTCTCATGGAACCTTAGCACATAAGGTAAAGGATTCTGGTGTCCTCTGCCATTGGGTCAGCAGTAACACTGATTGTTGGCAAGGCTGAGTCTATGCTGCCTCTACGTACCCAAGAATTCAGGAAAGGGCTTGATATAGGAAATATGAAGGTATGGGGGAATGAGAACCTGTTTGATCTTCCATGTAGTCTAACCACTAAATCTCCTAGTGTCTCAAGCTTTTTTTTGTCTTTAAACAACTTCCTCCCTCTCAAAAAACCCTAGGCCTACGTCGTTGTATGAAGCAGATGATCTCAGAGAGACAAGTGAAGTATAATCACTAAGTAAGGACACCAATTCTTCATTTCTCTAATCTCAAACTCATGTCCTTACTTTCTAGCTCTCTACCCCAGAAAGGGTTAAAGTAAGGGTTATTCATTCTTGCTGATCAGGCCACAGTGTGACACCTATAAAATTCACCATAACTACATTATTTAATAGATTTGAGCACACACCTGCTTTCTTATCTCCTCTCAGGTGATTAAGTTCTCCACAAATGAAATTTGTTAATGTGGGGCCACATCTTCTCACAAGGTAATCTTTGAAATTTGGCAGGCAGTTCCTTGGCTGCAGGTGCAAGATGAAAGACCTTTCTCTGGCTTTGCCAGGAAGAAAAATGATGCCGTGCTTAATTCGTAGAAAAAATATTTTAACACAGAGGGTACAGTCTGATTCTAAAAAAGGGGGAATAGAATTATAAGGATCCAATCAGGTACACCTTTGGGGGAGTATGTTACCCTCAAAAGACTGAGTGGGAATCTGAAGTCTTAATTGAGGCCAGGTATTGGGCACATCCCCCCTCCCCCGCTGCCTGCTCAGGGGAAGCCCTCTGATATGTGGAGCTGTAGCCATTTGCAATGATAAATGATGACTTTTACTCTTATGAGCTATGAAGGCTTAATGATAGCTTAATTAAAGGTAATGCTCAGATCCTTTGGAGGGTGTAGCAATTCAAAACTAACTCCCTCATCCAATGACCTGGATTTAGAAAAGCATGTCTATGAAATACATAGCATCCCTAAGCTGGGATCTGTCTTAGTCTTCACCTTCCAAGTAAAGCAAGAGCTAGTTACATTTTTTTTTTCATTAGGATTTCCATAACCAAGACTGCAATAGGCCATGAGCCCAGGTCCATCTGAACCTCCTGGGCATTTACACCGTAGGGCGTCTTTGAATCTGCAGATCCAGCTCTCCATACACATGTCTCAGGGAATCACTGGTCATGCTGGCAATCAGCTTCCGACGGCCCGAGACCCAAGGCCGACAGACTTCTTCCCACTGCACAGTGGTGTTGGGCCGGATTTCACTGAAAATGTGAAAAGCATAGGAAAGGTTGGTGACTCAGCTCCAGAACCCAGGCCTGAGAGACTTGTCACTTCTCTCTCTCAGCTGATGATAGCCATAGGGCCACCCACTAGGACCTTCAATCTAGTTGGCTGATTCATCAAGTCATGGGCCAACTGAGGCCCCTTCTTGAAGCTCTCACTGACCCTCATAGGATAAACCTTGCTCCCTGGCACAATATCTGAACATCACTTGAAATCGAGTATCATCATTCTCTGTAATCTATATTTATAATTTAATCACCAGCTTGGGCTCCCCCTACCAATGCGTCTTTCTTTCTGCCAGATCCTTAATCTATCCTCACAGTTGCGTAGCCTTTCATCTTCAGTTCATTCTCAGAGACTTTCCCAAGTCTCATGGACAAACCCATTCCTGGGGATGACTGAGCACTGGGAGATGCTTACGCTTCCCTAGGGTACTTCTCACACATCCTTCCATATAAACCTGGAAGGGGTAATATATTCAAGTTCAGATGTATGCAACTTAGGTAACTACTTAACAGTTAAACCGGGGGGGCACTTTTTCAAGACTGTATGATTAGCAAATGGGCAGAGACAAGGTCTGAGCAAATTATACCTTCTGTTCCTTGGTCTATACTGCCTTTCATATTACAGTCTATAGTAGATGTCTTTTATGACCATTATGCTTGCTTTTTCACAGGTTTTATTTCTCTAGGAAGGTAGATGACTTTGATTAGTTCAGTATGAAAAGCTTCCTGCAAGAGTTATGCAAGGAGGATTCCTGACTTGGGCTTTTTGACCTTTGGGAATGACAAATATTGGGTTGCCTGGAAACCAGGACAGTCTTTTTCAGGAAGAGTAGGAGGGAGCCTGAACAACAGAGGGCTTGGCTAATGGCCAAGCAAGTAAAATGGCTGCCCTGAAAGCTCGAAGACCAGGATTGGATTTCCAGAACCCATTTCAGAACAAACAAAAGACAGACAAACATACTAACTCAACAGCTAACAACTGTGAGTGTGTCCATACCAGCACACAGGAGACTAAGACAGAGTCTCTAGAATAGGCTGGCTGCCCTGACTAGCCGGAAGAGTGAGCTCTGGGTTCAGTGAGAGACCCTGCTTCAGTAGAGAAGATGGAGAGTCCCTGAGGCAGATGCTTGATGTCAACCTCAGGTCTTCACAGGCAAATGCATGTAAACACACACATGAGAACATGCACGCACGCGCGCGCGCACACACACACACACACACACACACACACACACACACACACACACACGAGCTTGTTCTAGTCACCAGCTTATGGAGGAGCAGCATGTCAGAAATGGCTAATCCAATATCCTATTCTATAGGTGAGAAACAGGCCCTAAAGGATTTGCAGAATCACCAGTATCACAGAACCTAATGACCTTGATAAGAGAAGAACAGGAGTTGGAGACAGTTGTAGATTCTTTCCAGATTCTCGCTTGTGGGTTAGGCTGAATTTCACAGAAACCTGAATATCTGGAAGCACAATCGGTAACTGTCAGAACACCGGAGCAGAAGAACTGCTCGCTTCCACCAGTAAGTGGCACAATGCAGGCTGCCCAGGGCAGACTTGTTCCAAATGGCTCACTGGCATGCCAGTGTTGCTCCTGCGGGTTTGGAGCCCCAAAGGTGCTGTAGATTCTTAGTAGTTTTAGGTGCTTAGATATTATGAAAAATGGAAGTTTTGATTATCTAAGAATATCAAAGAAAACCATTTTGGTCATAGCAGGGTTCCAAAATAAACATTGTGTGTGGGGTTTATTTCATGGTTATGGCTGCCAATCAGTTGGAGCTTCAGAAAGAAGAGAAAATTGGAATTAATTTAACCAGTTAAAAACGCAGACCCTATTATTTAAGCAAACTGCAGTGCCTGGTGTCTAGACGATACAAAACTGCTTCGTGATCACCAGCTCCTTGAACCTTGGAGTTGGGACTCTTGCGTCCTGCCTCTTGCACTTGATTGCAGTGCACCCTGGGGAACTGTTTAGCCTCTGTCTTGTCCGTGAAGTGGGACTCAGATAGTACTCAACCCCGTAAAACTGTGTGATATTTACATGAAATAATCTTAGCAAAGAGCTTATGTCTTAGCAAGCACCGCTGGGCATAGCGTGACTCAGCAAACATCAGCGGACATTTGAGTTGCATCAGATCTTTTACTTGGTTATGACCAAAGAGTGGCTCACTCACTTGCTCTTCTGTCTCTAATTTTTACCAGATAAGTCCATGATATGGTGACATCAAGGCAAGGACATGCCTTGGGCTTTCATCTGACTTAGGGCTGAGCAGGAAGTGAAGGCGACAACACATTGGATCAGTCACTATAGATGAGTAAGTCTGCTAACTGGGGCCACAGCAGTTTTGATGGCCTTAGTGAGTTGGCTAAATTCTGTGCCAAGCCCTCTTCCCCAGCTGTGTGAGCCCGAAGGGCCACTTGAGTCAGCACCTTATGAGCATGACTGTGCACAGATGAATGCGTACCTGGCCATAAGAAAGAGCAAGGCACCTCACTTCTCCTTGAAGGGCTCTTAAGGAAATGTAGGGATGGGGGTGAAGATGGGGAAAGGGAATTAGCATGGCATAGTTCTGAGCTGTAATCCTACCCACCTATTCAGTGAGAAGGGTGTTCTTCTCTTCCACACTTTTAGGTTTTTCAAGACAGTTTTTTTCTTTTCTTTTCTTTCTTTCTTTTTCTTCTTCTTCTTTTTTTAAATTTTGCCCTGGTTGTCTTGGAACTAGCCCTGTAAACTAAGCTGGCCTCAAACTCACATACATCCACCTGCCTCTGCCTCCTGAGTGCTGGAATTATAGGCATGCACCACCATGCCCAGCTAGAAAAAGGTGTTCTTGCAGAATTTGATTTTTGCACTGGGCATTGAAATGGTGTCAAACACCCGGAGCTCATCTCAGATTGGGTGAGCCAGTCAAGAATTTTACTCACTGTTTACATCAACACCCAATTATGTGAAATGTATAATCTCCATCTAAGCATTGTTTTCAAATTGACTTCATGACACAAAGTTTGAAAAACACTGATGTCACTTTTGCTCCCTTACAATAGGTGCTGAGTGTTAAGTATTGAATAGGGCAAGAAGCAGGTGCAGGAAGCTAATAGTTGTTCTGCCCTGAAAATTACGGCAAGAAATGCTAGAAATGTACCACTGTTATTATTATGAATGTCGCCTCCATCTTTGCAGTTGCTGCTTGCCCTCCTGCAGCCCTATTTGTTTTGGGCAGTTCCTTCTGCCTGCATGTGGACACACGGAGCTCGATCCTTAATGTTTAGTGGATAATTCAATATGAATGTGGGTTTATGATGTTTCTTTCAAAATGGCTCTGTCGTTGCTTCCTGGATCCACTCATCCTCTCACCAGGGGTTTCCCATGCCATCAGTCAATCTCCTGCCTTGTAAAAAAGTCACCCTGCTTCAGGCTCTACCCTGGACTGGTGCAATGCAGGAGATTCCCTCCCACAGAAACAAAATCTTCAGCCTGGCTTCTTCTTTTGCTCTTATTACCAAAACCATCTGTATAATAGGTGTACAGATGAAGATACTCAATATGAAAATTCACTTGTGGGGCATTCCGCTTGTAGATGAATGGTGAGCAGAAAGAAGAAAAATGATTGTTCGTTTCAGTCAGTGGAATAATGTCGGAGCAAACCTACTTCCTGGGTACAAATGGTGTGAAGAATGATGCTGTGGAATGTGCTGAGCCATCAGGATGTCCTGGCCATTCATCATCCTAAACTCACACAGGAAAACGCGGTTATCATCACAATGAGATGCAAGCACCTGTGGTTTTTCCCCATATAGCTTTTAGCTTCTGAGAATTTAAGTATAAAGTCAGATCACCAAGTTGGGGGATTTTTTTTCTCTTTAATTAATTCATTGAACTTGGTCATGCCTTTAAAGACAAAAATGAATCTAGAAGACATAGTACTTAATATTCTGGAAGTATCAAATGCAGAAAGGTAAATCTAAGGGTCACTGGAAGCAGACCTCTGAGCTGCTGAGGCAAACGAGAGGATGCTGGGTGGAGGGCCAGGTGCTGGAAGATACACCATGCCACAGTAACGTTGGTGTGCTCTGAGTGGGGGCGGCAACACAGCACTGCTCTCCGTTTTCCTGTTTCTGACTTCCTGCTTACTAGTTCCTGCCCTAGGTCCCCTACTTCAGGCGTGAAGAACTTCTCTATACTAGATATGACTCTCTGGGGAATGGACGAAGGTGACTATTTAAGATCGAAGACCCCAGAGCCGTATAACCTTGGAAAGGGCTTATAAAATTGTACAGGGTGCTCAAGTAGTTGAGGGAATGTGGTACTCCTAGGTTAGATCTAGGAGTATCATCAAGCACAATAGGATGCTTCTAGTTATCTGGTCCTGTGGAAGTAGGTGCTGGTTGTCTCTGGTCTTAGTTGAAAATGTGTATGTCTAAGGCAGAAGGAAACAGCAAAAGTTTTCAAGTCAAGTCCTGAGAACAAATTCTTTTGCTGCCATACCTCCACCCGCTTCATGACACCATTTCTGACTCTGAAGAAGACAGCTTCCCTTGCTTGGAGAGATTAATACTCTAGGTCTGAGTTTCTATAAGGATGACTATGGATTGAATATTTTGTTTTTCTCAAAATACCTTTAGAGCTTTTGTAAATTATTTGGAAAAGGTTGTGATAATAGGGCCTTTGGGATAATATTTGAACATTTGGAAGAGAGGTACAGAGTGCCTACCTACCTTCTCATTCTACCATGAGAAAACCTGGCGAGAAGATGACTATGTGCCAATTAAAAAGAGTCATAAATCAGCACCCAATTAGCTGGCTCTTGACCTTGGACTATCCTGGCTTCAGAAGACTGAGTAATAAAGGTCTGTTGTATAACTTCCCAATCACTAGATGTCTGTGGTAGCATCCTCAGCTGATGAACACAGAAGTCCTAGTGCCTATCCCTGAGCCCATCTGTCATATACTTAGGCATTAATTGTATGTGCTTCAGTATACTTTAAGCCAAGGTGTAGGGAGGATGCCTTTCTTTTGAGGACTGGCTTCATGCTTCCATTCCCTGATTTATCCAACTAGCAGACATTAACAAAACATTCCTGTATGGTAGATACTATATAGATTCAATTTTTTATGGGACACAGCATCCCTATGCATGCTGTATTAGATTCTAAACACTATGATGAAGTGCCTGACATAAGCAGTTCAAAGCCTTCTGCTTGTAGCTCAGAAGGTTCAAGTCCTACACTGTGTAACTCCAAGACTTTGAGTCTCAAGTGAAAGTGACATGTCCATGGTGGGAACATGTATCATAACAAGTACTCCTATCTATCTATCTATCTATCTATCTATCTATCTATCTATCTATCTATCTATCTATCTATCTATCTATCTATCTATGTCTCCTCCTACCTCTAAGACATTTTCATGTGGAACATTATGGGTCACTTATATAAATCATAGCACATGTGTTTGCCTTGATCAAGGAAGAATTCCCAGGACAGTCAAAGTGCAGGTAGAGCAGGACTTTTTGGCACTCCAGAGAAAGCTTGTGTTACTGAGAAGGAAAAATTGGATACAGCAGGCGGCCGTTCAGCAAAGAGAACGTGTTTCACTTTGCCTGAGCAATTCCTGCATCTAATTAGAATGGGAAGGTGTGAGAATGGGTAGGGAGACTCTCATTTCAGATGGAAGCAGGGCTATTGCTATTGACCTCTTCCTCTAGCTGGCGTTGATTTCTAATTTAATTCTTCTTCTTTTCCTCGCAACTTTCTTATTAGTGCAGGGAGGTTGTTATGGTTTGTGTTTGCATTTTTTAAAAAAAACACTCAAATAATTTTCTCTATTGTATATTGTCTTTACAATAAGGTTACCCTGAAATGATGGGATGCAGAAATTGTAAGCCCTGTAGCGGAGAAGAAATGTGGGGAGCATTTTACGAGCTATAAAGGTGCTTCAGTAAGGCGGAGTGAGGCCTGGTGTTTGTACTACAACTTACAGAGAGGGATGACTTCTACCAAGGGCATTGGGAAAATTCCCAGCATATAGGGTCATAAGGCAGTCTCCAGAGTCTACCTCCTTTTCTATGCCTTAGAAGGTCACCCCAAAGAAATGTGCTAGATTGATTGATGTTGACAGGGACTTATTTGTGGTAGAAATGAAAGTAATAAACCTCAAAGATTGGGATCTATTCTGGATGTCACACTTTAAGAGCAATGCTGACAAATTGGAGCGTAAAGAGAGGGAGGGAGCTAGCATCCCATTAGAGGTGGGAAAGATGCAGTAAGGACAGGTATTTGGTCCCTGTAGAGAAGACTCAGGGAATAAGAGAAAGCTCTCTGTAAACATCTTCAAGGCACCAGATGAAGAAAAATAAGCTTTATGTTGTGTCAGTCAAGAAATTAGGATCACTGGTAAGACGGCAACATAGAAAGGGTGTGTTGCTTCTGCAGTTCGAGTTACCTGATCATGGCATGAACTGCTGTGTGAGCATCGACCTGTTAATAGAGGTGGCAGAGAGAACTGCTGGGTGCAGCCTGGTGGTGCTGGGCATAGAAGAGGCAGAATTCTATTCCCATTACTACATAGGCTGAACTAGTCTCTGTCTCAAAGATGGAACCAAGTCTAGAACTCTTCAGGCTCAACTAAAAGATCAACAACGGAGGCCAACAGTTCTAGGCAGTGACTGTTGGCAAAATCTGGAGGATGGAATTGGAAAGACAAGACCTATGAAAAGGAACATCTTTCATCATCATATCTGACACACTGAAGATATTCAATGAACACTGATTGATTACTGAAGAGGTAGTGTGGTAAGATAACCTGAACTTATTCTGGGGTGAGCCACTTTAGATCAGAATTTTGACTCTATTCTCAAATTTTTCTGTCTATAATGGGAGCAAATTAGTCTACCACTAAAGTTCCATATTCCTGCATCTACCTCAGCAAGGTGGTATAAAGGATTTAATGGAAATGTATAATCCTGCTTCCGCCATACCCAACAGAAATAGTCCATAAGAAGGAGTAACTTGTCAGATGTTTTCACTGGGATTAGATATAAGAGATAGAACGATTAGATAGATAGATAGATAGATAGATAGATAGATAGATAGATAGATAGATAGCTTTCCACTGCTTCCCTCCTTGTCCTGATACTTACCGGAACATCTTTCTCTTAGGTAGGGTCACTCCAGGACCATCCAAGTAAATCCAGACATTTTGCAGTGTGTCTTTTAAAGGATTAGTGAACTCAACAGTCACAACCATATCAGAGCCAACCATAGCCGTGCCTCGGACCTGTGAAACAAATTAGAGGACAATACAGCTTGTCAGCAGCAGTACAACATTTCTGCCGTCTCCTTAGGCATCTTTCTTCTCTCTCTCTTTTTCTGAAGTTTTGCGGTGTGCTTACTCCTCAGCAACTCACTAGAGAGAGGAGGAGAGACTATTGCTTTGACTGAGCAATATCTATTGAGGAAAGATGGAACCTTACTAATTACAATCACACTCCTTCCCTCATTATGAAACTCCCTCTAACTAGAGCTGAGGTTAATAGCTGGGGCCTTTGGCGGCTCTCTGTCAGCAGGAGGCAGGAGCAACCGATTTCCAAAGTGAGGGCAGTTTCAAGTGAACCCTGCTACTGGAAAGAACTCAAAATTTTTGGGCAGGTGATGAGGGATTCTTGAGGTCAAGGGACAGGAGATACTGCAAAGACTTACGCTTTCTTGTAAATGTGTTAGAAAGACCCCTCAAGAGAGTCCTTGTCAAGCTTGAAGGAGAGAAACGTCTGTGCTAAAATAGACACAGGAGGCTTCATCTGCAGTCACATCTGAGTCCAGGAGGGGAGAAATCCAGAGAATGTGAAGCTGTTTTTGTAAAGTTTACCCAGAACCATCTTCCAAACTATGAGAATTTGGCATAACATCTTCTGTGACAACCAGGGCTTGATGTTAATGGTGACTTTACTCAGGCTGTGGTCTTGGACGATTCACTCAAATATTCAAATTTATTTTTTTGCATTTTACAAGCTTTATTAATTATTTAAAATAACAGGCTTTTTGCCATATTCGTAAATACATATAATGTCCTTTGTTCCCACCCTCCATTACCTCTCTTGCCACCTCTCCCTTGCCTGCTGGTCATCTTCTTCTTCCCAAGTAGTCTACCTTCAATTTCATGCTTAAAAAAATCCAGGTTCTTCATATGAACGAACATTTGCAGGATTTGAGTCTGGACTAACATATGGATCCCCATCTCCATCCATTTCCCAGCAAATGCCATCCTCTTTCTGATAGAACAGAACGGTCTGGATGTGTATATACACCTTATCTTCCTTATCTGCTCATCTGCAGATGGGTATCTCAACTGCTGATTCCACAACTTTCCTCTGTTTATGGCATCTCTTTAGCCTCCATATTGATTTTGGTAGTGGCTGCATCTGTTGATGGTGTATAAGGGTTCCTTTTCCTCTATATTCTCGACATTGTTTCTTTGATGATAGCTACTCTAATGTAGTTTAAAAATTAAAATGGTTATTGAGTTTGTTCCTTGACAGTTTTATACGTGTATAACATGTACTTTGTTTACTGTAACTCCCCATTTAATCTTCCTTTTGCTTTTACTATGAGCCCTCTTCCCTGTAAGTCCCCTTTCCACATTCATAACTTTTTGCTGTGGTCTCTCTCTCTCTCTCTCTCTCTCTCTCTCTCTCTCTCTCTCCATCTCTCTTTTTGGGGATCTTCAGAGTTAAACAGCACACCTGGGTGACACAAATATGAAACTAACCACTGGAGCCTGGCAATGGCAATCACTTGGATACACAACTGAAGATAATGACATTCCCTCCCATAGAATCCACTGCCAATAGTTCAGAAGGAGTAGAGTGCAGAATGCAACTCTCTGACCCATGACTGATTGTTGACAGCTCCATGAATGCTATGTATTCGTGACTGTATTGGCTAAGCTATGTATGCCAAGAGGTCAGGATTTCATAGCCCTTCTTCATCCAGCTCTTACATTTTTCTTCCCCCTCTTTATTCATACCTGAGCTTTGTAAGACTGATATATTTACAACTTATATTTGCAGGTGAATATCTAACTGTAACTTATTCTAGGCACTGTGAACACCCCTGCATCTTTGTGATCACTACTGTTCACCAAAAAAAGGATTCTCTGACTAAAGCTGGGATAGAATTTCTGCTATATGGGGAACTGGGGGTAGAAAAGGCATCAAGGTCTTCCTTAGAGGTGAGCCCTGTGATCTATAGTCAGTGGTGCAATGCTGATGCTCAGCTGTTGTGTAATCTGCTACCCTATGCCTGGATCTGAGGCCCAACCCCAACACAAAAGGGGACTCATACCTGGTTCTATAAACCCAATCAAAACACACATGGCTAAGGAGGTATCTTAGGCCCCTATGAGTGGCCTTAATGCTGTTGTTTTGCTCAAGTGGAATGATACTAAACTGTCTTCTAAATACTTATAATCAATATAGTTTTGATTTTCATTTCCTTGATTGTTAATCTATTTATTTTTTTTATGTGGCTATTGGATATTTGTTCTTTTTTTTAAAATTGTGAGTAGATTCAGTTTTGTTGTCTCTAAAAGAAGACTTATATTTGTACACATATATTTGTATACATATATTTGTACACATATATTTGTATACAAATATAAGTCTTTTATAAATATAAAGTTTATTGGATTGCCACATAGATAGATTTGTATAAAATCAAAGTCACTTGAGAACAAAATGATTATGATGATGATGGTTTTCCCTCATAAGAAAAGGATGGAAGAAGATGAAGCACCAAAAATCAGCTTTGAGTTGCCCTGAGATTCTAGCTCAAGCTTCTTAAAACATCAGTGCTGCTTTTGACTCCAGTTCCTATCCCGTGCCCTGCAAATATTTAGTAAGAATTGTTTTAAAGTGGCACTTACTGGTTCATTGAGTTTTCTATGTATCAGCCTGACATTACTACATTTGTGTCTTTAGCCAGTGTATAATATATGAAGACACACATAGATATGAGACTTTCTTATGAATGGAGATTAAGAGGAAGAACATTGCCTGGAGAAGAGGACCCTTGCTTACTGACTTTATAGGTAAGAATAAAATCTTATGGTCTTGTTTTTTTTTTTGGTTTGTGACTAAATTTATGTTCATGGGATTTAAAAATTCTATCAGAAAAATAAAACTTTCAACCAATTCATCGTGTCCATTTCATGCCCCCACTTCCTAGGTGGAGAGATGGATTTAGGGGCACTATGTGTAGGGCAGGCTAATAATGACGGCAACAACAGTAGGCTTATCTAAAGACAAGGACTGTGTGCTGAAAAGAGGTTGTTACTTTAAGCAGTGGGAACTTGCAACTACAGAGGTCTCAGCCCACTCCAGATCGTGAAGCTAGAATCCCAAACGGTAGAGGAATTTGTTTATTTTGAACACTCTGGCGCATTACTAACCTCCACTGAAAAGCATTGTTCATGAGAATTCTCACACAAGGGCTACATCACTTTTAGCTCCATGGCACACAGGAACAGGACGTTCACATCATAGTCATCCCTTAAGGGGGAAGAGATTTTCTGAGGCAGGGTCATTTGTGTTGTTGTTGTTTTATTTGCTATGAAATAAGTTTACACAAAAATTTAAAGCTACTGACCAGGCTAGGATTCAAATTCAAGTCTTAATGTTAGAAAGATTCAACTTAGAACTAAGGACACAACGACCAGAGATGTTGGAAGTACCGTAACCCAGTGGTAACCAAACAACAAAGCTAAGCTGTTTTGTTCTCATGTTCACGGGCTCTCTAGGAGTAAGAACATGTGATAATTGTCTTTCTGTGTCTGGGTTACCTAACTCAGGATAATGTTTTCTAGCTCCATCCATTTTCCTACAAAATTCAAGTTATAGGTGGTTTTTAAACATAAAGCAAAGAAAAGCAGTCTACAAATCACAATCCCAGAGAACTTAGACAAATAATGAGGACACTAAGAGAGACATACATGGCTCTAATCTACATGGCAAGTATAAAAAGACAAGATCTCCTGAGTAAATTGGGAGCATGGGGACCTTGGGGAAGGGCTGAAGGGGAGGGGAGAGGCAGGGAGGGGTGCAAAGAAAAATGTAGAGCTCGACAAAAATATCTAGAAATTGCCAATTATCCCTTGGGAATCAAAGTCAGTTCCCCCCTCCTCCCGAAAACCATTGCTACTAAAATGATGAAAGACTGATCCTGTCACTTTCTTCCCAGGTATTTTGATGTGGTCCATTTGAGTGTCTCATATGGTGTCCTCAGTTTAATATTCTAGTGTTTCTCATTAAAATAACTTCAAAACACAGTGGAATTATAAAAATAGAAGTTTTATCTAAATTACATTCAGCAAGAATGTTTGCTGTGATGACGCTAATTCTTTCTGGGGGAAGTGCGTTGGTACATCTGCCATGGTCATCACAAGGATGAACAGAAGCCTCTTAAGAAATAAACCTAAATTTTGCCAGACAGCTATTGACTGGGCCTATCAACAGTCAATCATAGATCTAGGAGGAATTCATGGAGCACTATACATCCTTGCTAAACTATTGGCAACTGATGGATTTGAGGGGAGGGGCAGCCATTGTCTACTAGTGTGTACTCAAAGGTGAGCCCAACATGCTCTACAACACATAGTTCCAAATCCATGGTCACACAGAGGGCCCTGCTCCAAATCAGTAAGCCACAAAAGAAAGTAAAAAAACATGAATGTGGGGAAGGGACTTTCAGGGAGGAGAAGGGCTGACGGGAGTAGGAGGGAGATGGAGAGAGCTGGTGTGAGAGAGCTCAGAACATTGTATATACCTCTGTGATATTGTGAGAACAAGTTTAATTAATCATAAAGGTAACGTTTAAAAAGAAACAAAACTACCAGTTGCTGTTAACACTTTCTCCACACAGATATATCCAGTACTACATGAAAGCATTTGTATCACATGGTATTATTTTCTAGGCCCTATGAACCCCAGATTAATAACCCTTTCTAGGCTATTGGGCTAACTCCCAGGATAATTTCTGTGTTGTGGAAAAACATACCCTCACTGCGGACTACGACAGGGAATATTTTTCTGAAACGTTAAGAACCAGAATATTAGATTTCAGAGGCATGGACATTTTTAGCTTATTTCTATGTACACTTTAGTAGTTGACTGTTTCTAGTTTAAAAAATATCCAAAATGTGAAATATTCCAACTCTGGAACATTTTTCATAGTGAGCTGGAACTCAAACATTTTTGACTTTTGGAGTTTCGGATTAGGAATGCCCAACATGTATTTGAAAGGTTGCCTGGTGTTTTTCCTTTGTGGATGGGCATCAGATCTGAATATGATCACAATACAGAATCTTCTTGGCTAATTTCGTGTGTCACACTCAATTAATTTGTTTCCAGGTATTATCTCTGCAATTAGTGTCTGCGTTGAGTATATCAATACTGTCACTAGGAGGAGGCTGGGGAGAGGTGGTTGATGGAAGAGAGCTCTGCGCAGGCTGTTGTGTGTTTCTTTTGTAATTAACAATAGCTTGGTATATATTCTCTTATATTTGTCTCTTCCATCCAGAATTTCAGCTTCCTGTCCCAGACTCTTGGGAGGATACTGAATCATACAAACTCAAACCAAACTAAACACAATACTTAACTATGCAATATTCAACAGTACTGCTTGGAAATTTTGAAAGACCCTTTTCCCTTCCATTTTCTTAGAAGAGAATAGAACATTGTCTTGGTATTTACTGAATTAAGAGAGGTTATAGTATCTTTCTGCTATAGTATAGCAGAAAGCAATGACTATGTGTGTGGGGAAAAGAGTTTGTGTTGAATTCTTCCTGTGTTCTGAACAGTTTACTTTTTTATGCTGTGAAAACATTTCAATGTCAATATTGTTGTCTGTCTGTCCTTTTGCCTGCTTTCCTTCCTTCCTTCCTTCCTCTCTCCTTTCTTCTCCTCCCTCACCTCCCTCCCTCCATTCTTTCATTTCTTTGTTCGTGCCTTCCTTTTTTTCTTTGTTTTCATAAAGCCTTAAATAAAAGGAGACCTTAGGGCAATCTGTAGGATCTTAGGTCCAGGAACAGCATTCATGGTATTGAGTTGAGAGAGACCAGAGAAAAAGAGCCCAGGACTTGCTGTCCTTGGAGATGCCTCATTTTTTACACACATCTCATGACTCTGGTGTTTTCACTGCCTTGTGGTTTAAATGAGAAATGTATCCCATAGGCCCAGACACTGGAATACTCAGCCTCCAGTTTGCAGTGCTGTTGGGGATGTTCAGGAGGTGCAGTTTGATGGACAAAGTACCTCATTAGGCTTTGGGATCTCACAGCCTTACCCATTCCCAGTTTGCCCCCTTCTTCCTACTTGTGGTTGAGCACATGATCTCTCAGCTTCTCCCACTGCCGTGCCTGACTGTTGCCCTGTTTCCCTGTCATGATGGACTCTTATTCCTCTGGACAAGTAAACTCAAAGAAACTTGTCAATCTGTAGATTGCCTTGGTAATGGCATTTTATCACAACAAGAGAAAAATCACTAATATAACTATTTTATTTAAAATATTCATTTAAAAAATAAACCTATAATGCAACATTTTCCCAAAGTGATTGTACTCATCAATACTGATGCACTGAGTTCTGCCCTTTATATATGCACCTGATAATGAGTAGCTACTCAGATTCGGATTCTTTGGCAAAAGGAAAAGTCATTCTTTCTCCTCTTCTCTCCCCCACT
>JAQHUG010000008.1:13061322-13072386 GCA_028555095.1 Dicrostonyx torquatus
GGGGGGGAGCGGGAGGGCCGGGAACAAGGGGAGTAAATGTAAATTTTTCTTTTAACAATAATAATAATAAAAAAATAGTGATAAGAAAAAAAAAGAACAAGAGATATGATGACATAGACTTTCCTAGATGCAGAGGGTATGGCATTCTCTGCGTCAATGGGTCTTACACAGCTTCAGGTTCGGGTGAGCCTCATCTTGGGGTGGTTCCTGCACCATCTATAGAGAGCCAGACTTAGAGAAGTGGTTGAGACAGTTCTCATCCTGCTTCTGTAGCAGGCTGCTGGGGTCGGAGGCTTAGCTCTACCTCTGGACTATGCGATATTACACAAGTTTTACAGTCTCTCTGTACTTTAGTTTTCTCACTTATAAAATGGAAATATTTGTACTGTTCATCTGGAGGAGTTGCTGCGTGCTGAACCTGCAGTTATATGTGTGATATACAGTTTGAGAGCGGCTGCTTGAGCCCAGGTTGTAACCATGCAGAGCAGCCATATTGAATGCTGCACGATAGTCACCAGCTTAAAAAACGATTCCAGTCCATGGTTCATAAGAATCAAGGATCACCTCTCATCTCAGTGTCCCATCTCGGGGGTCACTTGGATTGTTTTATTATTTTAGGGAGCTTCATGTTAGCAGGATCTAAACTAATTGCTCAGTCATTTCAGAGACGAATGCTCTCCAGACACCAGGGAAAGGCCTCTAAGCCCACACCTAGATGGCATAAAATGTCACTCTCCAAGGTGACCACAGGATGCTTGCTTTCCTTCTTCTCCATGAGAGGAAGGCATCTTGGGTAAGGCTGTCTACTGATAGCACAAGATGTTGAAAGGACCCAACCAATTCTGCCTAGAAGGAACTGCATTAAGTAAGTTAAAAAAACTGAAAACCTCACAATATAGATAATGAAAAACTGCAGAATGTGACAAACATGTTGGTTCTTCCTTTCTCCCCGGCTGGGCAGGAAGGTTAGCAATTACCAGGACCAATTGCAGTCTTCTAGGCAGATGGTTATAAGAACCGGTCGCAGCAAATGATTATCAAATTGTAAACTGACTCACAGTGGGACAGGCAGGATGTCACAAGTCATGTAGTCAGCAAGAAGTCACGTAGCCCACTGGATGTCACGTACTCAGGGATGGGCTGAACTATGCTAATTTTGTTCTGAGTTGAACTCTGGTTTAAATGTCTGGACCAATCCCAATTGTACCCGTACCCCATATTATAATTCATGGAAAACTTGTGATTTTGTCTATAAAAGCTTGCTTGCCTGGATGCTCTGGGTGCTTAGCTATCCCTAAGCTATTGCACCCGGTTGCGCAACTGTGAAATAAACCACCTCGTGCGTTTGCATCTGACGGCCTGGTTATTGAGTTTGGGGGCTCCTTGGCGTTAAGACCACTTTGGAGGTCTTTCAATGTTAGCCTATGCTGTGAGAAGCAGATAAAACAAGCCCCCATTTCTGTCTTCTAACCCCATCCCCCAAGCTTTCTTTACCAATACCCCTCCCCCGAGTAATTTAAGAAGAAATTTCCTGTAGTCCTGGGAGAGACATGACTAATGTCATCAGCTAAGTAGACAAAAGAAGCCACGGTGACAGAAGCCAGAAAATTGGTCATTGTGGTGAGTAAGGAGGACTGTAAGCAGGAAAATGCAGGAAGGAACTTTCTGGAGAAGTGGAAATCATTTATATTTCCATTTTGTTGGTACTTACAGTGCATGGCATATGTATATTCAGCACCCCAGCTTGTATAACCCTACTGTACATAGTCAACACCTCAGAAAGTGGCATTACTGTCCAGAATGCAGGTGGGACAGTGTAGGTAGTCGGCAAGCCTGACCCACTTTATTCTGAAGACACAGAGAGTTCTTAGTCTCTGTCTCCATTACACATCTTTATCTCTTCCCCCACAAGTGTGTTTATACCACAGGTTATATTTATATCTGCAGTCACATCTATATATTTAAATAAGGGGAGAAGAGGAGTGTTACATGTACATGGCTATATATAGGATGGCTTGCTTCTTTCAAAGAACAGGAGGATTCTAGCTCCATTATGTTTTTGAAACCTCTCTCTCTCTCTCTCTGTCTCTCTCTCTCTCTCTCTCTCTCTCTCTCTCTCTCTCTCTCTCTCTCTCTCACACACACACACACACACACACACACGAGAGAGAGAGAGAGAGAGAGAGAGAGAGAGAGAGAGAGAGAGAGAGAGAGAGAGACTGCCTGTCTACTTTCCCCCTTTTTCTTGTCTGAGATGAAATGCTCACTGACCTTGATGATGACCTTGGGGACAGTCAGCACCGTGGACTTCTGCTTGGCCAGGACACTGCCGGTTTCGTTGATGCGTGCTGTGACGAAGAAATGCAGGAGGCCCTGTTCCAGAAGGTGGCTCATGTACTCACTTGCTCTGACCAGCACCTCCTTTTTCTTGACTGGAGGGAGTAAAAACCAACAGGTTGCCATCAAGACCTGAGATGATATGGGATTTGGCTTATCCTTTCTCTCAACACCCCCACATTAGCACCCAAGGCACCAGGAACATGGCAAAAGTCAGGTACAAAGAGTCAATCAGGGGCAAACTCTCCTGCCTCTTGGGTGAAGAAAGAAATATGATATTCGGTGAAGTCTTACTAGAGAAAAGAGTTGTCAGACTTTCAAAGCATTGCTTTTGCTGCTGGAAAATGGAAAGCCCAAACAGAGATATTAAAAGTGGAGCCAAAGGGCTTCAGCCATGGCTGCTTTGACTTGGGCCAAGACAATCCCAAGATGGCGGAAGAGGAGAACTGAAATCTGAGGCCACCAAAAGCTTTTGAAGCCTCTCTCCTCTGTAATTTTGAAGATGTCTGTGCTGAAATACTGCTCTAGCTTTAGGGGCTGAGGATACACCATACAGGATGCCATGGAGAAAAATGAGTGGCTTCACTTCCCTTCCAATCTCCATGGGGGCTGAGGAGAGAGAGTTATGTCTATGGCCTGGGTCCCTTTGCTCTGTGGCTCTGTTTTTCACAGCCCGGGATTCTAGAGCACAAAGGACAGTTCTGCAGACCGAACCTGGGTATTGTACCTACTGATGCTTTCAGAAACAGGAATCTGTACTGTGCCATCAGCTGGCAGGTCCAGAAGGTAGATGCATGAGTCACAACTTCATTGCCCCACGCAGGACACAGATTTTACAAACAAGCCATAGGCCTACCATCTTGGTGCTCCATGCCTAGCTTTTCGTTCTTCCTTTCTGCAGGAGTTCCCATGGCTGGCAGTTTGAGCATTTGAGTGGATCATTTCAACCCACTACAATGAGTGACTGCCTTGTGAGCGGGTGAGAAGCAGCCCGAAAGCAAGGTCATACCAGGATATGGGACAGCGTTTGACTGCCTCTGGAATGAGGCACATCTCATGTGGCTTCTCTGTGCAAGTAGGTTACTCACATGAGGCTTACATCTATGATAACATCCTGGTCCTGGAGTCTAAGAACCCAGTGGAGGGCCCTGCCATGGGTAGCAGTCCCTCTGACTATCTTTCTTATGGTGTGTAGGTTCTCAGGCCACCTCTAGCTTTCTGATAGATTTCTAATCTTGCCTCCATATTCTTGTTTCAGGATCTCTGTAAACCTACCCTACTGGCTCTCATCCATTCTTATACAGCCTTAAACTGTCATACAATCTTGGGGACAAGGGCTCAGACAGCAGTCTCTCCCTCTTCTCCCCACCTCTCTCTTTCTTTCCTTGTTTTACTTCCACGAACTGGGAATTGATCTCAGAGGCTCAGACATGCCCCTACCTCTCAACTACACATCAAGCCCGAATAGTTTGACCCGACACGTGTCATGGTTGGGAAACATGACTGAAACACTTAGGAGACCCTGAAAAAAAAAACCATGCTGGTGAAGGCCTGGGTTCTACTGGAAGGGACAGCCCTGTCACCTCAGTCTGCCCACAGAGCTGTGCCAGCAGCTGGCTACTGATGCAGGCTCTCTGGCCATTACACTCTTTCAGGAACTGCATTTGGATCCAAGCTCATATGTGACAAGTGGCTTATTTAGGTTGTCTCCTGAAATTTTGCCATTTACAACCTAGTCTTTGAAGGAATATCCTGACTTGACCTTGGCACTTGAATTCCCTTCTGAACACTCCTTCCTTTGGTCCTAGGTCTCCATTCTTTCTCTTTGGCTCTGCTGCAGTGAGCTGCTTGTATGGGTGGGACTACAAATTCCCTTTGTCACACATAAACCTAAGAAAGTACATGTCTTTTACATACTCTATATGGACGGTGCATTTTGCTCCCTGGTGTTCCCAGGGATAGTAACAGACGGTGGTTTCTCCTGGCTTTTCTTGGGGGAAAGAGTTTGACTATTAGGTTTCCTTAGGGTAGGAGGACTTGTCCATCATCCCTGTACCTATCTTTGTAGATGCTCTTATCCTCAGGGCTGACTTCTCGGAGGCAAACCATACCCTCAATCACAGCGCTGGAGAAATGGGCTGTGCTTCAGAGCCCCAGAGAACAGTGATCCTGAAATAGTGCGTTATATAAGTGCTGCGTTTTGCCACTGCACAAGAAATTGTTCCAGATAAAGTTTATTAAACGCGGCAAGAGAAGGAGGAATAGATTTTCACTGTGTGAGTGGTAGATATGGGAGGCTGCCAACATCATTTATGGTGTCTGGGGAAAGCCAGGGGAGACACAGGCTGGAGCTGCCTCATCTCTTCCAAAAAGCAAAGGAAACTAAATGTAGCCAAGTGACAAGGATAGCACCTTCGAAGGTTCTGGGTGGTTTAAGTTATTCAAACCTCCCCAGCTGACTCTAGCCCGCACAGTTCCATTAATCAGCAATCTGAAAAGTCTGCCTCCCATTCTACAGGAAAAACTCGATTTGCATTAGAGGCAGCTAAGAATGCTTGATTAGGGGCAGAGGTGTGTGATTTTTGCCCAAAAGTGGGATATACTTCAGATTGCAGCATGCCTTTATGGCATGCAACTGACACCACTTAGTTTCATTAATTAGTAAATGAGCAAATAAAGAATGAGATCCTAATTCCATGGGAGTTATCCAGGACAAGCACTGGGCGTTCTGAGTTGGTGGAGCTGTATTAAAATAGACTTGGGCTTAGGCTTGGTCCCTACACGAATGACTCTGTAGAATAATGTATTACGTCATTCTACTTCATTCTAACTCATATAAACCCACCCCCCTTTTTAATTTTTAAGGTGGATTGGTTTATTTTGGTTTATGTTTTGAGGACATACAATCCGTAATCATGGGGAAGGCCTGGGAGTGGGAACGAGAGTCCGCAGTGGTTGGTCATGTTGATTCTGAAGTTCAAAATGACTTAAGTCCACCTTTTAACTGGGTTAAGAAGGAGGAAGGTTGACGGGGTGTATGTAAGGTATATAAGATTGATTTGCTCTTATTGGCAACGCAACCACCACATTTCAGCTTAATGATTGTTAAAGCATCCTAACTGGTCTCCAGCTTCATTCTTGCTTCTGCGAGTCTCTCCTCTGCACAGCAGACAGTGTAGGGGCACGTGAGTGGAGAGCAGAAGACAAATGGACAGGAGTTGGGTCTTTCCTTCCACCATGAGAGGGATGGAACCCAGGTCACCGGGCTCGGTGACAAGTGCCTTTACCTCCTGAGCCACCTCACCAGCCTCGGTGCGGTCCCAAGTATGGTCATGCTCAAAGCCTTCCAAGGAAATACCAATTGGAAATAAAGCCCAAGTTTGTAATTCCTTATGTGATTTAAGCTCATCAATTTCCATTGGTTGTTTTTATTCCTATTTGAGTCTGGTTTTGTTGTTTTACCAAATTACAGGTGCTTGGGAATTTATAAAGAAAGTAGGTATAGTTGTCTCATAATATTAGTGACTGGAGTACCCAAAAAAACATGGTGCTGGCATAACAGAAAGAGAACTGGCCATGTGCTTGCAAAGCAACCCCACTTTATAATAAGCTGCTCTCCCAGGAACTGACTCACTCCACAGACCAGTACCGACTCCAAGGTCAATTTGGCTCTCATCTCCTAATTATCTTCTACAAGACTCTGCTCTCGCTCTTAATTTGCTTTGTATTTTTGTATTCTACATGTCATCAGATGATATACACTGGCTAGCTGATTGGGTTGCCTATTGCCTTGTTCATTTACAGACCAGAAGATCCACAAAGATTTGCACTCCACTGTGTCCAGCACATGCTAGAACCTGGATGATCCAGTCTGCTCTCTGTTGCTGTGCTAAAACACCATGGCCAAAAATAACTTAAGGGGGAAAGGAATATTTGGCCACAGGAGAGGGCAGCCAGGACAAGGAGCTCAGCGCAGGACCCTGGAGGCAGGGACTGGAGCAGAGACGATGAAGGAGTGCTGCTTACTTGCTTTCTTTCTCTGCTTAGGAGCCAGCTTTCTTATACAATCTAGGACTAGCAACCCATGGTGGTGGCACTACCCACGGTGGACTGGCTCTCCTACATCAATTAGCAACCAAGAAAATGCCGCACAGAGATGCTCACAGACCAAACTGATGTAAACAATTACTGAGCCCACCTAGTATCCCCAGGAATAATGAGCATGCTCAAAATTGCAGTCCCCAGTACAGGATTCAGCATGTCCATCCATCCTGCTTCAAATATCCTGAATTCTTATGGTGATGAAACAGCACAGATAGATATATGGGAGGCTGGGGGAGGAGAAGGGCGAGAGAGATCCTTCAATTTGTGCTGCTCTAGGCTTAGAAGATTTCAGCATTCCTTTCTGCTCATGAGCCACAAAAATGAAAGAATTGAGGGTTTTCTAAAGCTCCCTCTCAATGTATCTCCCAATACTGGGATCTGGTGAGAACCAGAGCCCTGGCAGTGTTGACAGTGAGACAGAAGGTAACAGGTCCTGGAGAGACCAACATATTTGCTAGCTTACAGGATAAGGGCTCCAGTGTCATTTCAAATGCTTCACTCTTGAATTCTTTCTTGGTGACCCCGGTGTAGAATGTGATGTTGCCCGAAAGATAGGCCAGGATGGTGTACAGGCTGGAGCTATTGTTCTGGAAGGTGATGGTGATCTTGAAGTCCTTTCCCAGCACAGCGTTTCCCACCTCGAAATCCATGTCCACATCAGACTTTGATTTGACAACCCCTTCGGTGTTGAGGGCCTTCTTGGCTCCATACATCAGAGCGGTTTCAAGGGCTAGTCTCTCTTCTTCTTGACCTAGGAGAGATCCACAGATAATGACAGGGAAAGGGAAATAACACTCCATTGAGAAGACACTGACTTCAAAACACTCTGTGCCCCCCCTCTTGCTGATGGCCTCTGAAAGCCCATCAACCTTTCTGGGAGATAGATGCAGTCACCACCACTGTGTTAGGTTCTACAGAACCAAGCTTCTAGAAAGGTAGTGGCTACCTGGACTGTCAGGAAACTTGGTGGCTGGGCAAGGAATATTTGTTATGAGGACTACTAAGGGGCTTACACAAGGGGTCCATTCCCTAGGGCCATTATTTCCGGGCTTGGCAGGTGCCAATTTGCTTCCCTCTCTGAGTTCCAGTCATGAGATTAGAATTTAGGGTCTGCTAAGCAAAGAGTTCAGAGACAACGGATGACTTCCTAATGTATATGTTTAGCCCAGTCCATAGAATTCCCTGCACCCAAACAGGATGTGTCCCCTCTCAATCCTCCTCCCATTTAATCCTTTCAATTAGCTCCTTCTTGTGCTGACTTTGGGGCCAGGAAGGGGTCTTTCCATGCCCTTCTATGCCTCTTGCAGTGCCCACCAACTCCAAAAGTGCTCTACTTCAAGGCACTGGGCACTGGTAAACTGTTAAACTTCCCCTACCCAAGGGCTTCTGAGTCAGACCCCTAGAGGAAGCCTGATTCAACCTGCTGAATGAAGGTCCACAGGTTTCCTGAGCTCACAAAGGTGTGGAGGAAAATCCCTATAGCTTTGTTACTTCGGTATTTCCCAGTTTCCTCTCAATGAGCCCAGAGTTTTGAGGCATCACTGTGGAGTGCCATTCTACTGTCAGACTATCTGAAGGGTAGGTACTGATCGATTATTATGTCTTGTGGTGAATTTCTGGAGGATTGGCCTTGTGGATAGGGGACAAAAGAGAGAAAGGATCTTCTCTAAAACTAAGAAAGAGAGAAAGTAGAGAAGGGGATAGGAAGAGGCAAGCATGGTGGTGTGCATCTATAATCTTCACACTTGGGAGGCTGATGCAGGACGATAGTTCAGGGCCAGCCTGGGCTACCTACAAGATCCTGCTTCAAAAACCAAAGGCTGGGGGCACAGCTCAATGGAAGACCACTTGTCTAACATGAACAAGGAACTATGTTCCATACCTACTTTGTCAAATACAACCACACACACACACACACACACACTCACATGAGTGAGCATGAGTAAGAAAGACAGAGAGACACACACAGAGAGACAAAGACACAGAAAGAACATACTAACACAGAGAATGAAGGATAGAAGGAGAGACAGAGAAGAGAAAGAAATAGCCTAAGCAGTGAAGAAGTAGTCAACAGGGACATAAGTGTGGTCTCAGGGTGGCTGTGCTCAGACCCTGATACTTTACAAGCTGTAGACTAATGGTGCTTACAAAGCTTGTATAAAGTATCTGGCTATGGGGACAGGGCTGTTGGAAGTACAGAAGATGGTGTCCCTTCGCTTTTTCTACCCTAAGCAACTCAGTATATAGGTTCTTCATGGTGGTGGACAGAAATTCAAAGATGAAAGTAAGTTCTTTGGTCTATGAGAGCTAGGTATCAGAATGGCTGGTGGAAAAAAAGATCACTTTAAGATAAGAATGCTGGCTTTTCCAACATGTTCATTTAAAGATGTTATCTTCTGCTATAGCGAGAATTAGGTTGGAAAATAATAAATGAATTCAATGATGGTGAGGAGGCTAGTAGATGCTATTAACTATCACTAAATGCTAATTACGTGACAGACTGTGGGATGGGTGCTTGCTTGCGACAGCTCTGTTAAAACCTCATAACAACTACAAGGTAGGCAATATGAACACCACCAGGGATATAAGGGAACATACATCACAGGGCTATTAGGTAAATCAGAGGGAGTAGGCATGTAATAAATGGAAACTAGTCTGGGAGGGCAGAGAAAAAAATGACAGTTGTGTGTGTATGTGCATGTGTGTGTATGTGCATGTGTGTGTGTTTGCTATAAACTTAACTGTCAAGCCTGCAAGAATGTGCCAGAAACAAATAGGTCTAGAACCAGAATTGGCTTGGGTACATGTTTATAGAGCCACCAGAGGAAGACAGGAAGAGAGGACGAGAAAGTCCAGCCATGAAAGTTCAGGAAGCTACTTTAGCAGTGATCATCTGGCAATCAGGTCCATGAGAAGGAAGGCATTAACAATTACCACTTTGAATGGGTGCCAAATATGCATTTAGACAAAACACAGGAAGCCCATTGGAGCAGCAGGCAAAGCACCAGAGAGGGGCTGCCCTGGGAGATAGGAGCTGAGTCAGTCCAGGCAAGAAGTGGCAAAGAGAGGTTTGTGCACTGAGAAACTTGAGAGGCTGTCCCGAGAGCACAACCCTAGAGTTCCACAGACACTGGACATTGTGCTCGGCACCATCAGACAGATTTCTTCAAAAAAGAAAGGAAGGAAGGAAGGAAGGAAGGAAGGAAGGAAGGAAGGAAGGAAGGCAGTCCTTTACTCAAGGGTACAGAGGGATGAGTGAAGATCTATCACAGAATAGGTTTGTGGACCACAGATGCTGGAACAGATGCTGTCATGTGGAACCTGGAGGCATGAAATACCCTTAGTGTGCCTGGATGGCACGGGAGCCCTCTTTTCAACACAGTGAGAGAATATGCATGGGGGGCGGGGGAATGCTGGCTACAAGAAGGAAGCAACTTCGGCTCATCTGGCTTTTGTAGATGATCAGACAGTTTAGCAAGAAGACCAAAAAGGCAGCTAACAAGGTTTTATGGGTCATTTCTGGAACGTTCTGGAAGCACTGGTAAGACAGGAGGCTGTGTTTCGACTTTGATGGGCTCAGGCTTACATGTCATGGAGTACCGCTTTTGTGGAGAGAAAGGGTTGCCCTGAGGAGGGGGGTGGCAGCTTCCTGGTGGTGTTCACCACTTCATTGACATTTTCTCTTATTTCTATAATAGAACTCTCTCGTGGTTCCACCACACCTGCTCCTGCCCCCTTGTGTTTTCGTCTTCTGCAACACTAGATGTGCCTTTCTCTACTCCCCGTTGAACGCCCCTTGATTTTAGTTGCCCTCTGTGAGTTCTGTGCTTACCAAATTCAGGTTCTTCCTGGATAGCCGCGGTTGGCTCTCACGGGTATAGTGACCACACCCAGGTCTGCATCTCACCACAGGCCTTACATGAGTGTGCCACAGAAACCTGAAGTCAAATATTTCCAAGTCCTACTCCCTCTCTCTCCTCTCCCTTGCCTGGTCCGTTCATTCTTCACTTTCTATTCAAATGAATACAACTACCTGAGAATTAGGTTGGCAAACCCTCTACTTGTCCCATTTGAAACAACCCTCCAGTTCAACTTTTCTCTCTGGTTCCTTAGCCATGGTCTGAGAATGAAACAGCACCCCGTGTAGAAAACCTTAATAGAGATCCTGACTCAGACAGAGGGTCCGGCCAGAGTTAGTTTCCCCGTCTAACAGTAGAGCTACCACAGGTACCATAGTGCTTGGAGTATCTTAGACTATGACTGTTTAGGCTGGAACATCAGCTGTAGACACTGGTCCCACTGCCACTGTGCAGCTAAGAGTGGCCTCGAGGGTGTTCTGTTTGCAGATGGGGCCCAGTGGGACAGGGATGGACAGGAAAGAAACAGACCAGATATAATCCCCCTCCCCAGGTCTCTCAAGATGGTGGCTAGCAGATAAGGAAGAACACAGAATGGGCATGGCATGTGTAGTGAGAAGCACAGTGTTGCAAACAGTTTTGTTTAGAGAAAGAATCCAGTGGAGATAGAGCCAGAGACCCACATTCACATCAGAGCAAGGGATTGAGCTACCAAGGTCCAGTGGAAGAGCAGAAGGAGGGAGAAGAGGAGCAAGGAAGTCAGGAC
>JAQHUG010000008.1:13072784-13124175 GCA_028555095.1 Dicrostonyx torquatus
AATTGCTTATTGGAAGGAGAAGAGAGAGAGAGAGAGAGAGAGAGAGAGAGAGAGAGAGAGAGAGAGAGAGAGAGGAATGCAAGCAGTAGCTGGAGTAATGGATAAAGTAAAGAGGGAATGGGTCCCAATACCATAACAAATGAGGACATATTGCCACAGAAGATTTTTCAGAATTCTGGTGTCCAAAGCTTTAACATTTCTTAATCTTACATTTTTGAAAAAAAGTTAGAATTAAGTTTTAGCTGAAGTGAAAAATAATCTCTTCACAATTATAAACCAGCCCATTCCTGCATCTGGCATAATTTCTTTTCTGTCCTCATTTATCTCCATAGATACAGACATAGTGTTCATCTTCAGTATATGTGGATTCAACGAGGTTATAGAAGATGTATCATGAGAATCAGAGTGGCAAAGCCACAGCCAGGAGCAATCATTGCTGGCTTTATTGTATGCCTGGAGCAGACATCAATAATCAATCCCTCTCCCCACTACATGCTGATGGAGTCCCTAGAGTTTCAGAACAGCACTTCCTGGGATGCTTGCCAAGTTAGAATGTGAAGTACATGTACCATCCTTGATGAAGAGATGAATTCTCTACTTAGGACCCAATCGTAAACCAGAAAGTGGTTGAAATGTTTCTTATACTAATCACATGTATCAGGAGTTCTAGTTGGTTCCAAGCTCCTGCCATCCTTTCCCTGAGTCTCATCATCTTGCTGAGATGTGGCATTGGACCTCAGAAGTCTCCCCCATGAAGAGTTGGGCATTGCATTTCAACATTTGGATATCACAGATCAAGCCCCAACTTTTCTCTCACAGACAGGTGTGTGTCTTCCTCTCATGACCTCTAATCCTGGCCCCATTCATGTTTGGTTCCCACTGCTACCTTGGAGGTGACAGTTAGTGGTGCCTAGGCTCTGTTGCATGCTTTTTATCTCTTTCCAGTGGTTTTTACTGCTACCTTCATCTAGCATCCGGCCCCATGTCTAAGCACTGCTCACATGTGATGGTGAGCGCACCGCTCATCCACTGAGGCATCTACCATCTCATCAGTAGAAAAGAAAAACAGTTCACAAGGTCATTCTTCTCTACTCATCTTCCCAAACAACTCTTTCTGCAGCACTACTTGGAACTCCTATCCTTGGATAGGAGCTTTGGTGGTACCAGGACTCGAACCTGGCAAGTGCTCTACTACTGAGTCCAGTCAGTGTTTCAGTCACACTGAACACAGTAGGTGCCAATTCAATGTGTTGAGCAAGTGGATACATCATGACCTCATGGCATTTAGGTCTATCAGATCAGGACCAAACAAATTGTTCCATCAATTCTGCTCAGACATAGGTTTGTGTCATGAGTACTGTGAGCATTTCAGGCCCCTGTCTGGTTGGGTGTCCTTCTTTGCACCTGGATCAACCCATGTCATAGCTCCTGGCTTCTGGCATGGCAAGGATTGGACTCTGCTTTGCCTCACAGTAAGCCAGACAGCAGGGCTGTGGTGTCCCCAGCTCCATGAAGTTGTGCTGTGTGGTTAAGAGTGGGCTGCTGAGTGACTGCAATGGATCCAGGGAGTTCTTCCTCATTCTCTAAGGAATTTCCCTTTTGCTTTTTCAAATCTTTTCTTTGCATCTCAGTAAGAGAGTGCATTGCTTGCTTGCGTGTTTTCATTGTGTTTATATTGTTTCAAAGTTCCCTTCTAGAGAAAAGTCAAAATACCTAGAGGAAGGAGAGAGGTTTTCTTTTGTGTTCTGATGTTGTGCAGTAGATGACAACCAAATGCGGAGACTGAACTATTTCAGAAAACCAGTAAAAATTTCACAAGTTCAAATGCCCAAAACTCTAAACTTCAACACTGCACCCTGTCTGGTTCAGCAGACTTTGTCATTAAAATGCAAATTGTTTTTGTAAATAAGAGCAAGAAGGCAGTATAAAACATTTAAAACAAACCCTGCACACATTGACACTTCAGGAATGCCAAAGAATTTTTAGCATATGCTAACTAGTCATAATTTTTATCCATTCACTAAAATAAATGCCACTTTTAAGAATCTCGGGAGGTGAAACATTTCCAAAAGATATTGTATCTTGCTGCTCTCAAAACTGCCAGCATTCTCACCCAGATGGGACCAGGCATTCTAAGCTAGAAGGGGTATGGAGGCCTGCAGTACCCTAAATGTCTAGCACTGCTTCACGTCTCCTGTTTGTGACTATAGTTCCACTGCCTGGAACCCCCAGTACAGTTTTCTTTAAATGTGGTCTTTTCCTAAGCTTCACTTCTTTGAACTCACTTGATAGGACCCAGTGTTTCCCTGTTCCCACAGTTTTCCCTGTATAATGACTCTAACTCTTGTATGGGGACAGAAGCTGTGCCTGTTCACTGTTAAAACTGTGGATATAGTATTTATTGAGATGTAACCAAACACAATAGTACCATTTGACATATACTGTATAATCAAAGTTAACAAAGCCCCCATCAAAACATTATTTTGTAATTGAAATTGGCCTTCAACCCAACTGGCCTACACTAGTGAGATTGCACTCTCTTATCAATCTGTATGCCTCAGGTTTCCATGACAACCTGATGAAACAATGTGTTAAAAATAATTTGTAAAGTACTCAATAAATATGAAGCAGTGACTTAAATTTCTATTATTTATCTTTGTTGATATAACGCAGATAGTGTGTTATAATAGATTACTAACAATTAAGGTTCATATAAGCAAGAACACATTCTATAGTGTACTAAAATTAAATCTGAAAACTCACTTCACAAGCCATGTAAAGGGGAATTCTGCTCAAAACAAGAAAGCAAAATAATGAAGAACTGTGGGTGTCTGTTGTTTGTGAGAGTTTATGTTCCTGCCCTTAATACCAGATGCTGCAAATGCCAGGGCATTCTCTGAAACATATTTCATTTTGACAGTGAATAAGTACTAAATGGAATTGGGGGAAAATACATTTGGTTGCAGCAAATTACCTTCTTGAAATTTGTAAGTATCAGTGATATCCTGCATGCCATCTCCTCCAATTTGTTTGGTCACAATTAATTTCCCAATATGGGTGGTATCTATGCCTTCTACCACATGAGTGCCGTCTTTCTTAGCTGTAATGTAAACAAGATCGCTGTTGACCTGGAAACAGGAGAGGAGAGCATTAGTCATCATCAAATGTTTTTGTTACAAATTACAATATTCACAACAGCTAAAATGTAATTAACATGGTTGCTTGCCAGTGGGTCAATAGGTAAACAAATGGGACATACATAGGCAAGGAATATTAGCCACAAAATGCATAAAAACTTATCATTTGTAGAAGTACAGGTAGTAAGAAGGCATTATGTTAAGTGAAATAAGTCAGATACAGAAAGACAAATATCCCATGTTCTCACTTATTTGCAGAAACTGAAATGCTGATCTTGAAGAAGAGAATGGAACAGGGGTCACTAGAGACAAGGAAGTGAAGTAAAGGGCATGAGAAAGAGTTCAGTCCAGAGCAACACATTTCAGTTCGACTGATGAAATTCCTTCTGATTTTTCAACGTTACTGGTTAATACAATCTGTGGCACACGTTTGAATGTTGAGAAAATATAAAGTTCCCAGCACATAAAATGGCTGAAGAACTGGAATTATTATCTTTTGTCCTCACACATTGCCATCTCAGACCACAGAGAGATGCACAAATGTCATGTCTCGATTAGGAAAGAAAGCAAGTTTCTTGTCTCCAAAATCTTTGATGTTCCATATTATAGACATCCAGACCCTAGCACTGGTGTGTTCCTTTATTCGACTGAAGTGAAGCCAGCAGGCAAACTCCTTTTAAAAACACCCTGGGGCCAGAGATATGATTCTGCCAGTAAAAGTGGTCACCATTCCAGCCTGACCACTAGAGTCTGATTCTCAAGGATGCCAAGGACAGAACCAACTCTGCTGAGTCCTCTGGTTGCCATATACTGGCCATGGTATGCACATGCTCTCTCTCTCTGTCTCTGTCTCTCTATCTCTGTCTGTCTGTCTGTCTCTCTCTCACACACACACACACAAAACAAGCAAATAAACAAATAAAGGATCTAAACATTTCTAAAGGGGAATCCACTTTGGATCATTCATGAATCAAGGGAGAATATTTGAGTCAGGCTCGGTCAGCTGTCTCATCAGAATGTTTCCTTTCTTCCTTTCTCTTCCTGATAAATTCAACCCTGTTTGGGGAAACTGGAAGCATCGTGCTCACTTCTTGCCTTCCTGGATGCGGCTAAGCTAGCAAAGGCTGTACAATCTATTTGTAAGAGGGAAGAAAGTCAGCTATATGACTTTCTGGGAAGAATTCTGACCTCTACAGAAGGAGAGAGGAACTTAGGAGAGTCTATCCCCCCATTTATTCCTTAGATGTCTTCATGGGGAGTGGAATACTGCTTGGAGATGTTGTCCACCTGGGACAGTGAATAAAAGCTTGGTCAGACATGAGAAAATGGCAGGGAGGATGGAGACTTGCCAGCCCTGTAAGCCATTCAAAGGGACCAAGCTTGGACCGCCAACTTCAGGCTTTCTTAAATAAGTATAAATTCTTGTCTGTTTCAGTCCTAGTAACTGTATTACTTATAGCAAAAAATGAATTTAAAAGTATAATTAAGCCATCCAGGAGGAATTTAGACAATTCCTGGCGATTCACCATCTAAACTAGGCACTGGAGACGGTGCCTTGCAATGAAGCTGAACCCACGCTCTTCCAAGGTTCTGTGTCCCCATTGTGCTTTCTAGAAGCAGTGGCAAATCTTTCTGAAAAGTGGCTTCACAGACCCCTATTGTAGTGCATATACTCTCTGTTTTGGAGATCCGTGTGTTGTCAGGGCATAGGTGGGAAGCAGCTACACTGCTAATGGTCGGTGGTGTAGTTACCGGATGTCTTTCCAGCCCTCTCTAGGCTTAGCTCCTGTTCCTTTAAGTGAGGTAATAAAAGCACCTTCCTCACAGAATTACTGGCAGAATTAACTGATATAAATGCACGTGAACTACTTACCATAGTGCCTGGCAGAGAGGTAACACTCAGTAAATGTTATCGATAATTATGTATTATTTAATAGCTTTCTCGGATAAGGCCCAGAGTGCCAGAGCTGTAATGTTGAGCAAAATAGGTCTGGTCCTTCCATTTTAGAGTTGACACTGGGGTAGGAGGAGATTCTGGGAGTCACAATCATCTGAGTGTGTGTGGGCTACTAAAAACAGGTAGATGTCTTATTATGGAGGTTAAGGTGGGGTTCTAAATAGGTCACGCTTTAAAGTGGTCTCAGAGGACCCTGCTGGAATATAGTGCAGTAAGCACAGGGATAGGGCAACACCAAAGTTCTCTGTGGGTTCACGGAGCAATGTGGAGATGGTCAAAGAGTAACAGGTTGAAATGTGTAAGATGCATGGGCGTCAGTCTATGAGCTGAAGAATGAGGGAAGGAAGGCAGTAGATGAACAGGTGTGAAGACTCTCAAGGTCCAGAGAGGAGCTGGGTTAGCTGTGGGAAACCTCGGTTCTGATGCTAGCTGTGGACCTGCAGGAAGTCATGCTAGCTTAACTCTGAATTTCAGCTCTGGCTTCTATAACACGAAAAACCATCATCTCCACCTTGCTAGTTTCATAGGAATCTTTTAGTCCATAATGAGAAAAAAAATCTGTGTGAACATGGCTTGAAAAGTTCCTAATTGACTAAAACTGGTGTGACCATTAGGGGATAATGGTGGGAACATGGTGATGTTCTCCTGACTTTAAAGCTTGAGATTAAAGAGAACAACTTTCCACACTTCCTCACAAAATGTTCTCAATGTACACAAATCAGGCCCCTATTAAGGATGATGTAGTCAGACTGGGTAAATGACCACAGTGTTTCAAGATACCTTGTAGGTGATAAAGGCTCAAACATCAATCTCACAAAGTCTACATTATTATATTTGTTTCAGATGACATCACCAGGACTCATCAATCAGCCAAGTGAAGTTTTGTGGGCATGTATCAGAAGAGCAGCTTTTGGAGAGCTATAATCCTGAGCCAATCCATAGATAATTCTCCTGGTCTTTAGCTTGGCTGGTCCACAAAACCTATTTCCTTTGATCTTCACTTTTTCTGGTCTTTTTGACCTTCACTTTGGGCTAGTAGTTCATGGCTCATCCTTGACCTTCACCCCAGGCTAGCCCATGACCCTTGACCCTTTGGACTTTTCCCTGGGCTGGCCCTATCCCCTTGAACATGACTGTATACTTCCTCTTCCACCGGGGCATCACCATGCTTGGGGTTTGATGGAATGCAAGACTAAGGTGTGGCATCCGAAAGTACAGAAAGAAAGGACAGGACAGACAACTACCTAAGAAATGCTTGTCCTTTGGGGATGTTTAAATGAGCTTGCTCCCTTACTTTCGTGCTCCCAGAACAGAGATGATAAATTGCAACCTTTGTCATGGCTCACAGCATCCCAGGAGGACAAGGTCAAATGTGAAGAAAGGTGCAGGTGACAGCCCCAGTTGCAGCCAACTGCCTAGGCTAGAGCAGTAGTTTTGTACAGGTATACCGCAATTGTATAATGATGGCAGGCTGTGCCGCTTTCTCTGATAACATCTTTGCTCGAAGGGTGATCAGTACTGCTTGTGAAGGCTCTCTTTATACACATGCTTTGATGTTTGTTTTTAACAATGATTTACTTTTCTGTTTATGTGTGGAGGTCAGAGGACACTTGTAGGAGTCAGTTATTTCCTCATCATGTGGGTCCAGGGGTTGGACTCAGGTGGTCAGACTTGGTAGCAAGCGTCTTTACTCATCAAACCATCTGGGCAGCTTCTGTTGTTCATTTTTGGTACAGGTTTTCTTTGTATACCTCAGATTGGCATAGAATTCACTATAGAGCCTTGACTGGCTCCTGATTTGGCCTTAGCCTCCCAAGAACTGAGATTACAGGTATGTACCTACACCTGGTATGAGAAACCTCTATGTGTGATGATATTTTATTTGTGATCTACCAAATAAAGCTTGCCTGATTATCAGAGGGCAGAACTAGCTACTAGTTAGCCACAGAGGCCAGGTAACGGTGACACACACTTTTAATTCCAGCACTCAGGAGGCATAAGCAGGCAGATCTCTGTGAGTTCAAGGCCACCCTGGGCTACATGAGATTGATCCAATCTAAAAGAGAAGAAACAGAGCCAGGAGGCAGTGGCTCACACCTTTAATCCCAGTACTTGGGAGTCACACACCTTTAATCCCAGCACTAGGGAGGTGGTGACAGGAAGGGATATGGCTGGGCAGAAAGAGGACTATAAGGCAGGAGGAGACAGGAGCTCAAGGCATTCAGTCTGAGGATTTGTGGAGACAGGATCTTATCCACTTGGTTTGAGGATTCGATAGAGGTCAAAGGTCTCTCTAGTGGCTGTCTCCTTTACTTTTCTGATCTTTCAACATTTACCCCATATCTAACTCTGGGTTTTTATTATTAAAGCCAATTAGAGTACATGCTACATCTTTGTTTGTGGCCAATCTTGATTTTTGTTCTGAATGGACATCAATCTTAGTGAGTACCTAAGTCCTTCCTCTGTACTCAGAGACTGTGTCCACAGAGTCAGGCTCCTGCTGTGACAGCTGTTGCTGTCTTCACAGCATGATACTTTTGCCTCTGGTCAGACATGGTGTTTCCTGTGCAGGTTGTGTTGTTTGTCAGGTCCTGAGGGCTCAGTGAGGCTGGCTGGACACTCAGCAGGATGGAGGATCTCTGCAAACTTGTTGCTGGTGCCCACAGCATGGTGCAAGCTATGTTCTTGGATACTGGGATGGAGATGCCTTTTAGAGCTCAGGACCCAAGGACAAAATCTCTTCGTTTTGTCCATTTATCTGTGGAAACAACCTTGCTGTGGGCTCCACAGAGGAAGCAATGTGTCCCCCAGAGTCTACTGATGTCCTGGATTCCAGCTCAGTCAGGGACCTCCTGGCGCAACTGTCAATCACTCAACTGTACTTGCCATTTGTAGCTTGTGAGTATGGGAAGCTGGGCCTGCTCTGTGGATGATCTCTGCAAGGTCTCAAATGTTCCTGTCACTGATAAGGACTCACAGCACAAGATGACGTCATCTCCAAGATGCTATTCTTATCAACATTCTCTGCTTGCTCTTTGTATGTATGTATGTATGTATACATGCATTCATTCATTCATTCATTGCAGTAGATATTGCTCCTACTGATGAAAATACTGGAGACCCTGCCTTCATGGAGCTTCTATCCCAGATGTGTGTGTGTGTGTGTGTGTGTGTGTGTATGTATGTATGTATGTGTTCATGAAATGTATGTGATGTATGGTTTGTGTGTATGTGTGTGTGTAATGGATGTATGTTTGAGACCTAATGGTGTGCATGTATATGTATAGCGTGTGTGTGTAAATCACACGTCCATGCATTCATGTGTGTATGTGTTTTTGCATATGTGCATGTATGTATATAGTATGTGGTGTGTGAAGGGTATGTGTGTGTATGTGTATGTATGTGTGTGTACGTGACTTGCAGGTGTAAAGGCATGCCTGCACATTGGTGTATGTTTGTTGGGGTGAGGAGGTAAAGAGGGCAGCAGAGACTCTTGGAAGAAGCAAGGGTAGGAGACAATGATCTTTCCCAAGAAGCAGCTCTTTGCTGAGAACCACTGAGGCAGCTGAACGTTGGAACTCGGATAGCTTCAATGCAAAGCCATTCTACTTTCCATTTCCCTCTTCAGAAGCCCTGAGCCATGTTGTGCTGGGGAGAGAGGTGGCGCCTGGCTCCTTGGACCTGAGGGAACTCAACAATATGAAGAAGGCATGTGGAGGGAGGAGCAGAGAATCCCAGGTGTGGATTCTCAGCATCTTCTCTTCTTTCCCCTTGTGGGAGCCCACAGAAATGGATCTGTTCCACCTTGACTAAAGGTCAGAGAGTTCAGACATATCCTTGTTCCTTCAAGGTTATATGACAGGAGGTTTGACCTACGGTGTGGCTACTAACTGGATACTTTGACCTAGGGTGTGGTTACTTGATGTTTGGGTATTAAGAAGGTAATTACTTTGTTCTCTGTATCTTGCCTTCTCCTCCTTTCTGGATGGGGTATATAAAGGCTAAGAGAAATAAGCACAAGAAAATCTCAGTATTTACTAGATGCCCTGCCGACTCTGTTGTCTCTTGTCTATTTCTTTCTTAATCCATACTCCTCCCTGCAAGTGCAGATGAATATGTTGAGTGGGACCCCACATTTCTTTCTATGAAAAGTGGGAGAGAAGAAAGGAGAGAACATTTTCCATGTCTCCTTCCTCTTTCAGGTTCTATTTTCACTCAGAGTCCAAGGAAAGCCCTAGAAAAGCTGACGATTAATCAATGAACTGGATGGCCTGGATGCTGGAAAGGAATGGCTAAGATGTCAGTGTGCTGAGAGGCAAGAAGAGGCAAGCTACCTACTGACATCCCTGGGGCAGGAAGAGGAAGGATGACACACACGTGGAGGGAGAGACGGAGCGTCAGCTTCACACTGAGTCACGGAGACCCATAGTAAAATTACCAGCTCACCCCTACGGGGTTCTGGCGAGCACTCCTGAGAAAAGAAACCTCATTTGCTTTTAGGCAGTTCATATATCTCTGACAGATATCTTGAACCTGGAATACAGCCCAGGCTAAAGCAACAGCCTGCACCCTCTGACAACGAAGCCTCTCCTGCAGCAAGAGAGGGCAATTATCTGCAAATCCTGATGACATTCCCAACACCCTGATCTATATTTAATAACAGCAAAAAGCGCTTGCATTAACAGCTATTAGGCCTTTCACTACTGTAAGGAGGCCAGCCTCTCTCCTTTGTAGCGATAAAGTACAATAAAAAAATATAAAAATAAAGCTTCATGGGTTTTAGAATGATCTCCCATTAAGAGATTCTCGGAGTGTCATAAACTGTCAGATGACAGCAGGGGAGGTTTGTACGAATTTTCAAATGCCGAAGTGAAATCAGATGGATAAAACTCCTAGCACAGTGAGCCCAGTCTCCCAAGGCACCCGGAAACCTCAATGGCAGGTACAGTGTTTTCCTTCTGTGCTCTTCACATCTGTGACTTTGCCGTCTAAATGCTGACACTTATTTCCCACGCACATCTCAACGCTATTCCTCCTTTCCTGGTGACTGCCGTTTGTCTAGCTTTGAGTGTGAGCATGCCTCACGGGATCATGTGTTTGAACACTCGGTTCCCAGCTAACAAAACAGTTTGGGGAGGCTTGTGGATCCTTTAGGAGCTGGCTGAAATAAAGTAGCCTGTTGCTTCATGCTCCTGCCTCAGCTGCCGTACTTTCCACACCACAACGGCCCATTCCCCCTCAAATCACGGCCCAAATAAATCATTCTTTCCACAAAATATTCTTGTCAGGTTTTTTTTTGTTTTTGTTTTTGTTTTGCTTAGAATGACATCAAGCCTTCCCATCTCCCTCATGGAGAGACAATGATCTCTCAGGTAGGTCCCCTATCGTCAGTGAAAATTCCAGACAACCCATGTTCCACAGGCTGTCAGTGCCCTGGTTGATGCCTTTGGCATTGATAACTCTCCGTAGCATATAGGATAAAGGATCACTTTCTTAAGTTGTGAAGATCTCACATAGGCCTTTAGACTTTACCTTTTTTGACACCCTGATACATCATTAGTATGTTGGTGACTCCTTAGAGCTGTTAGCTGTCCACACACAGCCCTTGGATGCCCATGTCATCCCTCTACCTGAAATTTCTTTTTCTCCCTCAACTTCTTCCTTTCTCTCAAATTTATTTATTTAATGTGTGCACCATGTTATGTATATAGAGGTCAAAAGACAACCTTACGAGTTGGGTTTTGCTATGTGGATCCCAGAGATGGAACTCAGGGCATCAGGCTTGGCAGCAAGTGATTTTACCCACCGAGCCATCTCATGGGCACTCCTAACCTCTTCCTAATCTCCTTTGTCTGAATAAATACTGACCGTTACTCCTTCCCCTGCAACTCCGCAGTGCTCTGCTCCTAGGACTATGGCCTCAAGATGCTCTTTGCTTTTGAAAAGATTATATTTTGATTAAATTCATTATAAACTGAAGGTTTGATAAGCTGAAAATGCATTCCATATGCCTCCCCTACAGGACATCATAGCTGAGTGTCAGGGCCCACTGTAGGGAGCCTGCTATTTTCCCTGTGGTTATGGAGTGTCTGGGAGCTGCAGCTCGCTACCACCAGTATCATCTGAGAGGATCTAACAGTGTATGACTCGCTGAGCAAGACATCTGAATCCAAAATGCAAAATGTGGTTCCTATTAAATTTGTATTTCTTTGCACCATTACAAACTTAAAAGATTATGAGTGGAGTTATCATGGGTCGGGGGCCAGCTGTTTTTACACAGGGAATCATGGTTGCCAGGTCTCTTCCTGCTTTAGAGTATTGAGGTCTTTGCTGTCTTTCACTTCCTGACTCGATTTTCTCAATGAATGCATCTCCATGTACAAATGCAATCTCATGTTGACTATATTTCTCATACAACTGTTATGTATATGTGTCTTTTTGTATTGTCACATATAACTACCGCTGTGTGAATGGACTTACTGACAAATTCACCTCTGAGGAGTATATATCTCAAGTACCTGGGCTCCTGAGCTCCCCATAGCCTTCCCTGATGAGAGCTAACACTAAATACTTCTTTCCAGAGTGGCTGCCAGCCTAAACTTGGGTGCCCACCTGCTTTCAAAATCCAGCACTCCTCTTTATTAGCTAGATTATCAGGGGAAGTATTAGGCACTCTGCCTGCCTTTGCCTTGATTGTCTTGTCTGTTGAGTGGTGAGGCTGCAATACTCATTTTAAGAGGGCAGCTATGAGCATCAAACAGCATGCGAAGTGATTGTCCAGAAGGGGATGGATACAGGAGCAGTTCCATTCCCGGGCTGATTGCTGCAAATATATCTCAGGGGAATCCAGGATTTCAGCCTTTCACCTCCCAAGAGACTTTCAGCCTTCTCTTTTACCTGACGCCTCTTACATTGATTTAATTAGCTGTTTCCTCTCTTTCTAGTTCCTGCCCTGTTGTTCTGGAATCTTAGACCCTTCACTTAACATCATCATCAACCATTAAGTGGCCCGCATTTCTCTTCTTGAGTAGCTCTTTATAACCTTCTCATTTTAGCTGCTACCACGGCTGCTGTTGCTGCTGCCTCCAACCAAGTTTTAGTTGAGTGATCCGGTTCATCACTTAATGTCTTCAGAACTATTGATTCTAGTTCCTAGGTACTCAGAACTAAACTCAGGTTTGCAAATCTCTTGCTTTTCGTAGAAAAACAATCTCAAGACTTCAAGGCAGGAAAGTGTTAAGTAGGTATTTCATTTAGCATTAAGAACCCAAGGATAGAAAGATGTCTGGTTGACACGAAGCATACGCCATGTACCTGGGAAATCGAGAAGTAACAACCTGCTGTCTAACTCTTCGATGTGTTAAGAGACTGTGGTGGAAGCTGACACTTTCCTCCAGCTTTCCACTTACCTCTGCAAAAACAAATGGGGCATCAAACTGGAAGCAGACGTGGCCGTGCTTAACAGCTTGAACAGAGGCCGGGCCGCAGCGGTACATGCCTGGAACACGCAACAAGGAGGAAGGCAGTATGAACTGGTTGTTTTCCATTCTGCCCATTGATACAGCACTGAGGGGGGCCTTACAGGCACCAGTGCTCCTCAGCTTCACGGGTGACTTTGTATAAATGTTTTCGCTGGCTACAGAAGACAGGTGACCAATATGCTTGATCAAAAGAGTTCTGCTAGAAATGCCAGCTCAATCCCAAATATAAAGGCCAGGAAAAGAATATTGCGTCAATACTATTCCTAATTCTATTCTGCTGACTACAAACACTTGCCCTAGTCAGGTTTATCCCCTTTTCAAATTATCCTTGTTAGTTTTTGTCAACTTGGCACAAGCTAGAGTCGTTTGGGGGAGGGAAACTTCCACTGAGAAAATGCCTCTAGCAGGCAGACCTGTGGGGGCATTTTCTAGATCCGTGGTTGACATCAGAGCACTGAGTTCACACTGTAGGTGGTACCATCCCCTGGCCAGGCTGTTCTGGGTTGTATAAGAAAGCAGACTGAGCAAGCCACCTTGAGCACCTACCCTGACCTTCCTTCATGATGGACTATGATGGCAAGTTGAAATAAATCTTATCCACCCCAAGTTGCTTTTGGCTATGGTGTTTATCACAGCATCAGAAACCTAACTAGGGCTGTCCTTGATACAACCTTGGCAGTTGTACTGATCTTGCTTTGACTGTTTTCTTTTTGTTTTGTTTTGTTTATTTTTTTTTTTGTTTATGACATTTGCCAGGGTGAGTTGTAGAATTTGGACACTACCCATGCTCATTAGCCCATGCTCCTTATTTAACAACTTGGCATGCTCATGCTTATGCTTCTAAGATCCCTTAAAGTTTAGCCATCCACTCACACTTTCTAAGAGATTAGCTGCTGCAGTTCTTTGAGTCCTCCTTATACTATAAAGTCCAGAACAATTGATAGCCTGATGCTTTCTCCATAAAATCCAGCATCACAGCATAGCTTCGTTGTGACTGTGGACTGAATGCCTCCGTATCTATGGAGACTCATATACAACGTCTCTGTCTCAGACCAACAGCAAAGGAAAGAGATGAATGCAGCCAGGGTTTGCAGTCCTTTGGTGTTTTATCATCATATTAAAAAGTGTGTAATTCTATAAAAATCTGGGGTTGGTCACAGCCGCTCCTAATTAGCAGGGTTGGAAAGTTAGATGAAAAATATCTACCCACTCAAGTTTTGAAAGAGACCAGAGAACATAAGACATCAGCCTTTGGAAGAACAACAATTTAATAAGCAATTTATAATTATTTTTCAACTTTTATTTTTTTCTCTTGCCTTTTACCACCTCATCTTTGTGGATCAGGGATGGCTGAAGTATATTTTATAGCCTAGTAAAAGTGCTTACCCAGATATTTTTTTGCCCTTGTCTTCAAAACTGCTTATTAAAGCAAGATGAAATGAATTATATAAGTTATATTCATTTTCCAAAAGTTGTAAAGCAATCATGGTAAAGCAGACCATTGAAATGAAGTGAAACCTGATTGACAGGCATTTAATTCTGTATGCATGCCTAGCAAGCACATTTCTAGTGTTGGTTCCTAATGAGTGTGTTACCCACACACTGAGGTGAGCAGTGGAGTGAATAGGGACGAGGCAGGCTTACCATCACTGTTTTCCTGGGGTGTGCTGTCCACAGCTTGCCAGCCTCCGAATCCAACAGGAAGGTCAGGCCTTGTCATCCAAGCTTCATTCCAACAGTGGTAGTTCCTAAGAAGACAACCCGGATGAGGTTACACTTCCGGCAACACCCTGATTATCTAAGCATTCAGAGTGACCTCCGTTCTGTGCTGTGATCACTAGGACAGATCAAACTAAATCTGAGGGCTTTGGAAATTGCTTGCATCTCCTGATTTGAGATTGTAGTGCATCATTTGGGGTCCCTGACACGACTGGTCATTGCCTTCCTCTGCTAAAATTGGCTTCAGAGTCATCCAGAGATACTGCAATAGTTTTGATCTAAACCATCCTCTGAAACAGAGCTTACAATGTTCAAAGGCAGGAAAGAAACGCCAGAGGAGGTGAAAATATTTATCTCTGGTTTTTATTTTTTACATGATTTCGAATTATATAAAGCATTGTCTGTAGCATTGTCTTAGAAATGATAACATTGGCAGACCCCACAAGTCATCAAACAGGTGAGACAACTGCCTCCACGTTGTGCCCCCCCCGCCACCCACTGGACTCTGTCTCTCCAAGACTCACACACCTGAATATCAACCCTGTCATGGCCTTCCCTGTAACCCCAGCAGACTACATAGGCGCAGGCACAAACCATACCAGTTGGAAAAACAAGTGAGTGACCTGCCTCCAAGCTGCCCAAAGTCCAGACCCTCACTAAACCCCAGGGCATACCCTGTGCCCCTCCCATTTCTAGCCCAACACCAGCAAGACAGTTAATCTCTACCCCCATCTCTGGTGGAACCCGGCTGCTGCTCTAGTGCAGTTCTCACCAGCCAGTAAGCACCTGAATACCCTCACTGTGGCCAGCCCTCCCCTGCAACTCCAGCAGACTACATAGGCACAAGTGCAAACCTCACAACTTGAAAGAAGAGGTACTGGCACAAGCCACACCAGTTGGAAGACCAGATGAGTAAATGCTCGTGTAAGAATACAGGCAACAACTGAAAGAGCAATATGGCACCCCCAGAATGCAGTGATCCTACAATAGCAAGACCTGAATATTCCAATGTAGATGAAACAAACACATGAAAACAAACTTAAAAATAACTTTATGAAGATGATAGAAGCTCTTCAGGAGGAAATGGAAATTTCCTTTAAAGAAACTGAGGAAAAGAATAACAACTATTGGCAAAAATCAATAAATTCCTTAAAGAAGTCACAAAAAAAAGCCAAGGAAAAAACCCAATCAAACAGGTGAAGAAAACTGTTCAAGACTTGAAATTAAAATAGACACAGTAAAGAAAATGTAAATCAAGAGGATTCTGGAAATGGAAAATCTGGGGAAGCAAACAAGAACTACAGATGCAAGCTTCACCAACAGAATACAAGAGATGGAAGAGAGAATCTCAGATGTTGAAGAAACGATAGAGGAAATAGATTCATCTGTCAAAGAAAATGTTAAATCTAATAAATTCCTAACACAAAACATCCAGGAAATATGGGACTCCATGAAAAGACCAAACCTAAGAATAATAGGAATAGAAGAAAGAGAAGAATTCCAATTCAAAGGCACAGAAAACATATTCAACAAAATCATAGAAGAAAACTTTCCCAATCTAAAGAAGAACATGCCTATAAAGATACAAGAACTTTACAGAGCACCAAATAGGCTGGACCAAAACAAAATTCCCTTGCCACATAATAATCAAAACACTAAACATATAGAATAAAGAAAGAATTTTAAGAGCTGCAACAGACTCAGGAAATCTAGAGGATCATTAGGTCATGCTTCAAAAACCTGTACTACACAAAAATGGAAAATCTAAAAGAAATGGACTACTTGGGTAACACAAACCAAAATTAAATCAAGGCCAGATAAACAATTTAAACAGACAAACATCCTCTATGAAAATAGAAAGAGTCATTAAAATATCCCCAACCAAAAAAGCCCAGGGCCAGATGTTTTTAGGACAGAATTCTGTCAGAATTTCAAAGAGGCACTAATACCAATTCTCCTCAAATTGTTCCGCACATAGAAATAGAAGAAATATTGCCAAATTCTTTTATGAGGCCACAGTTACTCTGATACCCAAACCAAACAAAGATGCAACAAAAAAGAGAATTACAGACCATTTTTTCATGAACACTGATGCAAAAATCCTCAACAAAGTACCAGCAAAACAAATCCAAGAACACATCACAAAAATCATCCACCATGATCAAGTCGGCTTTATCCCAGAGATGCAGGGATGGTTCAACATATAAAAATTTGTCAATGTAATCCACCACATGAACAAACTGAAAGGAAAAAAAAACACATGATTATATCATTAGATAATGAAAAATCCTTTGAAAAAATACAACACCTCTTTATGATAAAGATTCTGGAAAGATCAGAGACACAAGGAACATAGGTAAAGAAAGGCAAAATACAGCAAGCCAACAACCAACATCAAATTAAATGGAGAGAAACTCAAAGTGATTCCATTATTCTATATGGATGCACACCTTCTTAGGCCGAGATGGAGGGGGGAGGGCCTTGGGCTTTCCACAGGGCAGGGTATCCTGCCCCATCTAAAGGGGGAGGGCGGTAGGGTAGTGGGGGAGCGGGAGGGCCTGGGACAAGGGGAGTAAATGTAAATTTTTCTTTTAACAATAAAAAAATAACTTTAAAAAAATTAGGAACAAGACAAGGCTGTTCATGTTCTCCATATTTATTCAATATAGTGCTTGAGGTTCTATCTAGAGCTATAAGGGGATACAAACTGAAAAAGAAGAAGTCAATTTTTTGCTATTTGCAGATGACATGGTAGTATACATAAGTGACCCCAATAATTTTATCAAGGAACTCCTACAAATGATACCCACCTTTAATAATGTGACTGGATAAAAGATCAACTCAGAAAACTCAGTAGCCCTCCTAAGTACAAATGATAAATGGGTTGAGAAAGAAATCAGAGAAACAACACCCTTTATAAAAGCCATAAATAAAATAAAATATATGAGATAACTATAACCAAAAATAAAAGACTTACATGACACGAATTTTAAATCTTTGAATAAATAAACTAATAAATATATCAGAAAATGGAAAGATCTCCCATGCTCATGGATTGGTAGGATTAACATAGTAAAAATGGCAATCTTACCAAAAACAATTTATAGATTCAATGCAATCCCCATCAAAATCCCAATATAGTTCTTCACAGACCTCTAAAGAACAATACTCAACTTGCTATGGAAAAACAAAAACCCAGGTTGGTTAAAACAACCCTGTACAATACAGAAACTTCCAGAAGCATCCCTGACTTCAAGCTCTACAATGGACCTATAGTAATAAAAGCAGCTAGGTGTTGGCGTAAATCAGACCCATGGAACAATGGAATCAAAACGAAGACCCTGATGTAAATCCACACACCTATGAACACCTGATTTTTGACAAAAATGTCAAAAGTATACAATGGAAAAAAATAGAAATCATTTTCAAAAAAAATGGTGCTGGCACTGAATGGCAGCGTCACGTAGAAGAATGCAAATAGATTCATATTATCGTCATACACAAAACTCAAGTCCAAGTGGATCAAAAGCTTCAACATATATCCGGTTACACTAAAGCTGTTATAAGAGAAAAAGGGACGTAGCCTTTAACACAGTGGCACAGGAGACAACCTCCTGAATATAACACCAATAGCACAGACAGTGAAATCAACAATAAGTGGGACTTCTTGGAACTGAAAATTTCTGTAAGGCCAAGGATACTGACAAATAAGACAAAATGGCAACCTACAGAATGAGAAGCGATTGATGGGGAACATTCTTCAGACAATGGCCTTAAGAGGCTGGACCAGGTTGGGGCATAACAATGGCTACCACAAAGCCGCAGTCCCTTCTGCTTGGCCTCTCTTCTTCCCATGAGTCACACCTAGATGTCAGACCCCATTCCTATTTCCTCGCTGTGATCCGTGATATGTGATCCCTTTAATAAAGAAAAATCTTAGAATACTCTATCTGGAGTTAGATTGGGATTATTTGACTTCTGTTCCCCCCATTTGATGCATTCTGCATCAAAAGATCTTCACTAAACACATATCTGACAGGGGACTCAAGAAACTAGACATCAAAATACCAACTAATCCCATTAAAAATGGGTACAGATTTAAACAGAATTCTTTAATAGAAGAATCTCAAATGACTGAAATGCACTTAAAGAATTGTTCAACATCCTTAGCTATCAGGGAAATGCAAATTAAAATGACTCTGAGGTACCACCTTACTCCTGTCAAAATGGCTAAGATCAAAAACCTTAATGATAGCCTATGTTGGAGAAGATGTGAAGTAAGGGGGACACTCCCCCACTGATGGTGGGAGTGCAAACTTGTGCAGTCACTTTGAAAATCAGTATGGCAGTTTCTCAGAAAATTCAGAATCAATCTACCTCAAGGCCCAGCAATATCACTCTTGGGCACATACTTAAAGAATGCTCAGTCATACCACATGGACATGTGCTCAACTATGTTCATAGCAGTGTTACTAGTAACAGCCAGAACCTGGAAACAATTGAGATGCCCCTCAATAGAAGAATGGATAAAGAAAATGCGATACATTTACCCAAAGGAGTATTACTCAGTGGGAAAAAAATGACATCATGAAATTTACCAGCGAAAGGATGAAACTAGAAAAAAAAAATCATCCTGTGTATGGTAACCCAGACCCAGAGAGACAAACACTAGGTATGTATTTACTCATAAGTGGATATTAGCTGTAAAGCAAGGGATAACTAGTTTACAATCCACAGCCCCAGAGAAGCTAGATAACAACAAGGACCATAAAAGGGACCCATGGATCTTCCTGCGAAGAGGAAATAGATTCGATCTCTAGGGTAAACTAAAGATGGGGGTGGGGTATGGAGGTAAGGGAAGGGGTTGGGGGTAGGATAATATGAGGGATTGAGATGGACCAGCTGGGGTTAGAATGGAGGGGGAAAGTAATGAAAGCGATATCTTGCTAGAGCGAGCCACTATAGGGTTAGGGAAGAACCCAGTGCCAGGGAAACTCCCAGAAACCTGTAAGACTTCTAGCAGTAGTGAAGAGGGTGCCTGCACTGGTCTTTCCCTGTAATCTGATTGGTGACTACCCTAAATGTCACCAAAGAGCCTTTATTCAGTAATTGATAGAAGCAGACACAGGGATCCATAACCAGGCACTGGGCTGAGCTCCATGAGTCCAATTGCAGAGAGGGAAGAGGGATTATATGAGCAAGGGTGTCAAGATCATGGCAGGGAACCTTCAGAGACAGCTGACCTGAGCTTGTGGAAGCTCATCGACTCCTGATTGACAGCTATGGAGCTGGCATGGGACTGAGCTGAGCCCTCTGCATGTGAATGACAGTTGTATTGTTTTGTCTGTCTGTGGGGCTCCTAGCAGTGGGACCAGGACCTGATCTCAATGCATTAGCTGGCCCTTTGGAACCTATTTCCTATGGTGGGATACCTTGCCCAGCCTTGATACAAGGGGGAGAAACTTGGTCTTGTCTCAACTTGTTATGCCATAGAAGGCCTTTCCCCTTCTGAATGGAGACAGAGGAGGAGTGGATGGGGGTGGTAGAAGGGAGATTGGGGGAGGGAACAGGAGGAGAGGGGGAGGGAAAACTGTGGTTGGTATATAAATTAAATAAATAAAAAACATGGAAAAAACAATAAAAAAATACAATGAGGACTAAAAAAAGAAATGATAACATTAGCCACTGATTATAATCCTCTAAATCTGTAGCAATTTGCATTTGCTGTTCAATGAGAAGGAAAGGTCACCAGGGTAAGCGTCTCTTTATGCTTCACCAAAAGCAGGCACCCCTTGAGGTAAGGCCTTTTAAAACTCCCCAGAACCTTGCATATGACCCCTTGAAACAAGAGCACAGAATGAAATGTCATCATGAATTGTATTATTATGTTCTTGGAAAGACCTGGGATTATACGACAATAGAGAATCAAATGAGAGCACATTAACCTGTGAGCACTCTAGAAAATGCTCATACAGTGCTAAGGAGTTAATGGTAGCTACTGCAGCCTCCGTTTATAGCACTGATGGTTTTAGACCCAACCGCCATCCATCTTCCTGAAATGTCCCTCAATGTCAGTAGTTGGTACATGTATGTCTCTCTCTCTCAATTCTAGGTATTTCTAATTGGGTCGATGAGATTCTAACCTAATCACATACACGCTATTCACAGAATACCGTTCCGAGTGCTGAAAAGTCAAAGATGCTCAGGATATAAATTGTAGAATCTCTCATAAAGAACCTCACAATCTGCAGGGAATAACATATCTTTTGCCACTGATTAAGACATGTCTTATATTTATGGCAAGGTTTAGTTAAGAGAATAAATGGATATATTTAGAATAGGGCTATGTAAATGCTCAAGCAAAGGAACTTGGATTTTTTAAACATAATTAATGAAAGTGACGTGTGCTGAAATAGAAATTCACCAGGGTGGGGCTTAGGATCACTGAGTGACAGACAGCTGGTCTCAGGGCCTTGATGACAAGCCAGAAGGCAGAAAACAGTGACCACAGTATGTCTGGGGTACTATAAACCTGTAAGAGTTGGGGGACAACTAACGATCACCCCTAACATTCCAACATTCTAAAAATCTTTATGTATCTTAATGCACCTGATAGACCCTGAACCCTGTGAATTCTATCATAACTACCCCTCCCTGTAACTGCCCCCCCCCCGTTTACAAGGGAGGAGGCTGAAGGGAACCTAGCTCTAGATCACACAGACCATCAATGGTAGAGCTTTGTAGTCAATGCTCTTAAGTACTGAGCTGTAGTATGGGTAAGGAGAAAATTGTGGACATTCTGAAACAAATTAATATCTACGCATTGTTCTTATTAGAAACTATTGGAATAATTTGAGAAGTAGAGTAAAATTCACAAACTTGTGTTTGTGGAAGACGGGTCTTCAGATTGGGTGGAGTCCCTGTCCACACAAGAACGCTACAGTACTCTACAAAGTTCTAGCGAAGTATATCTACCACAAAGAGATCATTACCACGGGAGGTAGAAACCCCATCAACTCCAGTGCCTTGGCAAGCTCTCAACAGCTGAGGATTACCCTGAACTTCCGATCCACCTCCACCTCTGGAAGGCTGGGACTACAAGCCAGTGTCATCACAGATGGGGATTGAAGCCAGGGCTTCATGCACGCTAGGTGAGTACTCTACCAACTGAGCTACATCCCAAGCCCCAAGGAAGACTTACGTTCTGACAGAGTGAAGAAGCAAAGAGCAAAGTTTATATTGGCAGTGATGGGGATTGGGGGTGATCAGCTCAATCTAGATTCCAGGTGCTTGCTTGCCTATGGAAAATCTAGAAGTTAACCTCCCAGAGGCATTTTTGTTCATACATGTGACTCTTGGGATTTGATAAAGAGATGGCTGGAGTGTTTATGGGTAGTAGAGTAAGGCAAAAGTCCCATTGGTTAAGATGGGGCAGAGAGAAGTACTGTATTCCAGAAGAGAAAGGACCGAGCGGGGGTGGGGGGAGGGAGGGATGACTGTTACATAACACAACACAAGGAAGATGGCTTTGAGTATTTAATATGAGGGGTGACTGATATACTCCTACTTCCTACTTACTTCCTTCTTCTACTATATAAAGGGCCAGTGGATAGGAAGTGGGAATAAGGGGCTCAAATAACAGGGCTCAAGAGGCAGAGGCCAGGAGCAATCTGTGGGACAAGTGTGGAACACTATACCAGGTCTCCAGGGCAGTGAGGATGTGATAATGGCCATAGTGTGTGGTCTCGGAGCAGGAGCAGGAGGTAGATCCCATCAGAGAACAACTTCTGTCTCAGGAAGGTCACTGTGTGTGTGGCACCTTGCCTGTCTAGCTCCAGAACAGGGGCAGAGGACCAGGAAAGACAGCAAAAAGACATTTTCAGGGCAGAGTGGGCAGTACTCGGCTTCCATGACTCTACCTGTCCCCACTAGATGAATAGAATCCAAATTATCCTTATTTAAATGCATATCTCCTTGGCAAGGTTAGCCTGGGAAAAGAAAAATACTCTCTGCATTTCAGATCTCTGGCAAAGACGTTTCTTTGAAGATATTTCTTTTCAAATGGTCAGGAGGTGGGGAAAGTTGCCTCTCAGTCTATCACCTAATTGCTTACCCATGAGATCTGGCTTCCAGTTTCACTTACTGCTAAGATGATGTCCCTTAAAGTCTCCTCACAGGGGGAGGCCCTTGCAGGCTAGGGAGACTGATTGGAAGTTGTATTCCTGTGGTTGGGTTTTGGCAGAGTGTGGCAGGCCTGTGCCTTAGGAGCCAGCTGGCCATGAGCAGTAGGAGAGGAAGCTCCCTACTCAGCCATGGGCCCTCTGTTCACAGTGTACTTAGTTTTTTTGCTCTGAACAGATTCAAAAGCACTGAGAGAGCTCTCCATCCAGCATACACACTGGTCTGCTCTATTCTAAATCTCTCCATGAAAGAGCCGATAGTTATAAGTATTTATTTACTTATTTATTTTAAATATTTAAATGGTTGATTGAGGTACTTAGTGGAAAGGGGGAAAACTTGTCTCTGGCTGTTATCAACTACTTTTTTCTTTTGATGCAGTTCACATACATTCCTGAGGATTGAAATCTCCAAATGTTTTCTTTTCCTGTTAGCCTGATAAATTTCCACTAGCATTTCTTTTTATTTATTTTAAATCATCAAATAATGATAATAAAGAAATACTCCCATTGAATACACATTTGTGAGATTCAATGTGATTTCAAATGCACTTTTAAGCTTTAAAAGGTTATTTTATTTTTTTGTGTGTATGTTTTGTCTACATGTATGTTTATGTACCACATGTGTGTCTGGTGCTTGTGGACATAGTCCCTGTAGCTAGGGTTACAGATTTCAAATGCACTTTTAAGCTTTAAAAGGTTATTTTATTTTTGTGTGTGTATGTTTTGTCTACATGTATGTCTATGTACCACATGTGTGTCTGGTGCCTGTGGACATAGTCCCTGTAGCTAGGGTTACAGACACTATTTTTTCGCCAACATGTAGTGGCTGGGTTCAAATCCAGATCTATTGTAAGAACATCCAGTTCTCTTAACAGCTGAGGCCTGTCTCCAGCCCTGTTGAAATTCACATGTATATGTGTGTACATGTGTATGAATGGGTTCGTACATGTGAGTGCAATCCCTGAAACACTCAGAATTGGATGAGATTACAGGTGGTTGTGAGCTGCCTGACTTGGGTGCTGGGACCACAGCACCTGCTCTTGAGTACTAAGCCATCTTACCAGCTCCAAGTGTGATTTTTTAAAAATGTATGCTCCTGTTGTAGATGCCGACATTTGAAATACACTCTCACAGTAATTGCGTGGCATACAATGCATTATTACTGACTCGAGCCACTCTGCTGCACCATGGATCTGAAGCACTTGTTTTCCTGAATTGATTGCCTCCCATTGTTAACTCCCCAGACTAGGACACACACACACAGGTCCCCAACATGCTACTTCTCATCTTAAGCCTTCTCTGTCCAGTTATCTCCCCAAGTCTTTCTGTTCCCATCTTACAGTTTTGCCAGGGATTTGTGGAGGGTGTGAATCTGTTCTTTGTAAATTAATGTTTAAAGCAATGGACTATTGTGGTATTCTCATACATTATTTTGTTGATTACCCCACTCCCCTCGATGTTCATCCTCTCTCTGTTTTCCTCCCTGCAGGAGCCCCACTCTGCTTCTATGTGGCATGCATGCTGTTGCCCCTTCCTCCTTACCCAGCCTTCCCTTAGTCCTTTCACAGCCTCCTTTCTCGTTTCATGACCTATACCCTCTACATATATATGACTTAAATGCAGGATTTTTTTTTAAACTCTAGGATCTTAGCATGAGAGAAAATGTGGTATTTATATTTCTGAACCGGAGTTACTTTGCTTAATATACTAATTGTTAGTTTTATTCATTCTTTTCTGTAAATGTCGTGACTGCATTTTTCTTAATGGCTGAATAAAACTCCACTTTCTATATGTAGCCTCCTGTTCTTTTCCATTCATCCACTGATGGGCATCAAGTGTGGCCCCATTTCCTGGTTGCTGTGCTGAGTAATGCAGTACCACACATGAATCTGCTTCTAAGGCTCTGCTTGCTTTGCCCTTTCCTACACTCTCCTCACTGGAACTAGGTCTACCCCAAGGAGGAGCTGGGTTCTGATGGCCCTCTTATTCACCAGGCATATGTTCTAAGCAATAACTAAAAGTGCAGATAATGCCAAATCTGACATAGACTGTAATTTTTCCTATGTTGCCCTACCTACAATGAAATATTTCAATAGGACACATATAAAAATACACTGCCAAGAATATTTGTATGAATGTGGTCATTTATATCCTGGCTGGAGCGGAGCTGGATGGTATGGAATTTCATCATGTTTTTCTGAATGATACAGAATTTAAAAATTATAATTGTAGGGACTGGAAAGATGGGTCAGCCATTAAGGACTTGCTGCCTTAGCAGAAGACACATTAGATGCCTCCTGTAACTATCTATTAACTCGAACTTCAGGGAATCCAATGTAGTCTTAGGGACTCTGAAATACTGTACTCATGTGCACACATCCATATGTAGACATATAGACACACACCTTACAGAGTAAAAAAAGGAAGAAGTATTTGCAATTCTAAATTGTTTATTTCTGGAGTTTTCCACTTAATTTTCAGACTGTGGCTGATTGAGGGTAACTAGATTCATGGAAAGTGAAATCTTCAATGGAGGATCACTTTACTGGTTGTCAGAACTGTGAGACTATCTGCAAGGTGTATATACACAACAATTTCTCATTTTATTTACTTGTTGCTCGCAGTGCTGGGGATCAAACTTGGGGGTCATGAACATGCTAGGCAAACGCCCTATTGTTGAGCTATACCCTGCCTGATAGTGTGGTTTTATTTAGCTACAAAGAAAGAAAAATCACATTCTTTGTATAGAAACTGGAGATGATCACATAGAGTGAAATAAGCCAGCCTCAGAGAGATAAACATTGCCTGGCTTTCCTCTTACTGGGAATGTAGGAGGAAAAGAACATAAAAGTAAAAGTGGAACATAGTACAGGAAAAGAGAAAGGGAGTAACAAAGGAGGGATATGATCAAAATACTTTGTATGCCTATATAGGAATGTCACACTACATTGTTTCATACAATGAATGTTTGGTAGCAACAACAATAATAGTTATAACAACAAAAGATTTATGGTTTCAGCCAGGCAGTAGTGGCACACACCTTTAATTCCAGCACTTGAGAGGCAGAGACAGGCAGATTTATGTGTGTTCAAGGCGAGCCCCCTACAGAGCTAGTTCCAGAACAGCTAAGGCTGTTTAACAAAGAAACCCTGTCTTGAAAAAGAAAGAAAGAAAGAAAGAATAGAAAGGAAAAGAGAAGAAAAAAAGAAAAAAATCATGCTTTCATGTTTTCATAGATCTTTCATTTGAAACCTGAGTTCTTGCTATGGTTTCAGAGTCTATAACATTAAAAGTGTTACAAATCCCCAAAGTTGTGCAGTTTTCACATTGCTTCTTTCTAAAGAAGGAATAATCAGTAATTAAAATATCTTTCACGAGAGTTGTTTAATGGAGATGAAGCTTTTTGGGGGAGCCACAGTGATGAAGGTGACAAGTTCTGCTGTAAGTCACTTCCTATACTCTGGATTCAATGACAGGCAGTGATTTTTGGAGTCCTTTCAAGGATGCTGTTAAGTCAGGATGACCAGAATCCAGAGAGGCCTTTCCAAAGGCAAGGCTTTGTTGTAGCTACTTCCTGGATTAAGCAGGCTGCTCAGACGTGTAATGGATAGTTTTATGTCAACTTGACACAAGCTGAAGTCATCTGAGAGGAGGGGACCCCAATTGAGAAAATACCTTCAAAAGATCTGGCTGTAGGCAATTTTTTTTTTTTTTTACGATTGATGTGGGATGACCCAGCCCTTTGAGGGTGGGTCCATCCCTGGTATGGTGATCCTGTGTTCTATAAGAAAGCAGTGTGAATAAGCCACGAGGAGCAAGTCAATAAACAGTATCCCTCCATGGCCTCTGCATCAACTCCTGGCTCCAGGTCCTTGCCCTGTTTGAGTTCCTACTTGGCTTTTCTCAACGGAGTGTAATATGTAAGCCAAATAAACCCTTTCCTCCCCAAGTTCCTTTGGCCATGGTGTTTCATCACAGCAATTGAAACTCTAAAGAGGACAAGTCGGGAAGTTAATAAAATTTACAAGGCTTGGAAAATCCATGAAACTTAAAAGGAGATTTGAAAGGTCCCTTGGTAGGATTATGAAAGCAATAATTGCTGGGTGGTGGTGACACATGCTTTTAATCCCAGTACTCGGGAGGCAGAGGCAGGCAGATCTCTGTGAGTTTGAGGCCAGCCTGGTCTACAGAGCTAGTTTCAGGACAGGCTCCAAAGCTGCAGATAAACACTGTCTTGGAAAAAAAGGAAAGCAATTACTAGGGAGAGACCCTGTTTGGTAGAGCTGCCTGCAGTTGGACAAGGAGCTCTAGTGACCCAACCGTCATGAGTCGTTACCCATGATGGGATGGGCTTTTTGGTAATGTGGATGCTTTCCAATTATCTATCCTTCTTTAAGTAATAACCTGTCATTCATGCTCTTATACGTGGCTGCCAGCATTGGTTTAGTTTATCATTTGATCCAATAAACATATTTGTTTTGAATTTATATACAAAGAAACAATTGCATAAATGCAAAAATCAAGATCTAAGAATATTCAGCCTAGCATGATTTACCAGAATGGAAAGCTGAAAACTATAGCAACCTAAGCTGTTGAATAAGTGACCAAATATTTTCAAACCTGAAGCTGGCAGGAATAAAGTCTATGGTATACTCATGTTCAGAAGTAATGTTTCAGAGCCATGGATGGTACGTGCTCATGGTCATTGCCTGGATGAGCTTGGAGAGGACCTTGAGCATCAGACTGGACAACAGCCCTGGACAACCGTCTGAGTGCCCATTTGAGAGTCCATGCAAATGCTTCACCCAACCTGTGCCAAATTTTCAACCCACAAAACTGCTTGATGGTAAATACATGTTGGTTAAAGATGATAAGTTCATGAAACTTCACTATGCAGCAATAAAAATACATGAAATATACATAGTCATGAAAGAATGTTAAAATATACTACCAATGTTCTGAGTAGTTAGAAAAGGGTGACCCTTGCTTTTGCACAATTTTGCAGTATTTGAAAAAAATTTGATGATAAGCATATCTTACCTTTCCTTTCAGAAATTAATATTAACATTTTAAATTTCTTTCTTTCTTTCTTTCTTTCTTTCTTTCTTTCTTTCTTTCTTTCTTTCTTTCTTTCTTTCTTTCTTTCTTTCTTTCTTGTCTATGTGTGCCTACCCAAGACCACTAGAGATTTGAAGACAAATTGCAGAAGTCAGTTCTCTCCCTTCACTATTCAGATTCTGGGGAATCAACTCAGTTGCTAGGCTTGGGGGCAAGTGCCACTACCTATTCAGCCATCTCACCAGCCCAAGATGATTCCTTTTAAATCAGAAGTTAAACCATGGTTCAAGGTCTGCCCTAGGCCTATCACCAGGATAATCCTATCTAGAGGTGCAGGAGCCTATGGATTGGAGGACCGCTGGGCTGAGAATGTATCTGAGACCAAGATGGACTTCCTGGATGCATGTGTTTTGGGTTCAAGGAAAACCAAGTAGTGACTTTAAGCAAACAGACCTCTACCTTGCTAACAGCTTAAACACTTGTAGCCTTGTCTAACCAGTTAAACATCCCATAGCCTTGGCTAATTGTTTAATTAGTCTACAACCTTAGTTAACACTTTAACACCCCAGAGCCTTGGCTAATGGTTTAACCCCCTTCCTAATAGCCTTTGCTAACTGTTTAAATACCTCCTAATAGCCTTGGCTAACTGTTTAAATACCCAAACAGAGCAACACATTTATAATCTGTCCAGAAAAGTCCCACAGAAAGAGTTCTTAAAAGAGAAGAAAGAAGCTTATAATTTGTTTGTATTTCTTTATAAAGCCACATAAAAGCACAAATTAGCTGCAGAGAAAACTCTCTGAGGGAGACCTTGGAGCAGTTTCAACTGTAAGCCAAATGTTTAGGATTCTTTTATTTGCAAAAATGGTAGCAACTGAAAGGTAGCAGGCACCGGGATGCCTTGCACACTATCTGTGTTTGGGTGGCAGATGGAACTAGCCCAAGATTCCTGGGTCTGCTGAGTTTCCAATACAGTCATGAGGTAGGGGACAAAAATGACAGCATGCATGGAATGTGGCAGTGGAAACTGGATGGGAATGGGATGGAGAGGGTGGGAATTGGGAGCAACAAGTGGGAACAATTTGGTGGACTCAGAATTATCAAACGAGACACTTCAAAGTGGAAATGAAAGTTGAGATTGAGGAAAACCCTGACCTTTAGGAAGTATGATGATGAGAGACAGCGAAATGAAATTGTTCAGAGATAGGCTGGGGAATAATTTATGAAGCAGGGCCTGGGAGCAATGGATTCCTTCAGAATGCAGCTGCTCTCTCCTAGCGTTGCCAAAGTGCTGAAACTGGGAAGGAGTACCTGGACACTCCCCGAGTCATGTCAATCAAAGCTAGAGGTCTGATGAGGCAGAAACCAGCCAGCTTGCACGGTTGCCTCAGTTCTTTCCAGTTAGGAAACCCTTGAACCATCCCTGATAATTTTCATGATGATGCTGAGCGGGAGATTAGTGAAGGATGCCGTGAAAGACGTCAATTATCCATCATGAAAAATGGTAAGTAATGAAGGAGCCTATTCTAATTTGTACTGGGAAGGCAAGGGATTCCATTCCTCTCATTGGCAAGTTAATTTTAATATACTCTCTTGAGTTACATGAGACACAGGTAGAAAGAATTTGCATATGGGAGTGGACTTAGGGATGTGTTGTGAAACTAGTGTATTTGCCACAATCATTAACAGCTTCTCTGACACAGACATGCATTACGCATCCAATACTGCAATCAAGTAGCAAGGACACTGGCTCTAAATAACAGTGTGGTTCTTATAGGAAACACTGACTAAACAACAGTCCAGAACTCAACTGCTGTATAGAAAAAGCAGCACTTAATCTGAGTCTATTTAGCAAGTAATCTAGGAATATGCCCTCCATCAGTTCTATTCCTCTCTATCTTTGAGGTACATTGGAGATGTAACTCGGGTAACTTGAACATTTATTAGGAAAATTTTGCTTGAAAAAAAGAAATTTTTAGAAAATTAGGGGATGATCACACAGATATCTTTTTTCTTCTTTCAGCACTTTTGTATTTTTTTTAAATGAAAAACAACCCAATAAAACCAAATCTCAGAGTGCTCAAGAAAGTGGCACCCATTCATGTTGACTTGTATTTGTCACCATGAGCAGAAACCACCCACACCCCGAGCCCCACCAGATTCATATTGAAAATGAGACCCTGTTCACTTCATCACGCTTTCTGGCATAGCAAGTTAGAAATTGCCTTCCTGACTGAAAATGAAGAAAAGATTGGATTTTTGAAGATCTGCATTTGTATAACTCTAATGTATAAAAACTTTCTATAATAAATTCAGCCCAAGTTTTCCCATAATTATGAGAGAGGATTACAAACATTCCGACAACAGACTCAGTAGGTTCCAAAGTTCTTATTTTGCATTATAGAGATATCTATGAATAAATATTCTAGAGCGGATAGCTCTTATTTTGTACTTTTTAAAGGATTATTTTTTCTCTTTAATTTTTAAAAATTAAAATATAATTACATTATTTCTCTCTACCCTTTCCTCTCATCAATCTATCCTCCATACCCCCCCATTTTCCCTCTCAAAATCATAGTCTGCTTTCTTAAATTGTGTGTGTGCATGTATATATATATATATATATATATATATATATATATCTACAACATGCTCAATTAATTCAATATTACTTATATGTATACGATTTTTGAGCTGACCACTTGGGTGTTGGATAAGCATTTCTCCTGTTCTCTGTGTTCCTTGGCTACCTGTAGTTGTCTGTGTTCAGATGGGGCCCTGTCAGATTCCCCTCTTCCGTGTTAGCATGCCTATTGGTGTTAGCTTTTCTCTGGTCATCTTTAGGCAGTTGCACTGGTGAGGCATCTTGGATGCAGCTTCCCTGCCATCTCTAGGTGACACGATCTCATAGCAGATTTTCTGGTTCTCTGATGGTTGCAATCTTTCTGATCCTTCTTCTGCTGTGTTCCTTGAGACTTGGGTGCAGTAGTAGTGTTGCAAATGGAACAGTTAGGCTTGGGCACCCATGACCTCTTGTTCTCTGCATTTTGACCAGACATGGCTCTCTGTAATGCTTTATGTCTATTACAAAGAGAAGTTTTTTTGTTTTGTTTTGTTTTCACGAGGGGGGAACAGTACACTTATCTGACTGGGCCCTGGTACAGGATTTCTTTTAATTTTAAATAAATTTTAAAGCTATCTTATTAACTAGTTAATGAAATTAGCCTTGATGATATGTATTTTATTAGTTTCTTTTTTAAAAAATTTTTGGTAACTATGAATGGTGTAGATGGTGCATCTCTCTTAGACAGAATTCAGGATAAACCAGAACCTGGAATTTCCTTAAGAAAAATATCTTAGCATGTGTTTTTTCCATAGATGATACCTCGCTTTTTTCTCATTCTGACTAATTTCACAATAAGTACATGCAATTCCCTTTGTGACTCTCAGACAAGATATTAGAACATACACTACAAGTGTTCATTGGAGATATCTCAGCAGGATGGTAGTGAGAGGAAGAGATCTAATGTGATATTCTAGAAATATTAAAGAACAGTACCCTCCCACCCCCAGACAAAAATCTCCCTTTCTAAGGGAAGATGGAACCTGTAGACAGCTTTCTGAACACACAATTTCTAAAACCTCAGTGTAATACCTAACGGTATATAGGAGGAAAGAAGACACAAAGGCATGTGCATTATATAGTCATGTGTCACAACAATGTTTTGATTGATGGGGAACTCCATGTGTGATGATAATCACAGATTACCAAAGTTGAGCTAAAGTCACTGTTTCACAGTGATTTCCTGTGTTATGACACGGTCTTTCTTGTCTTTCTCACCTGCTGGGGGAACACTGTGATAAAGCGACTTCCCATGTTGCCCATCCCACAAAAGCATAGTACATGATACTGTGCACACTGTATGTGACAATTAGGCTACTGATGTATTTGTTGTATCATATCTTGAACATTACATCAGAGTATACTTCTATTGATTTACAAAGTTTAAATAGATAGGAACTGGAAAAAATTATATTGTGTCAGGTAATCCAGACCCAGAAAGATAAACACAGAGTGCTCTTTCTCACAGGTGGACCTTAGCTCTTTATTATTTATATGTTTTTATGTTTCACTTGAGTACCTGAAGAATCTAGGAAAGTAGAAGGGGCCATTGTGGGAGTGAGCCAATGTCTTAAGGGAAGAAGGACTGCAGAACATAGGTGCTGTGAAGGCAGAAAAGAAGATAATGGGGTGAAAGACTTAAATGGGGGTGGTAGAACAGGGCAGAGGAGAGGGAGGAAGAGCAATGAATAACAATAAGGGACACTGGAAAGTCACAAGGAAACCTATTATTTTATGTTAGGCTCTCTCTCTCTCTCTCTCTCTCTCTCTCTCTCTCTCTCCACACACACACACACACACACACACACACACACACACAATGGCGTTACCCTAAATAGGGTAATGATCCTCCCAAAAGTCATGGGTTATCACACAAAAAGCCTAACACCAGGTTCAGGATACCTCCCTTCAAGTTGATCATCAGAGAGATCTCAGAGAACCCCCAGACAATACAAGCTACTGCCATTGCTCTTGCTTGCCCAGCAGACTCTGACTGAATGACTGTTGGCAAAGATACCACTCATTGTGGCCATAAGACATGATGAAATCAAGCTGGTACTAATTTGGAATCTTCTTCCTTGCTGGCTAGCTTTCATAGCCCCAGAAGGTGCTGTGCAGGCTGTTGGGGTAGAGGGAAATCACAGTCTCATGCAGTGGTGAACCCTGAAAAGTCTAATAGAACAAGCCTGCAAAGATCTGTTCACTGATTCAACAGTGGAATGATTGCTATTGGCATAGCCATCTACTTTCTCATCAGATTTAAGGCCTGCTCCACAGTGCAGACTTTATGCTTGGCATTGGACAATCGACAGAGAACCTATGGCTACAGGCTCCTAAAGGAGCAGCTACTACTATTATTTTGTTTAATGTGCACAGTGTGAAACTGCCTTCTAAACACTTACCTTTGTACCCAATTAATACAGCTCTCAGCCCTCACCAGAGAAGGTGCTTTTTGTAGAGGATGGAAATTGATGCAGAAAGTCACAAGTGGACCGAGAACAGAGACTATGGAGTGCTCAGTCCTAAATGGGAAATCTGCATCATACTCCCTACCTCCATAGGGTCAAGGAACAACTTGAAAGAGAGGGGGTGGCGGGAAAAATTTTAAGAGCCAGATCTTGGGAAAGATTCCTGCAAATGGTGTCTTCTCAATATGATACAGTAGGTGTCCTTGTGAAGTCACAGTAACCAGTCAACATTCCAACAGAAATGGGGAAGTGGCTCTTGAGTAGCTTAGAAGGAGTTGATGGCTGCTGAGGGTTGGAGAATCAGTTTTGTCTGGGGATGGAGTCACTGTGAAACTGTCCATGCACCAATGGGTGGTGCCCCATGCTCATGAGTATACAGGCAGCAGTAAATGGACTTAGTGACCCTGTCTCGAAAAACCAAATAAATAAATAAATAAATAAATAAATAAATAAAAAAGAAGGCTGGGCATTGGTGGCGCATGTCTTTAATCCCAGCACTCGGGAGGCAGAGGCAGGCGGATCTCTGTGAGTTCAAGGCCAGCCTGGTCTACAAGAGGTACTTCCCGGACAGGCTCCATAGCTACAGAGAAATCCTGTCTCAAAAAACCAATAAATGAACAAATGAAGTTGAAAGGTGGGTGTAAGAAGGCTGTCAGAGAGAAGGCCTCCAACTTCTCCCCGGCCATCTCAAAGAATAAATAAAAGGACCCAAAGTTTACTGTTAACTGGTATACTGTGTCACACCAGCGGCAGCTGCAGACCGCATCCACCATGTCCTGATGGCTTTACAAGGCCACTTTAACTGACTGGCCTGTAGTGTCTCTGCTTGTGTAAGTGTGCTCCATGATATTTGAATAACGCAATAACCTAATAATGTATTTCCCAGAAGGCATCCTCCTCATTAAGTGGCTCATTACTGTGCATTACATATTTCAAGATATATATGTAAGAAGACTAAATTAAATGCTAAAAATATCCCTTAAAAGACAACCCCTTTGAGGGTCTTGTAGATTCCTCCGTTTGGATCCACTTGAGGAGTGTTAGGAATAGACTGCAGGAGCGGAAGAGACCTCAGTGGTTAAAAGCACTGGCTGTTCCTCCAGATGACCTGGGATTGGCTTCCAACACCTATATGGCAGTTCACAGCTATCTTTAACTCTGATCCCACGGAAATCAGTGACTTCTTCTGGTTTCTGTGAACACTAGGCAGGATGGGGTGCAAAGACATACATGTAGGAAAAATACCCATGCACATTAAAAATTATAAGAATACACTTTGGGAAGCACTTCTACAACAGCAGAACAACAGCAATAGGATCAGGAAGAAAAGCGGACCAACTCTTATAGGACTCCAGTAATGAACAAGGGACTTGCAACAAGCTAAACATTTATTCAAGAAAATCATGTCAGTTTTGTTAAGTGCCCTGATCTTTGTGGTTTCTTTTTTTTCACCTCCCTCTGCCAATCTCCATGGCAGTCTTGAAAGCAGCCTCAGTAACTGTGAAAGTATACAGCCTAGAACTAGCTCAGCGAAGACAGGACAGGGTTGGATGCCCTCGAAGCTCCTTCATTGTTATTATTATGCTGTTCTAGACACTTCTTGAAAAGTTCTAAACTTGGGGTTTGTTCTTATTCTTTTGACTCAGTGATCACTTGGTATAACGAGTTCTACCCGTAGCCTGTTTTTTTCTACAACAGCTAGAAGCAACTCTTCTGAATTTCCCCCTTACTTTTCTTTTCCCTTCCCGCTGAGTAGAAGTTAATTTAAAATGGGTCTTAGATCCAGGTATAAGATCTAAAATTAGAAAACTCAAAAAGATAAGGAGGGGTAAATATTTCTGACCTTGAACTGTATAATCTCTTACACATGATAATAAAGTATAAGCAACCAAAGAGAAAAATATAAGATGGCTTTGATAAACACTTATTTTTCTGCTTTAAAATAGACCATTAATGACATGAAAAAGACATCCCAGAGATTAGAGAAACACTTATTTGCATCTAGAACATGTAATACATGTTATAATGCTGTGATTGACAACACAATTTTAAAACTTAACAGGGGTTTAAATGACTATTTTTGCCAAAAATTACACACAAAGTAAAATAGAAAAGTCATTCAACATCATCATTCCACAGAGGAATGGACATTAAATTCTGCCATACCCCTTCAAGCTCACTAGGATGGCTGTAACAATTTAAAAACCAAACCAAACCCAGGAAAACCACCACTTTGGCAAAGATGTGAAGTTGGAACCCTTGTGTTCCATTGGCATGAATGTAAAACAGTGGGACTGATTTGGAGATAAGTTTGGCAGTTTCTCAAACAGTTAGACATAATGTTACCATATGACCAAACCATGCTAACTATGTCGATTCTAAGAGAACTAGAAATACATACTCTTACAAAGACGCTTACGTGGCGATCAGTGTGGGTTACTCATAGAAGGCCCTAGTGCAATTCCAAAGCACAGCTGATGAACAGCTAAATAAAATGTGCTTCATCCACACAGGGAAATGCATTCATCAATTAAAAAGAATAAGTCTTTGCACATAATCCAACATGGATGAGCCATGAGAAGCATTATCTGTGGAGGGAATTAGCCACGAAAGGCCACACAGTGTATGATTCCATAAACATGAAATGTCCATTCCAGGCACCTCCACAGAACAGAAAAAGTTAGCAGCTGTCCATGGCTGGAGAAGCGAGAAGGTTTCTTTTGGGAGTAATGAAAACATGCTAGATAATGAAAGTTGCCCAGCATTGAAGATAGTAAGAATACTGAGTTGTGTACCTCAAAAGAACAGATTTTATATCTAAGTTATTTTCCAATGGTGATTATATGTATGTATGTATGTATATATATGAAAGCACACACACACACACACACACACACACACACACACACACATATATATATCCTTTGTTTCACATGGTAGTCTGTGTTCGCTGTACATTCCCAGTCTGCAAATGACAGAGCTCTCACGGGGTAGCTCCTGCTGATCGTCATAAGAGCAAGTTGGCCAAAAATATGGGTAGGAAGATAATGTTTGAAAACAAACATCTTGGATACAGTTTCAGAATTAGTAACTGGGATGCATGATGGGCTAATTTTACAAACCCTCCAACATCTTTAAGCAGTTCAGTCTATATTCAGGATTTTTCTTCTATACTATGTTATTTGGAATTTATTTTCAGATCATTCTATTTTCCACAGTGATTGAAACTGAAGATGATACAGCAATATGAGAGTTCAACTTATAGGAATATACAACACGTCTAAGCTAATGTAAAATGTGCCTGTGTTGCACAGATCACCATGTAGGGTGTAACGGGCACTAACCGTAGGAAGATGAGCCTCCAGACAAGAGACCAGGACTTGCTCTGCCAGGGCTTGGTTTATAAATTAACACTACCAGTGCAGAGAGACTGGACGTGGAAGTGAAAAACACAGACAGTACAACTGCACTCTTTCTAGAAAGTAGTGAAGGAAGGTTAATATTTCCTTTTTTCTTTCCTCCAGGGGGCAGATGTGAGGTCACTTCATCCAGAGGCCCCTTGGTATGAGTGAACTGGCCACAGCCTGGCCATGTGCATGCTTGTAGTCATCACACAAAGCAAGTGACAGACAATGCTGTACTATACAGAAAAGGCCTGCATAGAAGAACAGCGTAACTTATTAAAATAAAGCTATTTTTGAAGCTGGGAGGGACTCTACAGTTCATTAATACTGATGTATTACATTTGCATATGAGAACGTAAAGGTCTTGAGATGACGAGCAGCTTGTCCAAGGTCTTCTGGGTAATTAGTGTCATATCTATTAATACTACCTTACACTGTGTGTGTGTGTGTGTGTGTGTGTGTGTGTGTGTGTGTGTGTGTGTGTGTGTGTGTGTACTGGAGAGAGAGAGAAAGAGAGTTTAACTTATGAAAGCATAGGTTTCTATAGGACTTCTTTTGACTGCTAGTGCAGACTGGGTACCAAGGACTCTATAGGCATTGCCCAGGCCTTCAGTGTGAGGTTGAGGTCACTGAGACATTCTGCTTCATGGACTCAGCAACTACTGGGTTCTAAGCTTCTTCAGGATGCACACGGCCACTATTGGACTACTTAGCCTCTCCTGTGTCAGGCATGTCCAACCATGGCCTGAGAGTTGCAAGCTGTTCAGGTAGCTCCGAATGTGAACCAACACAAAATAACAATCTTACTTAAAATATTGTGACTTTATTAAAAATTATTATGTTTATCAATGTCTTTCTGCATATCTGCACTCGTGTGTGTGTGTGTGTGTGTGTGTGTGTGTGTGCATGCATGTGTGTGCCTGGTGCCAATGGAGGCCAGAAGAAGGCATCTAAATTCCCTAGGACTTTAGGGTGGTTGTAAGCTTCTAGTTGGGAGCTAGAAACTGAACTTGGGTCTTCTGTAAGAAGAGCAAGTGCTCTTAACCACTGAATCACTTTTCCAGCTTCCATCATGACATGTTTTTGTGATTTTGTGTGTTTGTTTAAGTGTGCATGTGCATGTGTGTGTGTGTGTGAAAGAGAGAGAGAGAGAGAGAGAGAGAGAGAGAGAGAGAGAGAGAGAGAGAGAGAGAGAGACTAGAGCATAAACTTTGTAGATGGCAATGTCACATGTTAATACTGGACATAGTGAGTCCCTTCTAGTAAACCTTCTTTTATACTACATGTCTGCAGTATGTACATTCCATCTCCTTCTCCAGAGAATGCTCCTAAGTTAAAAACACCTAAATGTGAAATCTCTCTAGCTAACTAGATGAGCATCTGCACTGTGGAGTGTGGGCCCTTCTCCCTGTGTGGCAGCATGTCCAGCCCAGAGCGATGATCATCCCCCTCAGCCCAGGGTCACAAAAGAGGATCCTATCAGAACTTGCCAGGTGTGGAAAAGGTCAAGTTTAAACCATGAAGTGTCTTTGCTGCATCGTAAAGTCAACAGTGGTAACTGAAACCATGGCTAAGCTGGGGGCAACTGTGTGTCCTCTAGCCCAGGGAGAATGCTGGAGTGGGTGGGAGGGAAGCTCTGGAATACGGACAATCAAGGGTCACTGTTTCATGGATAGTGAAGCTGGGTTCTAAGAGAGACTCTGGGAGGATGTTCACAGTTGGAGCCTCTAAAGCAGATCAGAAAGCAAGGGCTGGGTTTGTGTTAAGGAGGCAGAAGGCATAACAGGCCAGCACTATGGGGATAGGGGAGATGATACCTAGGTAACAGCCACTCAGTCTCAGCCTTAAGGAGCAAGAACTAACTGCTCCTGAGTGCTGATGGGCATTATCCCTTTCAGAGAGGCGGCATGACATGCAGGAAAGACTACAAAGGCCCATCACGAGAGTGAAAATGGACTGAATGTCTAATACCTTTGTCATAATAACTGACAATCCTTGCATGCAGCTCCATCCCTGGCCCCAGAAGCAGTAAATGTCTGGCCATTTCAGTTCAGCCCTTGGACCTTTAGTGACATACCCCTAGGTTCTGTCTGTGGACTAAAGGCATTTCCTGGGGCTTTCTACCTTTGGCCAACACAGTCAGAAGTTTGCAGGAGGATAATGACTTTGACTCCATGGCCACATGGAGAGAGAGCAGCCTTGCTTCCCTGGGTTTAGAATAAAAATCTCTCTCTGGTCTTTCTGCTTCCCAGTGCATATCATGAGCCTCCTTGCATTATGGAGGGTGTTCTATATGTGCTGTCTCCTGAGAAACACTGGGGAGCTTCTCAAGGGCACTGAGCTTGATTACTTTGTCTTGGAGCTTCAGTACCTGAGGTTTGGAGAAGGTTGGGTGCCATAGGGTTTGTGAATGAGAAAATGATGTTCATGCATTTGCTGAGCATTTTACTGTTTTCCCAAATGAAACGGTTTACTCTGTGCTTGCTCCATGCCCTGTACGCTGCTGGATGAAGGCAAAAAACTAAACTAAACTAAACTAAACAACCCCCCCACACACACACACAAAAGTAAGAAACCAGACACTGTTCCCTGATGGGAGCTGCGTTCTGACTGGTAGAAGCCAAGAAGGGCACACCCAGTTTTCCACCCAGAGTCCTCAAACCAGACTCTACTCATTCTAGCCAAGGGACACAGGTGACACCTGCACAGGCAGGAGTGCAGCCCTGCTGTGAAGTACCTTTCCTGACCTGGTAAGGGCCGCCATCTCTGTCTTGTAAAATTGTTTCCAACTCCACTGTGACCTGCAAATCACGAGGTGGCCAAACTGCTCTTGTAAAGCCCAGTGAAGCTGCCATGTCCACCGAGCATGAACAACTCTCGCTCACAGAGAGGCCCTCACCTTCCCATAATCCAGCAGTAAGGTGCCGGGTCAGCCATTTTAGCAAACTGCCCACGGTGACTCACAGGTGCCTCCCCTACATGCTGCCTATCCTTCAGGCCTCTCAAGGGAGACTGTCTACCACAAGTGACTTAAGACAGCAAACAGGAAGTAGGAAGCTAAACTACCTGCCCTTGGTGCTCCACAGCAATCCCCTGGCATATTCCTAAACCTGCTCTCAGAAAGGCCCTGCTCGTCTTGTTCCTGATTTTCATATTCATAAACCTGGATGAATTCTGAAAGGGAGATGCCCTAGGCCACAGAGTCTTAAGTTAAACAAATCAGGTTATCACAGTCTGTGTACTATGGGACTGAAGTGTCAAAGGGTTGAGAGAAAGGTGGAGTACCCATTCTTGTGGGTTCTTTTCCTGAGAGAGGGGAGGGGCTGACGCCGAGTACAGGAGTGAGAAGTCAGGCTGGGGCGGGATCCTTTGATGGGAACATTGGAGTCTAGGAGGGAGGTAAGTCCATGGTGTTGGGTGATGCTGCTTGTTCCTCAGAACTATGTTAGAAAACTGCCTAGGTCAAGAGTGGCTTCTGTCAAGTAGTCAGACGATGTTCAGCAAACATTCCCACACATACTTTAGCCTCCGTTTAGCATCAGTCTCTTCCTCCAGCCCACAGATCAGCCTTCCTTCCTGCCACTGGCCAGCCTTGCTTTAATCAGCATCAGCCCTGCCACTACTCAGTACAGACTGAGAACATTATCCCAGGGTGATGTAGGAGTGGTCTTCTGTATTTTGTATTACTCTTATTGGTTGAATAAAGAGCTGCCTGGCTTATAAGATAGGTCAGCCCTTAGGTGGGCGGAGTAGACAGAACGGAAGTTCTGAGGAGAAGAAGGAAAGTGAGCCAGTCGCCATGAGGCCGCCGCCGCAGTTGGAAGTACCTTAGAGCTGTCCGGTAAGTCACCCGCCTCGTGGTGACATACAGACTTTTATAATGGGTTAGTTTATGAGGTGAGGGCTAGCCGGGAAAAGGCTAGTGATAATAAGCCAGGCAGAGTTTAAATGAATACCGTCCTCACGTGGTTATTTCGGGTGCTGGCAACCAGTGGCTGAGCGGGCCAGCAGCTGGGGGCTTGGGAGCCAGGCGGCTGGGGAACCTACAACCTGCACCTCTCCTCTATTTACAACACCAGGGCCAGAGTTCCTGGATCTTTTCAGATTTCATAACATTTGCATATACATAATAAGGTATCATGGAGGGAGAACCCAAATCTAGACTTGACAGTGACCTTGGTGTCATACACTTCACACAGGTGATTCTACATGACATGTTTCAGTGTGTTCTGTTGTGATTCTGATCCTCACATGAGAGCAGGTGCGGAATTCTCTGCATGTACACATGAAGTGCTGGATTGCGTAATTGTTCAGATTTAGGGTGTGGGAGTGAGACATGCTCAACCTGTGTTCCGCCTGGACAGCCTCATTGAGTTCTTCGACACAGTCACTCCGCTAGGAAATGGGAGCTGTTGGGATGATAAAGACCCTGAGACACTGAGAAGCAAAGTCATTTCCTTAAAGGCAAACAGCAAACAACAGCCTAACCCAAAGCTTGATGTGGGGGTGTGGCTGAGATGGCTGCTTCCTGGTTGATGTGTGCAGGACTGTCCCTACCAGCCCCTCAAGCAAGGAGAGTGCTTGACACGGTCTGGCTTCCGGGAACACACATAGTTTATAAAGTCCCCTGGTATTTGTGCAAACCTGACAAGTGTCTGCCTTTTCTTTAAAAGACCCCACAGAGGTACCAGTCATCTCGGGACACTGCGCACCCCTCTCTTTGGAGTGTGCGAAGGTACTCGGGAGGATGGAAGCATATTGCCTCCCCGAGATCCAGCTGTGCATCTAATAAAGAAGGCGATCCCAGCAGCCAGTGTTCATTAGGCACCTGCTACACTCGGCTCTGCCCTGACTGAAGTCGGGAATCCAGTCATTTCTGCTTTAGAGGAGGAAAGAGGCACAGAGAAAGTCTGCCCTTCTCAAGGTCACACAGCTGGTCTGCTGTAGAACCAAGACGCTGAGTCTTTTCGCCCCTGTCCTTGGAGTCTGGGTGTGTCCCGAGTTGGGGTAGTACAGACCACTGTCAAAGAGATGCCTTGTCTCCACACACTGAAACCCCTGATGAAGTTTATCTGATGAGGACAGGGAAACCTAAGACATTGTGTACACTGGGGTTATGGCAGATCAGACTAGGATCAAGGGCTTTTGTGTTGGGGGAAATACTGGAGGAAGGCTCTGAGACAGGGAACAGAACTCAGAAGTATCAAAGATGAAGGGATGGCAACAGCAAGAACAGTCCACCCCATGACTTTATACCAACTGTATTTAGGGCCTCATTGCACTTATGGCAGGTTCTTCATAGGAAACCTATGGGAGTATTTGGATAAAGGAGGAGGCTGAAGGTGCCTATATAAAGTGATAGTGGATAGTGTGTGCATGTGTGTGTGTGTGTGTGTGTGTATGTGCGTGTGTGTGTGTGTGTTCCAGTACTACAGAGAAAACAAAATGATTCTCATTCTGCTGTTACCACTGACCGTGAACTTTAGGGGCTGATGTTTTGGCCATTTCAGACAGACAGGGCAGTCAACTGCAATTCCACTGGCTTTAAATTGCTGTTGGGTTTCCATGGGGCAGCCTTTATCTTGCCCAAGCCCTCCAGAACCCTTCAAATAAGAGGTTGTATTTGTCATTCATGTGATCTTATGCTGTGAGTTGGGGCATTTCAGCCATTTCCCTCTTTCAACACTCTCTAGTGAGTTAGTGCTGCTCCCGAAGCCAATCCGTGCCCACAAAGCGGCTTTCTCAGGTGCAGCTAACTTTTAACTTCTCTTAAAAATGAGTTTGTAACTTCCCAGCATCCCCATTTGGGAGCTTTTACTGTTGACAGCATTTTAGCTTGATGACTTGCAAAGGATGACTACGAAGGACACACTTTTGGCTCAGAAATTTCACCCAGTTCAGGGCTTGGTGACAACTCAAATTACATCCCAGTTTCATCCCACATAGAGTTTCCTCTATTTGGACCCGGAGGAGTAAGGTAAGAGTGCTGCATCAGAAAAATGTGTGGAAAGCACAGTCTCCTTGGGTGCTCACTCTATAGGAAAGCAAGCTTCTGGTACTGAACTCCAAGGCAGTGAAAGATACATGAAGCTAGTATTTGGAAGCAGTGTCACTCTTCCCCATCTTGATCTCTAAATGGAATCTGGGCACACCGTCAAGGCCAAGTTCAAGCCTATGGTCAAGGAGGAATCCCATATGTCAGAAGTAAAAATAGGTGGGGTTAAGAATCGGAGAAGATGGAGTGTACTGTCAGTTTATGAGATATGTGACCTTGAGAAAAATCTCTTTGTGCCTCAGTTTCTTCATCTGTTAGTGAGAGTTCTTGTGTCAATCACTTGATATAATTGTTAGAACAGGTAAGAGTATACAAACCCATAAACTGGCGAACAGGAAATTATGGGCAGATGTGAGTGTTGGTTACAGTCCCCAATCAAACACAGCATTCATATACCATATAGAAGAACCAGCCAGGCCCATGAATTAGCTATGCCCATGGCTGTCTGTGACGATTGTTCTCATATAGATGGATGATTGTAATTTATCACTAGGATTCAAACTGTCTGCTCAGTAACATTTCCCATTCACCACTTTAAAAAAAAAAAACTGTGACAATAGACATTTACGCCCTGATGCTGAAAGATCCTTAAAATGGAAGAGAGAAACACTTGTCAGAGTCCATGTTGTGGCGTGCGTGAAATGGCCCTCTTGACCAACATCAGCCCACGTCATTGGAAGTCAGACTCACCACACTGAATCCTTGTTGAGTTTGGAGCTCACGTTCCCATCTTCGTCCAGGAAGATATCCATTTGCAAATTGGCATCATTGTCATGAGCTGAGAAGTAATTGGTAACGATGCGTGCTGGGATCCCAAGGCATCTTAAAACTGTAGGTGGAAGCAATTGCATCAACTCCTCTAGAGAAACACAGAGAAAAGTCCTTCCCTCTGCGGGGCTTTCCTCCTTCCCTTCACGGAAAGGCCCTTTCTCGGGTGCTCCACACCCAAGAAGTACGACTTGTTCAGTCCCTTGAGAGCTCGAGAGAGACTATGTTTTTGGAACCATGGATTGGGTGCCAAGGAGTTCATTTGTAACAGAAGTCACATGCTACTTAGCAGTTTACTTCTAATCACGGTGTCATCAAAGGAGCAGTAATCTAATTCTCATAAAGGGGATTTTCTGAAAATACAACTTTTAGAAAACCCATCATAAGCTAGGGTTGGTTATCAAACCCCTCAGTGGGGCACGCTACTTCCGGATGAAATTCACTCTTGGAACACTCTGTGCAGGGTGCACCACAGAGCATTGGGCTCATTAGATAATAAATTACCTGGGTGCATCTCTTGCCATATGCACCTATTGATTAAGCTTAATCCAAATGCCCTCTCTGACTCCCAGGATGACAGACATCAGGACTCATTGGAAATAATTCAGCTGACAATTTCAAGATTAATGACTTGGATTGCTTTCACCCCCTTCATCAGAATAATTTAGCATTTTTTTTTAAAACAAAGACTATCCAGCCCTTTCAACAGAACAGCCGTGGAAGTCCAAATGTGAGTTAAATGGAGCTCTGCGTCCTGTCCTTTAAATGACTTGGCCTCAGTCACCAAACAGCAGCGTGACAGCCACCACAGGCTTCTCACTTCTACATTCCGCAGCAACCTCTATTGGCCAAGTTCAAAGATGGGCACTCATGGTCTGTTCCCGGCGGATTCTAATGGGAACTGTTGGACACTGGTTCACATTTTTCCTGATGGGGACTTGTGCCAGGGTCTGCCTTCCTCTCCGCTTAAGACTGGGGAAGACAGGGGTACCAGCTCCTCCTACCAATACAAGCTTGTATTGTGAACTCTTTATAGTGCAAATCTGCCTTTGCTTACTTTACCACCAAATCCTGTTCTCAATCACAGAGAACCAACTTCTTTTATGCAACAGTCTATGTAGATGCAAGGTTTCACTTACCTGATTCTAAGCCCAGAGGTATTGAGCTACAGCAGTAGCTGAGTGTTAGGTTAGATTAGAGATTTAGATGTGGGAAGGACTTTTACAGTTTCCTGAAATGAGCTCTGGGTGTCAAATGATAAATCATGCAGGAGACAGTCTATCACTCTTCCCATAAAGATTCTGCAGTCTGAGAGACTGTGAGCATATTTGGCCCAGCACAATTTAATTATGCATTGACTATATCCCAGAATAGTCACCCATAAATTCTATAGAGCCAATGGGAGCTTTTAAGTCTCCTTGCCAGGTTATAGATAAAATGACTTGAAGTAAAATTTCTTTTGTGTTAAAAATCATTACTGTATCGGATACTTACATGTGTTAAAGACACCAGCAAAAACCCAGCACTGGCCATATCGGACGGGTGTTTCAGAGCTCTTATATTCTAGTAGAATGTCAACACTTCCTGTCCAGGCTGATGGAGGGATGCCATAGGCGTAGACATTGTCCCATGATCCAACTAGGACACCTTCATCATCCTTGGCATTCACCTAATTGAGGGCATAAGAGGTGAAAAAGAAGAAAGGTGATTTAGAAGATCACCTCACCCAGACTGGCATGGAACAAGCTGATGTTCTCAGTGTCTTCAATGTATCCTGCATGGTGAAAACACTTCCCATTCCTGGTCAATTTATAATCTTATCACCAAGGATAATGATGGAAGACCAAAATGTGCAAAGGGAAGATCTGATGACCAAGACTCCCCTGAGCAGTGTTATCAAGTGTAGTTGAACGGTGAGTTAGAAGAGTCTTCTAGAATGATTTGAAAAAGATCCACATTGAGTACTTGGTTTGACCTAGAATTACATGGAGAAGATTGGGAGAAAGCCTTGCAAAAGGAAAAGCTAGGAGGGGATCTTGTTTTGGTGAAAGGTAGATTTGACTGACAAATAGGAAATCAGTGATCCAGTGGGCTTTGACTTCCATGTGGTAAGTAGTAGAGGCTATGAACTGGAAAAGGATATTTCCTGTTGCCAAAGGCACCATTAAAAGTCAATAGGAAAATATATTCTCATGTACATCAATGTTTTTTTTTAATTTAACTAAAGAAATACTCTTCAGGCTAGAGAGATGGCTCAGTAGATAAGAGTACTTGCTGAATAAGTATAAGGACTTGATTTCAAATTCTCAACATCTTAGAGATCTTATCCCAATGGTGTAAGGAGGAGAATGATACAGCAGGACACCTGATATCCTTCTCTGGGCTCTACATGTACATGTGTGCCCTCAACATGTGTGCATACAGCACATACACATATGCCACACAACTCACACAATAAATAGAATAAAAACATACTTTAATGATTGTTTAAAATGATTAATGTACAATTATATGCACATATGAATTGGAGATCAAACCAGGGCCTTGTACTAGGCAAGTACTTTACCATTGAACTACATCTCAGCCTAGTTTTATGGTTATATTAAAAGGCATTTTTCGCTGGGCGGTGGTGGCGCATGCCTTTAATCCCAGCACTCGGGAGGTAGAGGCAGGCGGATTGCTGTGAGTTCGAGGCTAGCCTGGGCTACAAAAGCTAGTTCCAGGACAGGCACTAAAGCTACAGAAAAACCCTGTCTCAAAAAAACCAAAAAAAAATAATAAAATAAAAAATAAAAAAAATAAAAGGCCTTTCTCTTTACCTAGTGGGTGGTCGGAGATATGATTTTAGTATGGTAGAGACTTAAGTAGATAGTGGCAATCTAGAATATTTGGGAAAACCTTGATACACACTTAGAGGAGAAACATCTAGTATACCTACTGGGCAGGGGCAAAGACAGGTGATGTCTAGACAATGAAACAAAGAGCGGAAAGTAGCAATTTTTTTTTTTTTGGACACTGCTGAATCTACCTCCTTAGATGGAGCTTTCATCAGTTCAACTGTAGCCAGAATCCAGGTGAGAGACAGAGGGAGCTCTGTTCAAAATGGGCGCTGCCTCATAACTGGCATCAGGGAATCTGAATACTCAGAGTGTGGTTTGGGGATCAGCAGTAAGAGCATCCGCTGAATTCATCAAAGAGGCATTGCTATCGCACTCTTCCTGGGCCTACAGGGAAGGAATCTGCACTCTAAAGCATGATCCACAGGTCGTTTACAAGCTCATTAGCTCAAGAAGTGTCGGCCTGGATGATAGCGAAAAGCCATTAATTAACACGGAAGCCAGGCGATTAGATTATGGAAGCTGTAGAAGAAAGATGAATAGGTGGTGAGTCTTTATGTACTGGCTGCTTCACAGGCCTGCTGCCCCCCAATCTTGCAACCTGCTGGACTTCTCCACTTAGCCTGCTGTGCTTGACTGGAAAGACTCTTATTCTGAAATGTTTCAAGAGTTAATTGAAGACAGAGATTAAATCTGTGAGAATATGTGTGCCTAAATTCCAGCAGGTCTGAATAAAGAACTGGTGCTTCAAAACTGTTCAACCATCGGGTCCATATTCTACAACCACATAGGCTCTTAACATTGAATATGCTTAAGGCTTTTTCCTCAGGAGAAACAGGGGCCAAACATGTGAAAGCAAGTTCTGTGAGGAAGACAGAAACACATAGAGGTAGAGCTCAAAGGAGAGGAGAATCAGTTGGGTTGCAGGGCGGTCCTGTTGTTTGGGGTTTGGCAGAGGAGATGCCATTCGAGCTGGCTGGAAAAGTCTCATGTGAGTAGTCAGTACTGGGTGAAATGCAACTTCCCTCCTTCGACTTGGTGTCTGGGCAGGCGAGACTGAAGGCTTTTAGGCAGTACTTAGTTAATATGTTGAACGTAGAAAGAATGAAAAGTTCCCAAGTTTCTTAAAGACCTTTGCTAGCAAACTCAAGCCTTTGATGCAAGCTTTGACTGCAGCCCACCCTTATGGCCCTATTCTGGAGTGGTCCTTGTCCTTGTATATGGATTAGATATTCAAAAAAATCCATGCCTACTATGATGGAGCATGGGGAGTGTCTGTGATACCATCTGGCCTCTGTGGAGGGGCAGCATATTGTCACTGAAAAGTCAAATAGAGTTTATGGATCCCAGAGGCAAAAGTCCCTAAACTGTGTTTCTGATTTTCAGATAGATAGCCATTAAATAGAAGGCTACTAACAGCACAAACTAAACCCAATCAGCTAGGGAGAAGAGTAAGAAATAAATAGCCCTCTTCCCTACAGACCATTTGATTGTTAATGTGGAATATTGCCTTTGTTGCTAGATAAATCACAATTCTCACTTATTAGCATTTGGCCAGATTAGCTACTGTGTTCTAATTAGAACATTGATTTCTAAGGAGCTCAGACACTGAGAGAGATACGTCTTCCATGGCAGATGAAAGGGGTTAAAGTAAAATAGCTCCTTCTAAACAACAAAATCCAAGGGCATGCTGGGATTTTTACTTTCTAGAGTTGGTTGTTGTAGTAACCTATTGTGAACTCAAGGGCAGAATCCAATGTCATGGTTTTGAGTCACTGGTGGTCTAGCACACAATTCAAACTTGAAACTACAAACCAGAAGTGACTTTTAATGTTAATATGGCTGCCTTAAATTTCCATCCTAGGGGTTGGAGAGATGGCTCAGAAATTAAGAATACTGACTGCTCTTCCAGAGGACCCAGGGTTCAATTCCCAGCACCCACTTGTTGGCTCACAACCATCTGTAACTCCAGCTTCGGGAAATCTAACGTCCTCTTCTGGTTTCTGTGGGCCCTGCATTCACATGGTGCACAGGCATACATGCATATAAAACACTTATACACATAAAATAATTAAGAAATAAATTAACAAAAGTTAAATTTCCATCTCATCATGTCTTCAGAATTAGAGAAATGAGAAAGTAGACCTCTTCCCAAAGTTATTACCAGCAACATCAATGTTATAAGATAATGCAAGAAACTCTAACACCCAGTGACCAGAGCAGATGAGGACAGTGAGTGGCCCAGGGAAGCAGCAGGTCCCAGATTCCATTCTTCCCACCGTTTCTTCAGAAGCCACACTGCTGAAGCAACACAAATCTGCAATTTCTCATCTATATTTTAAAATCTGAAACTATAATACTATTCTATATCTTATTCTGACCAAAGAAATGGAAAAATTCTGTGGAAAAGAATGTGTGGGAAAAGGTCACATATCAAAAGAGACATATATTCTTTGACTATGATATGAAAATATTAGAAAACCCAAGAGTTGCCTCCTCACAGGAATGAGCTCTATACCTTTAGCTTCTGCATGAGAAAGCTAATGGAACCCTAGAAGAAGGAGAAGATGGTCCCTCTCCTCAGAGCATTGCCCTTCGCTGCTCCAGTCTCCAGTGCATTTCCTAGCAGACCATGAGCTAACCTGCCCTCAGAACTGTAGATCTGAGTAGAAACAAAATCCAATAAATGGAAAAGAGTCAGATTTCATCTATCAGGGCAAATAAAATACCAAAAAAGAACTGTGCATAAATAAAGCATAAAGACAGAAGAACAGAGACCTAGTTAGTAGGAAGAGGGAAAAGAAGAGAAAGTATCATATATAAAAGAAACCTAAAGAGCATGAAGCATTTTCTCACAACCTGTAAGGAGATCATTGACTTGAGGGACAAATGGATAGCCAAATAATACCATTTCTGAAATAATAATGCATCATGGTCTTCAAGATACAGAGTAGAGAGAGTTAAAAGTAAACTAATGATGACAAAGTGAAAGGAGATATCATAGAAAATGTTAATGGAAATACAGAAGAAGTTGCTAGAGAGAAGCTAAGAGCTCTCAGAGACACAGATGACATAGCATAAAGGTTATTGGTGTCCTTAAAGTAGAGAGCCCTCAAAATGAAACCAAAGGCATGATCATAATTTAGAGTCATCTTTGGTCTGTGGTTTGACGCAGGTCTCTTACCTAGAACTCATAATCAATTTAAATTTTAAATAAAGAAAAAATTGCCTGGTCATCTAGACAAATAGTGCAAATAAGCAAAAACTTGAGAGAACTGGGTTGTCTTAAGATTTCTTCACAGTACTGTTCAGTGATAAAATATTGTTAATCAATATTCACATAGTCCTGAGAGAAAGGTGTCTTAATGACATTAGGCACTGCCAAGTTTTACAAGGATAGGGGCAGGCAACATAAAGTCCCAGTCAGGAGGAATCTCAGACAACATAACATAAACTCCCTGAAAAGTACACTTTAGCATCTTCCAAACTACAGTACAGTTTAAAAGCCTGTAAATGCAGGACCAAAAAATCACTGTAAGAAAAATGAGATTTGAGTGTTGAAGGAGAAAAAGAAAGAAAATGATCGTGATTCAGTGTGTTGGTCTCTCATTGTTAATTGACACCATCTAAATTAAAATATAATTTAAAAATACATTATTACTTTATGTTTAATTGGTTTCATAATTTGAGCTAATTTCAGAAGGATCTGTTAGGAAATTATATCTCTTATGAAGAAACATTTATTTGAACTTTAATTTTTTTCTGTACAATTCAGTGTGTTTCTTCTGTTAAAAGTAGATTAAATACAATTAAGTAGGATGGGAGTATAATTAAACACAATTCTTTAAATAGCATGATGCCACTTAGTATAAATACAAACAAATGGGGACACAGTAAAGAACACAAAAATAGACCCATAAAAACACAGTTAGCTAATGTTTTGTCAAAGTTGCAAAGGAAATTTCCAAGGCAAAAAAAAATTAGGTTCAACAAACGCAGATAAAACAACAGGGTATCATATGGGAAAAGGACCTTAGGGGTTCAGGAAGGCTCACAGAATGCATTGACATTGCAGAAGGCAGGATGGCAGTGTCTGAAGGAATGACTACATGGTGCGTGCCTGCAGGTTGTTAGGGAACTCCTTTCTAGGGTGTTGGTGAGGATGTTGGTTGATACAGGCATTTCGGCAGGCAGGATGGCAATGTCTGAAGGACTGACTACATGGTACATTAACCTACTTCCCAGTATGGATCTGAAAGCATTAACATCAACCAGTATGTCAAAGAGATATCAATGGAACTGATAGGGGGCTGGGTAAGGAACACAGCATATGGACACAAGAGAATGATACCCAGTCGAAATGGAGAAAAATATGACAGTATTGTTTTAACTTTATTGTTTTTCATTTTTTTACATATGCTTTAATTCCTTATTGAGAGAAATGGAATGTTTTTTGCATTCATTTCTGCCTTTTCTTTGTTTTCTTTTTAAGCTAAAAGAGAACTTTTATAATTGCCATTGGAAGTAGGAATGTGTATAAATCAACTCCTTTTACTTCTACAACAAAAATTTGGTTATAAATTTCTTCTTAATTTTAATAAGTATATTTTCTGAATTATTTACTGAAAAGGAAAGAATGATTAAAGCTCTTACCATGTATCAGGGAAGGTACCTAGTGGAGCCATTACCCCAAATTCTTGACTTAGGTCCAAGGGAGCAGTTAAACTAGGTTTGTTCAGCTACAGATGGAGCAGAAGCAGTGCTTTGTAAGGTGGGAAGGGAGACTCATCCACCCAGGAAGTAGACTACCAGAGGGCTGTGCAGTATGGGTCTTCTGTAGCTAGTCCCTCTGCATGAATCATTCCCCTTAGAGTAAGGAGGACAGCTCCTAAGATTCAGGAATTAAGGGAACATTCAAGGCTCAGCAGCTCAAAAAGTTACAAGACTCACAAGTCCTCTCCCTCAAAGCTGTCAGCTGGGGCCGCCCGCAAGCTTTCAGGAGTCCTCAGCCACGCTTGGATGGGTTCTTCCTGAAGCAGTTGTTTTTAGTCATGCATCCTCCCGTAAGGAACCCCAACAGACCTCACCGATTTACAAGCTAGACTGGGCGGGATGGTTTCTTTGATCAGTTTCTCTTCCCGGGAAAAATCACGTAACCATGGGATATGTACAGGAAACACGGGCCTCTTGTGTAGGAAGCCCCTTGTGACTTGGGCAGTTGCAGAACTGGCCATGCTTGGTTCTGATGGAGCACAGACGCTGATGGACTCTGTCTTGCTCTTTAGCATCACACTGGATAGACCTCCACTCTAGAGTAAACAGTAAGCTTGCTTTCTGTACCACCCAAATGACCGAAAAATGGCCACAAAGTGTGAGCAGAACTATTTTTAAAAACAGTTTAAGGTTGGTGGTGTGGCTCAATGGTAGGGCACTCACGTAACATTTATAAGCCCTAATATGATCCTCAGTACCACAAAACCTAATACAAATACATTAAACATTGGACTTTATACCATTTAAAAATGTTCTTTGAAATGAGGTTGGCAAGATAGCTCAGTGTGTAATGAAGCCAATAGAGAGCCTAGGAACCTAAGTTTAATCCCTGGGACCCACATAACAGCGACAGGAGAAAACTGACCTCCATACATGACCACGATGCTTGCCTTCTGCCACTCATCCCTGACCCCCCTTCTCTCTTACACAC